>LQNS02278076.1:3919093-3938715 GCA_001587735.2 Parhyale hawaiensis | reverse complement strand
CTGTTCTTGACTGTGACAAGTTAGGCAACACTCACTCAATTATTTGTACGCTGAGGTCGCTTCTTTTTTTACGTCTTAAAAGGCGGAGACTCGCTCTATAATAGTGGAGTCCCAATACTCCTTTCGTCCTTTTTTACCGACGGATCGACTCATGAAGCGCTGGTCGTTAGACGCTTACGTGCTGAAGTGCAGCAACCTGGCTGTCGGCTGCCGATTTTGAAGCAACCTGGCTGTCGGCGGACGATTTTTTTTTTTTTTTTGCCCAACTGAGCAAGCGATAATGAAGTTCATTAGCTGCCTTGCCAAGATTCAGTGCTTTTGGAGCGTCGACCTTAATATATCTTGCCAAGAGTCATCATAAGACAGGAGCCGGTTTATGGTAATGGTGAGATTATTCAAAGCACAATTCAATGCCGGCGAGTGTCAGAAGGGCGCTTGATTGGAGCTGAGGGCTTGACGCTCCAGTGTAAAAAACGTGAAGTCAACTTGATCGTACAACTCAACTGGGAATCCACAGGAACCTGCTTGTGCTGCAGGTATGGAAGCCCATTAGACTTTGCAGAAGTGTACGGCTGCAATCAATCGCAAATTGTTAGCGTTGTGGCGTCAGAAGCGGAAGGCTCGTGTAAGAAATGCGACCCATACCGACCACCTCATTTTTGGTTAGGTCAGTGCCCTCGCAATAGAGTGTGCATGCCAGAAACACCTACGCCGCAATGTAAGTATCGCAAGAACGAATAATTAATAACCTACCGGGCGGGGACTCGAAACGCCTGAATTTTCAACATGCAGGCACATCACTCTAGTATTCTACCAGTACGGGTATAATAGTACCATACATTGCGCGTATAGAAGATGTAGTGTCTTTCCAGCGGGAAAAGCAAAATTCAAGCTTGCATTACTGAAGTCTTTGAATATAGTGTGGATAGGTATAAATTATGAGCCCGCTATTAATAAGGTTATCCCAGCTTACAGGTTAACCCTATCGTGCTTATCATGCACGTTTGTGGAGGTTACATATTGTCCTGTTCCGACGAGAAGTAATGTATCATTCATGTGCTGCAATGTTTACATTTTATGTGCAATAATTATGAGATGTAAACAGATTCCTGATACATGTAAAATTAGCTAGAGTACTGATAATGCTCCACTGAAAACCTATTGGCAAAAGATAAACCAGTTTACTCATGATGATATATGTTAACTTCGTATATTTCCATGCCCTTTTCGTTTTAGCAACGTTAAATTCGGAGCATAGAAGATACAGATCTGCAACTTCCCTAGTATTCTAATCTATACTATAATTCTGATGGCCCCTATGTTCATCAGTTAGCTCGTTAGTTACTTAGTCTTTCATCAGTATCAGATAGGGGATATTAGGGTCGCCTCAGAGTAGCCTTTGGTAACATCTGAGAAGGGATCAATAGGAGAAGGAGTCAAGTTGAAATTAAAGCTGCTGCTGTTCGTAGGTCTAAGCTAGGTAGAAGCTTCATTGCCTGACTCGGTGCAGTTTTCACTCTTCGTATGCATGATACGGCTCCGCGAGGGCATCATAATTGAGGAACAATGTTTTCTTTCTGTAGAATTTCCACAGGCCCCCATCAGTATTAGATGTGGAAAAATTAAGATGATACGGGTCTGAGATACCACTGAATAACATTGTTTTTGTTTCTGTGAAATTTCCGCAGGTTCAAGCTAGTAGATCCTAAATTTTTCCTCTATTCCCAACTGAACTACTCTCAGTTCTCACGCATATTGAGTAGATCCTCACCGGTGCAGAGGGCAAGATATTTTAGATTCAGCGTAGCTATAGAAGAAATACGAAAACGGGCGAAGAACACGTTGATTTCGCCGCAAAGACTATTTTTTCAACTTGATTTCTGTTTTCTCTTTGATGGAACAGCTTTTTCCTCTAACGGAAGAACTTCTATGCGGATGATATCATGGTGTGTCAAAGAGACGGAGCTGAAGTCTGTAGTGTATGAGTGATGATTGACAGCTTGCTGAAAAAGAACCACTCTTCCTGTGTGTCGTCGTAGGAAAGGACGGGTTGCATGGTCGACGAAATCGACACCGAGACGCTCATCTCTTATGTTCCGTTGAGTGGACGGTTGCAGCGTGACCTTCATAATCAAACTAGGGACGAGAGCGTGATCAGTAAAGAAGTATCATAAATTCTTCGTCGTTATTTCTCACAGCCGGCCGGGTACAATAGATGTAATAACAGCCAGAAATCCATGTCGACAGCATAGACCTCCGCTAAGGCTAAACGATAATCTTCTGTTTCTCGTAACATTTCACTAACAGTTCCTGTAAATTTCATAATGATCCGTCCATGACTTATGGAGTTATGCTGCTTAAAGACAGCCAGAAAAACAAACAACCAGACATCGATAAAATCATTACCTCCTCGGCGCTGGTAATAACTGTATCGTTCACTGAGGGCCTGTACCAGGCCCCAGTGTCTGAACTGCAGCATATGTTGTAAGCCTCTGTTTGTCTGCCTCCATTAGCCAGGTTCCGTCGTCGATTATGCTCATTTTCTGTGTCTTGCGCTCCGATTACTGGAATTTTCTTCAATTTTTAGGCTCTTCAAGCACAGCTCTCGGTGGCCAGCAAGTTTTTCCCCAGCGTGCCTTGATGTTGCCCATAAAACACTGTTATGAATGTCTCTCTCCGTTTAAAATTATGATATGCTAATGGCGTTTCATACTTATACCAGGTATGAAAAGGGAAAGTAAAAAAAAATAAAAAAAAGGAAAAAGGCTCCAAATTCTACACTGACATTACGGCTTTAAATTACTTGGCTGGTATAAGAGATACTGGGGTGTATGTGTTGGAGCTAATGTCAGCGTATGCATAATCAAAATGCAGTATGTATATATATATATATATATACTGGTGCTGATGTCAGACATGTGTAAGCTTGACCGCCTTCACAATAAAAGTGCCACCCAAATTAGTAACAAATTAGACCTTATATATTCGAGTCATGTCCCAGTTCAATGCAGAAGAATGCAGAAAACGTTCTGAGGATAACTTGCTCTAGAATAGGGATACTGATACACTGTAAGTACGTTTCGAAGTATAATTTTCTTATATTTACTGTAAGCGGTCCATAAGTCGCATTGTAATATTTGTTATCAAAGCAAGACACGTTTCACATTACTACGTTTCTTCGCAATTCTCGCTGTTTCTAAAGTGGGACATGTCTGTTTCATCAAATACTGTGCATACATTGGTATTGATGTCAGACTCCTGATATCATCCATCCATTATTAAAGCACTATGAGATTTATGGTTATTGTCAGTTCTATACTCTTTCGCAAGTGTTAACAGCATGTGGCTATTAAGTAACCGGTACAAGTGAAGCGATATTATCAAAAGCGCTGCTAGGTTATTCTCCCTTGTTAGCTGTATGGTCATTGTATGGTGTGCCTATCAGAGCCACCGAAGTGACCATATCGTTAGACCTATGACGATCATTGTCCTTTGGTGGCAATTATTATTATTATTATTATTAAAACTTCACGCTTGAGCTTCCACGACAGGTAATACAACCCAAATGAAGCATCTTGCAACACCGGAAAGCCCAAAACGCTGCTACAGGAAATCTAGCAAAAAAAAAAAACATTAACAGCTGACTTGAATGCCTGCAGGCCAATACGACCAAAAGCCGATGCCGGCAACAAATTTCAAACCTTAGCCGACAGTCAATTCTTACGATAGTGTTAGTCATATCACAATCGGAAAAAAATTATCGGCTGCCTATGGAGTAAATATTGAATCGTATCGGTTAACATCCGATAAATGCCTATGAATATTCGATTGTGATACGGTGACCTTGTGGTGACCATGGGTTCCTGTAGCAACTACTGGTGACGATGTGTCAGTCATACAGTACCCATATTCTTACGGTGGCTATAGTATTCCTTCGACAGCCAATATTTCCATCACATGTCTGCCATAGCATACTGCAGCCTCACATTCGTGACGTCAGCGGTGCACGGCCAGAATGTCACCCATAAATCACAATAATGCTACGGATAACCCTAATATAACCATGTACTTACCCTTTCCCTACCATATCGTTTGCTCCAGTTCTTTATCGTCTCTTTGACCTTCATTTGTTTCGATTCCGGTACGTTTTTGTACTCCCCACAACGTTTTCACCTTTTTTGCGCCATTTTTTCCCTTAGATTTCGGGTCCATTGCTTCGTTCTTTAGCGTCCTGGGCAATGTTCACCTCCGCTTGGCACGTACCCAGTACGATCTCAAATTTTCTCTCGACTTCCTCACGGAAAAAAGATCAATTGTAAGGTCGTGGAGAATTGGTACATATTACCACTTGGGTAATAAAGACATTAAAACATAGGCACGATCAGCTTTGAGCTTCATCCTTTTCTTAAACTATATTCTATGCTCTGTCAGTGAATATCTATTCAGAGAAGCGTTCTTTTAACTTTATGGTGCATGTCAATAGTTTTTTGCTCTAGGACCGAGTCATGAAGTGTTAGAATTACTTGAATAAAAAAAATGGTAGTCATGTGTACATTATTTTGCAACGAAGATGTAATGAATTACTTACAACAATATGTAGTCTCTTGCATACAAATCCTAGCACTCATGGTAGTATTTACTTAAATCGCTACCATTGCAGTGTAGTTTCCTTTTCTCTTGGAGTTTCAAGTCCTCGTTCCAATATACTGAATGCTTAGATCCTATACATTGTTGTTTCTGTTGTATCTCTATTTTATTTAACGATATTCGGTAGTGAGTTTTGAATTGTTCTTTTGGACTAGTGACAACCTATCAGACGATTCACCGTATTTGGTTTTATGACGTCCTTAATACTTTAGGTATGTAATCATATCAGGCGCATCTATTTTAGTTTCTTAAATGGATGGAACTTGTGCATCCACTTAATTCTTTGGGTTTTCTGTTTTTACATTTCAGGCAACAATGATAAATGATGGCCATGTGACTGTCTCTATACGAGAGGCGCTACATGTTTTCAGTTTCTGATTAACTCTAAATTCTGACTGAGCAGGATATCCAGTGCCTCTTGAAATTTGGCTCTTGCACGACGGAAGTGCTTTTAACCAGTCATTATTACTCATCTCTATAGTAATTTCAATATATAAACTTTTGGACTTGTCACTAGGGATGCGTTTCGTTTCCGAAGGAACAAAAAATGCTTTGCATTTGTTAGTTTAACACTTTCCAGCACAGTAGAACGCACTGTTATTCACTTATCGAAAATAATTACTTCAACGCAACACCCAATTTATTCGGTCTTATCTCCTTTGCAAAGGATTTACCAAAGACAAGTTAAATATTCTAATATTCTGCCTGTACGCTGGAAACTTTATTGTCATCAGGCATCTTGTGTATCAGTGTTGTCATCTGATGCAGGGGTGGGTAACCTACTCGCCGGCCTCATCCATCCGGCCCGTTATTTTAATGGGGCCCGCCGAAGATTTTGGAATTTTCTATATTTTTACCCATATGAAGCGTTTACTGTAAGATTTATTTTAAAATTACAAATCTGCAACATAAGTGTCACTTTTTTTTCTTGCATTAACACTGTATTTCTTTTTCTGTTTGCATGTGATATGTAAGTATCGGGTGCTGGTCCGGCCCTACAGTCAATTTTTAAAAGTTCATGCGGCTCCTGAGTGAAAAAGTTTCCCCACCTCTGATCTGATAGATGGACCAAGAGCCAAAGTAATCAAGCAAACAACCAACAAGCAACCTGTGTATTATTATACAATGAGATAATGGTATCTGATTCATAACTTCAATACCCTTTTAAGAAAGGGTTGAAGCAATTAACAAATGACCCCTAAAGGGAGAATTCGCAGCTGTATCTAAATTGCTTGCTGCCTTGACCTGCAGTTTAATGGGGAAGATTAGTTGACTGGTGCCTTGGGATGTGGATGAGCAATTACGACTTCACTGGTGCCTTGGGATGTGGATGAGCAATTACGACTTCTTGCGCTCGTTATCTTTACCGTAATAGAAGCAAACTCTTGTGACGTCTACACTCCCTGTCGCTGTAACATGCTCAAGTGGATTACTCTTTAGGACGTATATGTAGCGGACAGCTACGTCGGCAGGGTTTAGGTATCACTGCGGGTTAGAACTCTTCCCTTTCTACATCTTTCATTTGTGAATGTTCCTACTATATAGATCCGCTTCCTGTAGATCTGCTTCCTGTAGATCTGTCTCCTGCGGATCTGCTGTTTGTAGATCTACTCATATAGATTTAACCACTCTACATAGATCTGCCTCGTGCAGATATACCTCCTGTAGATCTGCTTCATTTAGATATGCCACCTGTAGATCTGCTTCATGTATATCCGCTTCCTGTGGAACTGCCCACTACAAATCTACCTACCATTTACCTGCCCATATAGATACATACGTGTACTACTCGTGTAGATGGACTTATAGTAGATATGACTCTTGTAGATTTGGCCCCGTGTAGATCGCCCCACTGATCTACCTCTGTACATCTACCCCCCGGAGATCAACTCATTTTCAAATTCAAAATCTGTTAGATATACAGTAGACTAGGGAGAGTTCTTAAAATTTGTTGTTGAGTTTGAAGGACCTCTGGATGTCCGGCTCTGAATACAGCATAGGGTTTACACTGGCAACCACTTATAACTATTTATCTCGAAAAGACGACTGTCTAATGAGATTCGAACACTACACATGCAGAATAAGTTAGGTTGGGAGTATAAACATAAACCATATAGCTGCCAAAAGCCAGCAGGCTAAAAGATAAGATTATAAAGAGACAAGTTAACTACTGCGCAGCTGACATGTTTTTACTGCGTCAAACCTTCACTTTCTGCAGCGACGCCTCAAGTTCAGCTGCTCGCTTTCATTGGGGAAAATTCCCCAATATGGATAGGCTGGTGGGATGCATCGACTTGCTGCCTTCTCGCACTACGGCCAACCTATAGCCAGAGTGACGTCCGTATTATGAACTGGCATTTTGGATGCAGCAACTCGCCATTTTCTCGCACTGCGGCCAGCTTACAGTCAAGATATGACGTCCATAGAATGAACTAGCAGGTGGATGCGTCGATTCACTGTCTCGTGATACTACGGGCCAGCCGACAGCCAGGGTGACGTATATGCTCAGAACTGGCAGGCAGATGCGATGTGTCGACCTGCTTGCTGCCTTCTTATCCTAAGGGTGCTGGCACACCAAAAACAGTTCAACGAGAAGCTGGTAGGCTAGCTGGCAGGGTTTGAGAAGCACGGGAATGCTTTGGAGCGCACACACCGAACAGCTGCAGCTGCCTGCTCAACTGGCGCTGTTCGGTGTGTGTTTTCCAACGAATTACCGTGCTTCTCAAGCACTGTCTGCCAGTTTCTTGCTAACTGCTTTTGGTGTGCCAGCACCCTAAGGCCAGCCTACGACTAGAATGACGACATAGGTATGACTGATAGGTGAGATGCAGCGATATGATGCCTTCTCTCCCTACGGTCAGGATAACTCCTGCGACCACCATGATGCCGCCTCGGTACAGGCTTGTCTTTACTAGTGCCGATGTGTCGAATTTGTCCCGTCGTTATGGTGCCTTTCCAGTTACTATGCCTTTTAGGCCAATGTCGGGCCTGTTTATACTACAAGTGTTTTGAAATCTGGAGTGTTTAACTGGCCTGGAATCTTGGTTACTTCGGTGTCGTTCGGCTGGTGGTATGCATTGACACGCTGCCCGCATGCAATACACTATACTGTCGGACTGCGGTCGTGATGACATCGTGCCATGGACAGTAGCAAACAATCTTAGGCTTTGTTCTGACCAAATATATTATCTATAGCAACGGCACACTACAGAATTTGCAAGGAATCATAAAAGAAAACTTGACAATAGTATGCAGTGAAATGAATTCTTTTTCATTGCGACTGTGCTTGCATCCAGTGAATGAAAGGAACGGCGTTGTAGTTGATTGAGAGGCACAGTGAAATCAATGACTTATGCTAACTTTACAAAAACTGTTTTGATCCTAAGGATACACACTTGCTCAGAAATGCCGGTGACCGTCAGAATGGATCGGTATCTGTTCTGCGTTGAGGTCTCTCATTCAAACCCGTACATATTTTGGTGATTTTGGTTCTGTTCCGCGTTTTCCTTCGTTACCGAAGAAATGAAACGCCACAATTGTACTGTGCAGGAAGAACCTCTTTTGCAAATAACTTCAATTAGGCTCTGAATTTTAGATCTCACTGTATAACTTGTTCTTTAGTTGCTGGTCGGAGCGTATCCCTCATGATGTTGCCTAAAAAGGTTTTACATCCACAGTTGCTTTTAAGGAGGACATCTTTATAAAATCTTCTGTATTGTATGCCCTGCAATTACCGAATGGAACGCTTCTCAAAGTGCCCCTGGCCAAAGACGTCCTACGACGAATAATCCGCTTAATGAGGACGCAATTAAGATTTTACTGTAACGCATGTTCCTAATTATTGCTCACAAGTGGTCTCGAGCTCATGTGTTCGATTCCTAGCATACCGGGAATGCAAGCGACCGCGACGAACGCGTGACATGCGGGACTATCGTACCGAGCGCATTCCCGGTGTGCCGATCCTATGGGCTCCCTGGACATTATTCTATGGAGCAGAGTTCCTGGCTTTGGAGGCATCAGTGGTAGTGCAGAGTTCCTGGCTTTGGAGGTATCAGTGGTAGTGCAGAGTTCCTGGCTTTGGAGGTATCAGTGGTAGTGCAGAGTTCCTGGCTTTGGAGGCAGCAGTGGTAGTGCAGAGTTCCTGGCTTTGGAGGTATCAGTGGTAGTGTAGAGTTCCTGGCTTTGGAGGTATCAGTGGTAGTGCAGAGTTCCTGGCTTTGGAGGTATCAGTGGTAGTGCAGAGTTCCTGGCTTTGGAGGTATCAGTGGTAGTGCAGAGTTCCTGGCTTTGGAAGCATCAGTGGTAGTGCAGAGTTCCTGGCTTTGGAGGCAGCAGTGGTAGTGCAGAGTTCCTGGCTTTGGAGGCATCATGAGCAGTGGTAGTGCAGAGTTCCTGGCTTTGGAGGTATCAATGGTACAAAGTTTCTGGCGTTGATGGTATCCCAGAAGACTAGAACTGTTACCGGATGTTATTCTTCACTACAGTTACAGGCGCTACAAAATTCCTCATAGTGTGAATGCGAACAGAGCTGTTATCTGAAATTATTGAGTACTTTGAGAGGGTGTCCTGTAAAACTCCACCGCCGAGAACCGCGTGAAATTATGAGAAGTGATGCAGGATATTACTGTACACAGCATAATAGCCTTGAACAGTTTAAATTATTGTGTGCTCTAGGGCGTCGTATTTTGAAAGTACTTGGTTTGATGTTGACGTATAATGATAGAAACTGTTACTGGGCAGTAATTTATTCTGCACAGTGTAAAGTATGCCCGAAATGTGTTTAGATTTATGAATGTATGTTGAGCGGTTTTCTGAAGTTCTGAAGAGTTGGCTATAACTCTTTATGTCCTAAAGTCTTTGGTTCGAAGACGTTGTCAATTGATAAGCGCCGTAGCTGGATCTTATGTGATGCTGTATATGAATGGCTTTAAATTTTTCATAAATTTACTGCTACTTAGAGAGCTAGTGCATGATATTAATGTGCATTTTAGAAGTTTATACTACGCTGATTTTACACTCGAGGGTACCGTACACAGCATGCCCGTTACCGGTCGTTATTTAGATCCTACACAATCCTGCTAAAAAATCTCACTTTGAAGGTATCATAAAAGGGCAGGATAGATACCTGCCAGTTTTCTTCACTTTCAAACTTTGCATGGAAAAATTTCAAATTTTGGGTAGAATTCAGCTATTAGCTACATGATTTAAAAATACTTAGAAAAGCTACGAAGTGACAGATTTACTCTAATCATGATCATTTGTCGTTTTAGTATTGATTTTATCATCCAAATCTTATTACAACCATTCTTAACAAACAGTGGTTGTGTATGTGACAGTTTTACTCTAATCCTGATCATTTGTCGTTTTAGCATTGATTTTGTTCTCCAAATCTTATAACAACCATTCTTAACAAACAGTGGTTGCGTTTATTATAACCGAGTCGACCGTTTTAAATTCGATGTTACGGTATGTATTCGTGTAATGACTTGACCTCTATTCGCCTGAAATAATATGATCTATTATACCCTGTCGTTATTAATTGTAAAAATATCAGGTAACAATCTGCTGTCGATGTAATTTAACTAAGCACAGGACACAGCACAAATAAACTAAGTCTGCTTTTAAAATTATGGTCATGGGTGTACTAGAATAGTGGGCATTGCGTTCGTTGTGTTTCTTGTAGGTATTATTATTTTTTTCTTTGATTAGTTCTTGCATCTACAACTGCGCCAGTGTCCAGTGCCTGATGACTTCTTTGCAAATTGTGAAGCAATGCTTGAAGTGACTTGCAAGTATTTAGGGCTCGTTAACTTTGCCTCTTTTTGGTCGTTAAAAAATAACCCAGTTTTCTTTCTAGGCTGCAGCAGGCGCGTAAAAAAGGGACTCACTACCATGAGTAGTGACTCCCACCTAATGTAGGCTAAGTGTGTATTATAAGTGACAGGTAAATATATCTGCGATTGTCATTACAAGCCACAATAATGTAAATAAATACAACATCTGCCGAGCATGTGATAGTGTTGCATGACATCAAACCTCATAAACTAAATGTACAGTATAAAACCCTGACGATACTGCAAGATTTAGTTGTATATCTTACGGTGTAAAAAGTAAAGTAAGGAAAAATCTTTTTTGTCCTACGCTTAACTTAACAAAAATTACATATTCTGCTTCATGATGCAAGTAAATTACGGCTAGCCTTAGAGTACACACCTGCAGTAAACCAAAAATTTCACAACTATGGCGTCATGGACGGAAGGGACCGTTTTTATTCCTGGTTAGGTCATATCTTCGCAGTGGTCTGTGAGTGCCAGAAACGCTGACGCTGCAAGGACTAAGATTACGGGGCACCTTCCTGGCCAGCAAAAATTTTAGAGAAATAAACTCTCGAGACGAGATAAAGGCTCTAACCACGCTGCCATCACAGGGAATAAAAGCATGTCATCCTAGTATAATAAAATGCTTCATGTATTTATTTATTTTGTGTCCGCATCGTACTGAAAAAAGCAAAAAATAGACCAGGCTGTAAATTTCGTAATTAAGTTACGTTTTCATATAGAGACCAATGGCCAGATCGCCGAAGATGATGAAAGCAGGATCCTAGTCCCTTTATCTGAATGCTGTTTTCGCTTGAAACACTTCTTTAAATCGAATCACTATACTTGCAGCTTCTGGAGTCTGATTGCATAACTTTCTCCTCTCAGGTCACGACGTTTAAATTCGGTAGATGATCAACGAAGCACTCACGAAGTGATGAATTGCTTTGACGGAGCAGTTTTGCTTCATACACCAAAATTTCAGCTCTTCAGTGAAGTAGATATTTGAGTTTGAAAGACACTATCGTGTCTACGGTGCGCTCACATTGCATATAAGCTGACTGGAGTTACATTCAAGTTTATTGCAGTGTTTTACTCAAGATTTTACTTCTACCTCTGACTATGGAAGACGCACGTTTAAGAAGGAAGAGACTGGAGAATAGGGAACGTAAAAGAAGAACGAGACCACTACAATCTCAAGAACAAAGACTTGCTACCAATGAAGAAAGATGACACGTCCATGCGACACAGTGTCGAGAAGGACTTGAAGTAGAAATGTTACAGAAAGGAATAAGAGCTGCTGATAAGCGTGGGCGGGAAAATGTGGGTAGAGCAGAGAGAAGAGCGGACCTGTGGTTCAGAATATGACAAAGGATCAATGACGAAGAGAAGATTTTCCACCACCCTATATAAACTAAACAAATCGATTATTACTTAAATTTTTTCACGCACGGGTCCGGTAGATATATTGTAATAAATTAATAGTAGCGCATTAACAAGAGGCGAAAATATAATTTCCGTTAACTTAATTATTGTGCCGTGCATATCCTTGTTTTTATTGTTTTTCGTATTTGGCAAAGCATAAATCCTGAAATAGCTTACCCTCTGGAGAAAGTTTGTCAGCCTGTTACCACGTATCAATTAGACCAGTGTTTCCCATAGGAGGTGCATATGAACCTATAGGGCCCCTGTGGTTCACGCACGGACCCTCTACTGGGTCATGACGTTTGAAGCTTCTGTGGCAATATTATATTGTTTTTATTCCACAGATGATACTAATTAGAGAATATTTTAAGGTTATAGGAATAAAAATATAAGTTTAAATATCTTATAATAATATATTACATTAATTTATTGAAATTGAATAATTTTAGCTATGGTTTAGTAACCCCTAAATATTTTTGCTTGATCGAAAAAACGTAGCTTTTTTTTCTTTCAAAATCGGCGAGAACAGCATGTGTTAACCATCATTCAGTGTAAATAGTCATTTAGGGCGAGTCAAAATAAAAAATTTTAGAGAGTTGAAGACAAAAACTCGCTGTATGTGAATAATGAGCTGAGCTGGGATGTCACGTGACTGTGCCATGAGTAATTATATGTTTGGCGTATGTTCTTATGCTTCTGGCGTTCTGTATTAACTGAAAAGCAATACCTTGGAAACCATCGAGTTCTACAATACTCATTCAGTACGCAATATACTAAGTTGATGCCAGTTTAATAGCGGGGGTCCGTGTGCTGCAGGGCGATTTCACAGGGGGTCCGTAGAAAACTGAACTTTGGGAATCACTGAATTAGATGGAAATAACTACAGCGGCGCCAGTTATTGGTCGCTGCTCCCATTTATGGATTAAAATTACATGGCTCAAATCCAGATGACAACGGTAGGAACTAACCTTGAGATTTGGTGTGTCCATATTCTATTGCATGTAGGTCATGTTCATGGAGAGAAAAAGCAGCTAGCTCTACTGACAGATTAGTTGAAAAAATGTGTTATGGCTGCTCTAAAAACTCCGCAGTTCGAGAAAGTGCGAGATAAAAAAAACTTGGAATATGCTTGGGTTACTGCCTCCAGTACTGATTCTGGAATTGCAAAATTATTCTCTTGGGTTAGCAGAGAGATAAAGATGTATGTTTTTTTTTTTGGGGGGGGGGGGGAGACGCCTGCTTTCAGTGGGCATGATGAGCCATTATCCATTGGGATATATTCAATATTCATGCATCTCATATTTTGGGGAGTTTCATCCACAGGTGCACGACAGGGTTATACATCCCAGTCAAAAATTCATAGATGAGTTTCAGATATTACCGATACCACCTCAAAAAGACATCTAACAATTGCATATATTACTCGTTAGCATCACTTGAGTATTGACATTTTGTTTTCATCTCTATTTTTTCCTAGGTATGTATTTATCTTCTTATCTTTCTTCCACTGATCATCCTTCTATCTTGCCACACCAATTACCTGACCCATGCAGGAATCGTTTGCTTTGTGTGCAATACAAAGTTGACCCGTCTTTTCTTTCTCGTTGAATTGTAGAAATAATTCTGTAAAAAAAAAAGAAAATTCTGTATTTTGTTTCTAATAATTCAAGCAGCTGTGGAGCATTTAAAGGACACTCCACACTATAGTCTTTCGGTATATGTGCGCAGTACACAGCATTCCGAATGTTGTTGGGTCTTGTTAACGTCACTGTATTTCTACTTAAAGAGTTACTAAAGTTTCCTCCGTCGACTGGCTTTTACCAACTATCACTAGTGAAGTTCTCATTATCTTTCTAAATTTAAAGTGACTTATAACTCCTAAGCCTGTGCACGTTTCTGTTGTTAACTGGATAGCAACGAATCTTTTGGACCCGTGATGAACAGCGACGGCGTCTGCCCGGCTTAAGATGGTATTCAGCACCGCAGTGTAAACAATCTGTCGTCATACAAGTAGGATCAAGAAAGTCATTTTGTTGCTTTAATCGCAAGTTGATTAGAAATTTAAAAGCAAAGACGATTGTTAAAAATGATGGAGTATGTTTCCGAAACGTTTTTAAAATGATATCATTTTTAACAATCGTCTTTGCTTTTAAATTTCTAAGTAGGATCAAACCGCGCATTCCGCAACTGATGCAATATCATTTGAGCCTGCTATAAAAAAGCAATATAAGTCATCCTTCTCAAGTTGAGCTGAAATTATTCCTGCATTCTACAATTTTTTATATTTTATTACAATTTATATTTGCTTATTTATTGCAGTGTTGGTGGACTACGATCTGAGCCATGATAACATTTCGCATTATTATGAAACATAGCTAATAATAAAATTACAAATGCGATACAGATCTAAACTGCTAATCAACTATTGCCGCACCTTTTGTACTTTATTCGATACAAAATCAACATTTATTCAGTAGCTACATGTAAAGTTTGATACGTGCATGAGAATGGAAGAGATCCCTAACAGAATCCTGGACAGCCCTAGTAGCTAAAACTGTGCAAGAGCTTCTGGGTAGCCAAAGATCCAGTTTAAAGATAGGTGCAGCAATTTTAATATAGGAATTCAGTTATTTTAAGCAGGAATATTTTAAGTGGTTTAATTTTTGCTGGTAAAAATTCCGCATAACGTTCAATATTATCCACAATATTAAAGGACGTTTACAGAAAGACCTTTCTAAAAACCAAAATTTTACTTGATAACTTATACTCAGGTCAATAAACTGCTTGCTGAAACATTGTACATGGAAACGACTTTTATTTTTTCGAGATCCACCCAGAACGGAGGGATTACACCACCGCAGTGGTGGGACTGGAATCTTATCTTTGACAGACTTTAACGAACTTGCAGAACGTTGATATGCTCACCTTCACCTTATTTTATGACTCTGACATATAAATTCCCTCACTTGTATCCCCAGTCGCTATTTTCCAAAACGGAATCGCAATTAGAATCAAGTTGAATTTCTTGAATCTAAGCTACCGCTTCAGATGATATCCTTTCACTCACTGTACGTCGCCGACCTTGTCTCTCACTCGGCGCCTGCGCCTTTGCTGGCCGCTCGACCGACCGTTGGCTCTATGCTGTTACTTTCTTCGGCGCGCTTCCGTCCAGCACGGCCGTGCCATCGATATGCTTGCTCTGTTGTAGTCCTTTCGAATACTTGTCGAGCAGCCGGCATCATTTTTACCTCCGCCAAGGAGGTTATGTTGTCGTCGTGCTTGTCTGTCTGCCCGTCCATCTGTCTGTCACCAAGATAACTCAAAAGTAATGGACGTATTTCAATGGAATTTATAGTGATTATTAGGTATGTTAGGAGGAACAGATGATTAACTTTTTGGTGAACATCCGTTCATTCGTTTGTTTGTTTGTTTGTCGGCCTCATATTTCTTATCACCGTAACTCAAAGAGTTATGGACTGATTTTTATGAAATGTGCCCTTAGGGGTATATTCTGGCGGGCCATATCCCTGCCACGATATATCTGGGCCTCACGAACCCAAAGGTCCCAAATGACTTTTCCGCCGGGGATGTTGCAGCTGCCCGCAGTTCCTGCTTCGAGGTTAGTTTTGTAAAGCTAGGTAGATTCTCTACGTCTCCCTTTCTGTTCCTCGTTGTCGGCTCTCGATCGAGATGGCCGACCTAGTCCGTTTAACTTCTCTACTCTATCTCTCGTGTGGAAGGCCTCAAATGGGGCCGTCCACTCGAGTGTCTTTTTCTATTTTTTTTTGCGCCTCTTTCTCGCCAGTAGTAGCGCACTGTGCCAACCGAGTTTTTCCGGCACTAATGCCGAGATAAAATATTCCTGCTGATGAAAAGCGTTATCTTTTTTTCCGTTGAGCTTCACTCTTGAATCGCCTCGCTGCGTCTAGGGTGGTAAAAAAACACTGAATTTAATAATAATATTAATAATGTTATGAAATTTGCTTGAGTTGTTAAGTATATTCCGCAGAGTGAATGGCCAAATTTTGTGATGATCTGTTTGTTCGTTTGTTGGTCGCTGTTAGCACAAAAACTCAAAAAGTTATGAGTGGATCTTTATGAAATTTACAGGAGTTGTTAGTAATGTTTAAAGATAATCGATTAAATTTTGGTGGGGATCAGTTGGTCCGTTTGCGTAGTTGACTAATGTTGGTGGGAATGATTGTTAGCAGCATAATTAAAAAAGTTATGAACGGATCTTTAAGAAAATTACAGTTACTCTTTATACTGTTAACAGGCACAAATGTTTAGATTTTGATGTTGATACAAGGAAAATCATAGTTTCAGAACCAATTTTAATTTTTCGTTACCGTGCGTTGCTTGGTGG
The DNA here is from genome assembly GCA_001587735.2 of Parhyale hawaiensis. Taxonomy (NCBI): domain Eukaryota; kingdom Metazoa; phylum Arthropoda; class Malacostraca; order Amphipoda; family Hyalidae; genus Parhyale; species Parhyale hawaiensis. The sequence continues at coordinate 3,922,461 of LQNS02278076.1, read as the reverse complement.
AGGTATGCGCTCTCCGAGTGCTCTAGTTTCTCTATACTCTTCAACGCATACTCTGTTTTCCATCCAGAATTCAATGTTATTGCTACCAATGAATAACTTTCAGGCTTTATACTTCACAGGAAGAATTTTAAACGTTGACTGAAGTTTCTTATCAAGTTTCTACCGAGTCTAAGCGACTCTAGAGAACTGAGCTAAAGGGAAATTCATGCTACATCTCATACTTTCTCTCTCAAAAAATCCATATTTAGCTTCTCTGAACTGCATTTAGTGCTTGACAAACTATTTTCATATCTTCTGTCATATTTTATATCTTGATTCTCCGAACTTTTGTATCGGTTATAGGCCTATGTCGAAAGCGCACATCTTCTGGCGACTACCTAAGTGTACGCCTGTATGCCGTCCCTCACCTATAGGTTCTCCATAATACCTAAAACGCTTATAACGAATGCATTAAACGTACATGATGGAACTTCTTTTCTCCATTGCCATAATTGCATCCTGTCCAAACAACGTACCTACTATATAGCTGCAAATGATTATATTTTTGTGGAATTCCAAAACGTAGTTACACAGTCACCACGATATGTCCTGACTGATAGCACTTGAACAGAATAACCCTCTAATTTCCACGGTGACCAATTGGTCATGTTGTAAACAATCTATTCCTATCAAATTCGATATCTGATTGGGACGGCCGGTAAGAGGTTAAAACGACCAATATATGTGTCACTGGATGGTAACCAGTTGCAATATCTTACCCGCAAAACGTGTTTTTCACCCATCTACGCGTCTACATGACCTGGACAGTTCACTTATTCGTGGTCTGCTGCTGCTGCATTCTGGCCAGTTTTTATCGTCTTGGTTTACCTGCTCCCCTTCATATTTCCTATCTCAGCGAGAAAAAAAGTTACGCATTGAGCTCAATGCTTTCTTTGGTTGGGCTAGAGAAAGGAAGTTCATTTACGATCTCCTGCACGGGGCCCACAGGCGTAGGCTGGCTGGGACGCTTCCTTTGCTTCGCTGCCCTTTTCCTATGGAATCAGACTCTTGTAGTATCACCGTTCTTGTTTTATGTATACATTTTATACTCATTTGCATGTCATGAATCACACTCTACGGGGATATGAATTCGAACCTTGAAGTGGCACGCAACCAAGTTTATTGTTTTGTTGAATTTGAAATTGGAGTACGTATCGAAGATATCTGAAATAGCAAGGTTATGGAAGTTCGCTTTCTTCCCAAGTCAAAGTATTATATGTATGATGCCAGATTACTATGCGCCATTCGGGTAAAATATCGATGAAAAGTAGGGAAGAACGGGCAAAATATATTTCAGAGTAAAAGTAGGGAGCGAAGAAAATGTCGAGGGGAGTATGGGCTCGAATAGGTAATTATCTTTTTTTACTAAATGAGAGTTAGGATAAATATGCTGTTTACGTAGAACATGACTCATGAATCGGTTTCTTCCATGAACATTTTCTCATTTAACGATGCATCATGAATACCGTTACCGATTATTTCTTGGTCTGCTTTGCTTTTAGCTGTTAGATTTCTATCTCATTTCCATTTAGTTACAGTTTGATCTGCATTCCTAGTGATGTTTCGAAAACATTTTACTACTGTTCTCAAGGTGGCACTTTCCAGGCCTATCTCCTCCCTCTACCTGACGTTCATTGGGCTTTGGAACGCAAGATGAAGCTGGTACTTCTGACACGGCTTAGCTATATATGTTGCTGTTATCTTCCTTATAGCGGCGTGATGGTGCACCTTTCAGGTTTTTTTAGTCCCTGGAGACGAAACTCTTTCACCTCACAAATAGTTTTTTTTTTCAGAGCTATTGGCTGAGAGAAACAGAATATTGGCTAAGTCCAAGCATACCTCTCAGGTCGCGAGGGCGGACTCCATGGTATTTAGCTTTATTTCTTATTCAATTTCTTATCAGTTAGATCGTATAGAAGGGATCATGACTCGGTAGGTGAGAGGGAAGGAAGGAAGGTATGGATGATAAAGCAAAAATTTTGTTCCATAGAATATGTGTAATCTCTTATCGAACCAATTAGTTCCATCGAATATGTGTAATCTCTTATCGTACCAATTATAGTTCCATAGAATATGTGTAATATCTTATCGTACCAATTATAGTTCCATAGAATATGTGTAATCTCTTATCGAACCAATTAGTTCCATAGAATATGTGTAATCTCTTATCGAACCAATTAGTTCCATAGAATATGTGTAATCTCTTATCGAACCAATTAGTTCCATCGAATATGTGTAATCTCTTATCATACCAGCAGCCGAACTTGGTACAGCCTCGGATAACGTTGGTACAAATTTATTCCTTGTTCATACGGAAACTTTGAGGAAATTTTGCCTCTGACTTAGAGCAAAAATTTTGAATTTGTTCGTCAAAATAAAGCGAAGCGTTGCTGTCCAACGGGTCTAATTTCTGTTATCTATTTATATTGAAAATATCATTTTGGATTTGGGACATACACAATATATTATTTAATCTATTTAAAAACACATAAGACAGCTAACTGAATGAATTCCGTATGCTATTTGGCATTTCTATTTACATACATACTGTATAAGAGTAGTACTATTAACTAAGTTTTGCAATGGCATGAAAACATTTTTCATTAGATCTGTTTCTCACGTGTATTTCTCGTAACTATATATTGAAGCCATATAAATGCTCGTTCACATGACAGTCAAGAGTCAACACAGCGTGTTAGGGTTCTCTCTATACCGAACGTGTTCTCTGCGTCAGTTTTTTTCTGCTATTTACACTCACAGTTATAGTCTCGCCAGTGACAACAGTACGGTTATGTTATAATCATAATGTGGTTCCTCCAACACTTGACGCCTCCTATATAGTAGTTGATAACATTCCCCGTTCATACTGATTACCAATTCACTTTTTGGCAAGAAATAACCCCGATTTGTTGTCAAACTGCAGTGGCACTGTATGGCCTATCTTCCTAGCATATAACCACCCCAGAGCGAAACTTCTTACGTCATTGAGTTTTTTCATATTTTTCCTCTACCTATGACACAATTTCTGCAAAAAGAAAAGGTGTTATTATAGCTACTCTTTAGTTCACACTTCCAAGAAATAGGCACACGTACAAGCCTCTTTAACCAAGCGAAGGCTGATTTACTCATTTCATGCCCATACTGAGAAAAATACGGCGGTCTATTGTCCCAAAACCAGCACACTTAATCGTGCGTAATATATTCCAACATTGAGAACAGGGTTGTCCCCAGAATCAGTTTATAAATTTTCATTCCTAGGCGTGCCTCTGCAGCACGGAAACTACATGAACTTCCCGTTAGTGCTCGCGTTATTGCTTGGAGCAACACTT
>LQNS02278076.1:3887921-3918005 GCA_001587735.2 Parhyale hawaiensis | reverse complement strand
CACTTAATCGTGCGTAATATATTCCAACATTGAGAACAGGGTTGTCCCCAGAATCAGTTTATAAATTTTCATTCCTAGGCGTGCCTCTGCAGCACGGAAACTACATGAACTTCCCGTTAGTGCTCGCGTTATTGCTTGGAGCAACACTTTTCTCAGCGCGGGCCGGTACACATTTTCAGAGTGGGCCAGTACAGATTTTCAGCGTGGGCCGGTACAGATTCTCAGCGTGGGCCAGTACAGATTCTCAGCGTGGGCTGGTACAGATTCTCAGCGTGGGCTGGTACAGATTCTCAGCGTGGGCTGGTACAGATTCTCAGCGTGGGCTGGTACAGATTCTCACCGCGCAATACGGCGTGCCTCGTTTGGGGCAAAGGCACGTTCCACTTTGCTCAACGCAGACGAATGCGTCTCATCCGAAAGTCGAACACGCTTCATCCTTCAAACTTGTTCTGCTCTCGTACATCTTTCCATCGTCTGCACAGCCATCGTACGTCAGGCGAAGGAAACATAATCACTTGGCTGTCTATAAATCAGCCTTTCGATATGTGAATCAGAAAGGAAACGCCAAGTTTTCGGATATTTCTTGGCTAGTTTCCGTGACCTTTCTTTGTTACCTCAATAAATTAGAGAAAATTTTGCTCGTGAAAAAGCTGTCGTTGCCACTTTTTGTTTCGCCTGCAGCCAGTGAGGCGAATCTCTTGCCTTCCTAAGTCATGCCAAGTCACTGCAATCATTACAGAACGTTGAATTATGTCATTTCGTCGAAAATATGCCTACGTTTTCCGACCTCAGCGAAAGTTTCGTGCAACTGAAGCATTATTTAATCGCCTAATTATTATCGCTAAATTACATAATTTCATTCGGATTATGTTTAAGTTCTTTAACGACGGCGGAAACCTTGTGCGACCTGAAACTTTCTTTAATAGCGTAATTATTCTCGTTTATTATATAATTTCACAGAGATTATATTCTGAAGACGAAGAGAGTTTCGTCCTACAGTGAAGCAGTATTTTATCGCACAGCTATTTTATTTAAGTTGTGCACTAAAAGCTGATCACTGGAGTGATCTTAGTTCGATGACGTGAGTGAATGCTTTAAACAAGCATAAGCAATGTTTTGTGCATTAACTGCAAATAAAATTAAAATAGATAATATGCTGCACATGTTTTTGCTAGATCGACTCTGGCATTATAATTGTATTTAAAATTGCATTGAAATTGAAGAATTGAGAGAACTGTTATAAATTTACGGAGTTAATTACGTATAATAGAGATATGCCGGCCTAGAAAAAGATGAGAATGTGCGCTAATGCATAAAAAAGAGCAAGCCAATTAATTTAGTTATCAGCGTAATAATATTTAAATATCAACAATAATTAAATTCGTAGGGAAATTATCACTTGGTTTAATATTAGTTTCTAGCATTTGAAAAGAGTATCTACAGCAAGTGAGCTTTCGACACAGATTGAAATTTTTAAGATTTTTAACAGAGACAATATTGAATAAAATTTAGGAAAAGGTCGGAGCTTAGTCTGCTTGTGACTTGGTCTTAAGATACGAGTGACTTGGTCTTAAGATACGAGTGACTTGGTCTTAAGATACGAGTGACTTGGTTTTAAGATACGAGTGACTTGGACTTAAGATACGAGTGACTTGGTCTTAAGATATGATGAGTGCTCGCTTTGGCTGTATAAGAATAGCTCAGACTAATAATGGGAGTGCCAGCTCTCAGTTGATTGTGCACGCTCTGTAGTTATTAAAGTAAGGGAGGCTTAAATTAACTTATAAGATAGTAGTGAATAATTATTATGAGTAGAGCGTGCATGAACTCCACTATTTGCTGATACAAAGGTTGTTCACGTTGTAACTATTTCTTTCAAAGTAGTAATATTCTAATTGCGATATAAGCATGCATCGATGGCTGCATGGAGTGAAGAATTGAAATATTTACAGAGTCCTCTTTCTTAAAACAGCACTTATACAGTATGATGTCCCGTTATAGCAATGTTTTCTATAGGAAAGAAGAGCAAAATTCGAAAATTGCCAGAACCCTTAAGAACTTACACTGGCCAGATACCGGTAGTAGTTTTAAATTTAATGAGATAACTTAATCAAACTGGCCGAGTGGCCGTGCTTGACAAGAGACGTTACGACCATTCTCCCTAAGTAAAAGTTCTGAAGTGAAGAATTATACAAATATTTTTTTCTTTGAGTTCAATCTCAAGTTTCTAGAAGTTCATATTTTTATCGGGTGAACTTTTTGTTGATTATAACATAATTGTACATTGATGATGGATAATTTGCCTGCTACAATGAGGCTGGATCGGACACTGTAAGCTTATAAGAAGTCTATTTTCAGCATCTGATTTAAGAAGCTCTCTTTTCTAATCATCAAAGTGACTTGAGCTTGCTGACTGTATTCGAAATCTCTACCGAGACATTTAACTTGTTTCATTTTCAAAGTAAACATACACATCTGTCATTAACTTACCTTTAGAACGAGGACATGACTCTAATTATGGTCTACGTTCTTACCAATTTAGGTGGCTCTTTTGTCCTCAAAGCTAGGCAAGCCAACTATATATAGTCATAGCTTGAAATTTTTAGACGTAAACCTTACTATCATTCACTTTAAATATGGAGAAATTTTTAGACGTAAACCGTACTATCATTCACTCTTTTGTCCTCAAAGCTAAGAAAGCCAATTATATGTAATCATAGCTTAAAATTTTTATACGTAAACCTTACTATCATTCACTTTAAATATGGAGCCTAAAAGAAGGAATTTGATAAGTTATTTTCGTTAGCAGTGCTAGTGAGATCATATATGGACTACTGGGTATGCCAGTTTTACTGTTCTTCACACTTTGGCTAAGTTAGAAAATATCCAGTGAGCACCTCAGCGTCTCCGAGGAGGTTGTGGGCGTTCCCTTCGTATTCTGACCCAATGGTGAGGCAGGCATATTTGTCTAGATCCCCGCGTTACCATGCTGAGCTCCCAGGGGTTAGCATGGTAAGATGTCGAGGGCTGTGGCTGATGACCTACAATTTATTTATTTATTTATTTAACATGTATTTCTCCACAGGCGGGAGGTGTTCTTGGATTATTATATATTACAGCGTACATTAAAAATTTCATGTACATTCATTTCTTAGCAATATTACAGCTATGAATTTACAACCTAATCTGCATGGCTCAGTGTCATCGCCATCACATACCAAAGGAGTTAACTGAACTGGCTCCGCAGTAGTGCTACCTAACGATCACCCTCGCACGAGAAGCAAAATAATTTATAATTATGTTTCTGCTAATATTACAGCATGTTCAATTAAAGTAAGGTAATGAGAAATTCAGTTATTGCTTCCCTAGGAGAGATCTGTATGGCTTAACACTGCTTCACCTGATTGACTAAATACTATTACATACAATATCATCCAATAGGTATGGCGGTACTATACAGCATGACCTACAGTACAAGCATGTAAATTTAAAATTATGCATTTATAAATCTCATAATATGACGGCTTTCATCAAATGAATTATTGTTTCCGCCAAAGGGCGATCCGCACAGTGATGCTAGTCGGCTAAGAGGCGTAATAAGGAATATCCTATCTCGACATGGGCTATCCTCTGCCATATAGTATAAGTTGGTTCAGTGCACTACTACTGGCCGGAAAGGCGCAAATAATAAAGAAAGACACTCGAGTGGACGGCCCCTTTCATGGCCTACCACACGAGAGAGATTAGAGGTGCCCCGAGTACAAAATCAGCTATCTCGATCAACAGTCCACTTCGCGGAACAGAAAGAGGAAAAATAGGTAGAGAACCTACGTAACTTTATAAAACTAACCTTCTCAGCAGGAATTGCAGCCAGGTGCTACATCCCCTCCGGAGAAGGCACTCAGTACAGCCCTCGAAAAGGCACTCAGGACAGTCCTTGGATTCGTCCGTTCATCGATTGAAACTACCTCAGTATTGGATTAGAGAATGAGGCCCAAGGAAGGATGAAGTCTTTCGTCTACGGAACATTCTGACTGCTAATTCAAGAAAAATTCTGGCCGAGAGAGCCACAACGCTCCTAAGTCTTTCGGAATGGAGGTGTCAAACTTTTTGAAGGGCGAAAAGAAGTTCTACGTGGGCGAGGAAACTAATCAGTATGACTCTGTGTAGGGTGATCGGGAACAGCTCTTCCGAATTGCTGGGGTGATGAAAAGTAAAGACCCAACTTCTGTTATAATAGCGACTTCTGTTTTGAACGAATAATAAGTGTGTGATCCTTCTTCATTTCTACAAGGAGGTGTTTAAAATCAGTTCTGTCGAATATCTAAGAATTTGCAAGGAGGACGCAATACGATCCTGAAAAAAGTTGTCTTCGTGAAAGATCTTGCACTCATTGAACTTTCCGTTAAATGTTCTTAGCGACCCATCGTCGGCTGCAGCTGTAGTTACTCCTCTGGGGCCAATTGGCCTGTATCTGCCGCACGAACCAGGGCGTGTTGGTTTCCCTGTGGAGGGTGCAGTTGAAGTTGACTTCACCTTTACCACGCTAAGTACGCGTAGACATAGTTACTGGCAAGGGAGAAAATACGGGAATTTTCCAGTACACCAAAATACGGGGCTTGCCAGGTAACATTTATGGAGTTTCCGCTGTCAAACTTACGGTTTTTTTTTTCATGTATAATTAATTGCGTCACTTCACTCCTCCATCAGGCGAGCATCGTGGTTCATGAAACCATAAGAAAACTATGAAAGATTGTGCCTGTTTTTGTGATCGAATTGAACCCATTACTCACGATGATGGCGGTCACACTGACCTAATAAATGCTTTACGTTACTAACGACATTGTTCAAAGTCACGTTTTCCAATCCTTCGTTGTCTCTATCTTTCGCTCTGACCAACCATATTTGAAGTCAGTCCTTAGTTATTTACTTAACGAAGAAGTTCAGGTATTTTTCAAATACAATGTAGAGTGAAACAAAATGATCATAATAACTATCTATCTAGGAGAGCAAGATACGTGCTCCACCAAGGGTACAGAACCGCCCGTCTCGGCGTTTGCGCTCGTGCAACTCAATTTCTGCCACAAAAACGACTAAGCGGCGTCAGCAAGCGATGCTAAACTTTCACCGTAGCTGCCTAGTACGGACCCCTTCCTTTTTTTTAGTCCATCAAAATTCTCTCGAAAAAGTAGAATGTCTCCTTTCGAACTGCCGCTACCTGATCGTGAACATCCGTGCTTTCGGCCTTCTCTTTACTGTTGTTCTCTTTACGTCTGCGTCCAACGTTTGTTCGTCTCCATCTGACTCATGAAAGTGTTTGGGTTTCTCTTTCTGTGTTGTTGCACCAATGTTTTATTCTGTTCTCTCCAAATGTGTGATAAATGTTTGATTGCCTCCCTCCGATAATCGCCCATGTTTATTCTTCAACACGCATTCGTGTGAACTACGAATGACCTATTTTAGTTCTCACTCCTACGACCAGTTTTGATTTTACCCAGTCGTGACCACTCATAGCGTGTTTACCATCTCTGACCACTGTTTGGGTTCCCTCCTCAGTCATTCACTGTTTATTTTTTATGTTCGCCCATTCGTGACCAGTTTTGGCTGTTCTCCATCGCAAAGCAGAGTTTAGTTATTACCCTCCACCTCAGAATACTGTCTGCATTTCTCCTACCTATAAATCAACCCCCTGTCTCTTACCTGTGACCAATATTGGTTCTTGTCAAATCATCTTTCATCAATGTTATCTGTGTTCTCCCCTGATCCATGTTCCGCCACTGTTGCTGGTGAACTGAAGTTATCAAAGGATGTCGTAGTGACCATACGCATCCTGTGAACAGACTGGTTGTATCGGTGCCATCGGCACTGCTGGCCAGCAATGTCATTCCACAAACAGCCTTCCGACAGGAGGTCAGAATGATAGGTATGCTGTCACTATCTGTGGTATGAGTGGCTTCCGAAACGTTATCAGCCCCAATTACATCACCAGTGAGCCCTTGTTACGCAAATATGTTCTTGCATTCTCGTTGCAAAATTGAGTTTACCGGAATGCAAGGATTACATTAGGCATGTTGAGGCCTACCTGGTGGCCAGCCTATGATACAAAATCATCTTCTCATGTTATGTGTATGGCGAACTAGCATTTTACCTCAGCTGCTAAGGGTCCGCTTACTACTAGGTGGTAGTATCCTCAGTGAATGTAATCTCAGGTCACATAAGTAACAATCGAAGTGCAGTATAGGCAGACCATTTGTCGACTGAATATCTTGTCAAATAATTTTCAAGATAAACACAACCACAAATACTTTCGTAATGAAAAAGAGCAGTTCCGGTTAGTTTGTCCGCCAATAAATCCTTGTAAATATTCAACATGGTTGAGTCCATCCGCCGAAAGACCACACCACTATCGCTGCAGCACAGCCCCGCCCTGCTCCTCCGCACCTTTCACTCTCGTCAGGCATCCATTCATTAACGCTTATAGGCATGGGCATTTCCTTCGGTGCAGAGCATCGTGAGACCGCGGGCTGGGTCTCCGTCTCACTTTCAGTTCTGCTCAGGGTTTCCTTCATGAGACCGAGCCTCGTAAATTTAAGATAAAGACTATTCTCTCGTTGCGTACTTTGGCCGATAATCTTATTTGCTCGGGATTTTCTTTTGAAACCGAGGGTTATAAACTTGAGATTGAGAATGTTTCTACCTCTAGCTTTAGCCGAGGTTCTCATTTAAATAGGGATTCCTTCTGAGGAAAGTCGATCTGAATCACGAGGGAAAGACGGTTTCCTCGAGCTTCAGACGAAGTCTCATTTACTTCGGGTTCCGATCAGAAGCAGAAAAATAAACCTAAAAAGAGACTTTCTCGAACTTCAGGGTAGATACTTATCGGTTCAGGGATCCCTTCTGAAGATGAGACTGCTGAATCAGCAAGAATTATTTTTTCTTTCTTCCTCGAATTTCAATAGGGAAACTGATGTACTCAGGATTTCCATTAGAAACAGAGACTAGTTAACAGATGAAAAAAACTTCTTCCACTGAGATTCAGTGAGGGAGCCTGCGAACAAATACCCACAGGGTTCTGAAACAGCTCTCGGTTTCGCTTCACGGCTATGAGAATAATTACACGTGATCTCACACGGATGATGTCCCCATCTATTAGAACGCACAGCCCCTGAGGTTTTCCATAGCCCTACTACATAGGGTATTTAAAAGGTTTTAGCAGCAGGGCAGCAAAAATTAAATCGATTGAGATACACATTTGATTAGCATTTACACTCTTTCAACATGCTCTCCTCCAAGGCTTGAGGCTTACGCACGCCTGCAGCCGTGACATTCACTTGACAAAGCACTCACAGTTGTTGCGAGGAGGGGACGCTTTTCAGCTCGATCTGAATTTATCCTTCCGAGAAGGTCCTGTTCCCTTTGAAAATAATTCCATCAACTTTTCCCGGCAAATGTCGCTAATTTGCGGCGGAAAAACTTGCTGGGATCTGTGAAGATAAATTCAAATCAGAAAAGTATAACTATTTTTTGTGCGTGCCATGTGGGTGCAGCAGAAGTGGGTAAAGCTTGCAGGAGAGTAGATGTTGAAGGAGTGTGACTATTAAACATATGTTTAACTCAATTTATTTTATTTCTGCTGCTCTCCTGCCAAAACTCTTTAAATACTCTCCGTACTACTATGTGGGAAAATAAATAGCATACTATAGTTGGCTGGATTAAACTGGTATGTGCACGAGTACACACGTTATCGTAACAAATGCGTGCAGGTTGACATGAGGTCGAAAACACGTTCATGACCGTCATCCAGGATTACATCACGATTTGCTAATTGACTTGTGTGCATCATAATTCATAATATGGTGTGTGTTTTATTGCACTGTTTTCTGTGCTACAACTTATACGTATCACTATAATTACAGCCGTGACATTTAATAATACGAGCAACGTCCCAGAAACTGATGAACGGAGTCTCCTTTTAAACTGCTGAGCTGTCACTGAGTTGCTCTGTTTAGCTCCGACGAGCACCATCGACTTGTAGATCAAGTTTTTAAACAGGAGGAAATTATGGGCTTTGTTGTTAACTGAACTTACTGCTTTGACTGATGATTCTGACCTGATTATCATGACTGTGCGTTTTGTATTGCTTGGTGACCGTAGGCCGCGATAGCGTCGGTAGAACTGTAGCGCCTGACTGCCTATCGCAAATAAGGGTGCCAAGGCAATTATGCTGGTCAGCGAATGCGGCTATTTTGCTATTTGTTCCAGTCGAGGGATCTCAGGCATTTGGAGTAAAGAAAGGGAACTTTTGGAAGTGGAATTCATGCGAGGCAACGCAGGCATTTGGGTTAAAGAAAGGGAACGTTTGGAATTGGAAGCCTTACGATGCAACTCAACTGTTTGGGTTACAGAAATTGATTTTTTAAAATTAAACTTTCATGTAGCAACTCGAGCGTTTGAGTTAAAGAAAGGGAACTTTTAGATGGGAAGGCCTATCAGGGAACTAATACATTTGGGCTAAAGAAAGGGAAGCTCATGGAATTCTCATTTAGTAAGCAACACAGGCGTTTGCTTTAGAGAAGGGGAGTCTTAGAATTAAAATTCATGCGAGGCAAAAGAAATTTTAAATTGGAGTTCATCAGAATGCTCTGGAATCGTTCCGATATAAGTTGGATTAGGAATTCATGTAAAGCAACTCATGCATTTGAGTTTCGGAAAACAACAGTTGGTACTGGAATTCATGCCAAGAAAGTGATACGTTTGCAATGGAAGCCGAATTCATGGAATCGAAATGCAAAAAATACAATTAGAATGTATGCAGGCGGTGCCTCAGCATGGCCCGGGACCGAAGAGGGCCTGCACCGCGTCCAGCAAGATCCAGTAAGATAAAGATCACGCCCTAGCGTTCAAAATTAGAACTTTTGGAATTGCATCTGGTGTCGGCAGTTGTTTCTGTATTGAACTTTCATTAATAAACGTATTTGAACTATTGAAATACAAATTTTTGAAATTTAAGAAGGTTATGTCTGTTGCTATATGCAAATTCATTTATTAAGAAGAGAACGTCCAGAGGTAAAATGGAAATTGATATTTGATTTTTAAAGGTATTTAAGATATAAGTTTATCAATCTTGAATGGGCATATATGTTTCTATGTATATATATATATATACAAATAAAAAACATTAACACTTGACTTGTTAGTGCGACTGCGAATGCTTTTATTAAAATCAACTCTACTTTATGTTTTAATAAAATGGTGTTTGAATGAGAATAATAATACGATTGCTATAATTATCATTATGTGATCAGTAGCGTTTGCACAATTGAAAGAAAGCTTTAATACGTGTTTTTTTACGTGTTTCACTAGAATGTGACAGATGATAGATACTGATAAAATGAATGTTCTCATGAACTACTTTGAATGTGGATTAATTTAAAATAATAATAATAACAACTAGCTGAAGCCGTGAAAATTCCACTATTAATTAAAATTTCTTCTCTCTAAAATGTAGTAAGCCTAATATACCCAATTATAACTTACCTTAGCATGGACTAATGCAGCTCTTCTTACCTAACCAACCCTTTCCAAACTCCGTAACAAACTCTCTACGAAGTAATATAGTCCGTCGACCATATCATATCTTGTCGATCGAGTCTAACGCCCATACCATTCGTATACTACACAGCATTTTAACCCTACGCACTTTCCTCCGGAGAAAAATAAATGATTTATCATTATTGCTACTGTTATTCTTATTTTTATCTATGACGCGATGCTGTTTGTAGTTCTGTATGTACGTACGTGCATCCGTCCATACGTCTGCACGTTAAGCTCATAGGATTAGCTCGGGCAAAGTCGATCTGCGAAACGCTTTGCTTTGATTGTGAAAGACTACAACCCTAGCTATTTTTTTATTTCAGTTCGTTCCGATGAGGAGAGTCCATGTTATGTGAATTATGCCTACAATCTCCAGCTAGCTATTCAATGTTTGTTACGTCATGCAATGTTAACTTTGCTGAAGTCTCATGACATTCCTAATATGGCAAATGCTTAGCTAAGAGGCGGTACGGGAGCACGTTACTGCAGTCCTACAGAATCAAAGCAAAGCGTTTTGGAAGTTGAATTTGCCCAAGCTAATCCTAAAAGCTTACCGTGCAGACAGGTGGACGGATGCGTGTACATACTACTACTACATACATACTACAAAGTTAGTTAAGTATTTTTTCTCAAGAGAATAACATTATAGATAATAATAACAATAGTAATAATGATAAATTATTTATTTCTCTCCGGAGGCAGGTATTAATTTTCTAATACTATTACAGCTTATTTAAAAAAAAAAAAAATGACAGGAGGACATTGATTGTCATGCTTCTGAATTAAATCGTAGTTCCATGCAGGGCGGTGCCATACAACATAATGTAGAATCTGGTAAAAGGCTAATCTTCTAGGAATTTATAAACTTTGATTAGTGAGTCGGCTTTACATCACGATTTCCCGTATCTCCTCTTAGCTTAGGATTACGCTGTTGGACGGCGTCCAGCTAAATGATGCCAAGACTTTGGACTTTGCTGAGGCCTTTTGCTGACTGGCAGCTGTTCCTGCCGTGCAGTGATGCTTGATAGATCCGAACCCTCGACCTGCATGGTGATCGGAAAGCGGGAACTGCACCATTATGTTGCTGCGGCCAGAACGTAAATATAGATTATAAATCCTTATATCTTAAACACCCTCTTCTGCGTAATTTTACAAGTTTACATGAAAAGAAAATGAGGCTACTGGATGAGTTAGATATCTACGCTCACATTTTAACTTGAACACATTTCAAGTTATAGCCGTTAAATTTCATACTGTCACTTCTCCGGTTTTCTCAAAGGAAACAAAAAATGCTAAGCACCAACATAATACTAATGAACCGAACATGGAGGGCTTGGAGCTGCAAACCCGACCTTCGTACTTCTCTATTTAGGTTTTGAGATAAGAAGCGCGATTTGTTTAGTCACAGCCTAACCCGACAGAAGTTACGATAACCTAAAAAGATGGCGAAAAAAGGCGCTGCTGCTGCACCGAAAAAAGCTGGAGGGCCGTCGCGCCGAAAGAGTTCAAGGTGCGGTTTTTTTGTCCCAGCGTTTCATGCTCGAGCTTCGAGTCACCCCACCGATCGGCTGACGGCTCTCTTCGGCTGCTTGTACGTGCGTGCGTCATGTGTTGTGGTTACGACGTCAGCAGCGCTGCTACGGCACATTTATACTGAACCTTCTACTCACTCCGCATTAGCTGTATAGAACATAGAGAATTATATACAGTATGGCTCGAGTGAACGAGTTGCAGGATTAGTTAGAGCGTCACCAACTCATCTATTTTGTGTTTGTATGTGATGTTTGATTAAAGCTCAAGTCCGGTGCTCACTTAACAACTTTCGTTGCCGCTAGCAGCCTAGAGCCAACTCAACTAATCCGACTGCGTAGTCGTGGCCGTGACTTTAGCGTGAAATCTATGAACATCGTGCACCAATTCTTCAAATATCAATCCTTGTGTACTTAAATTGCTAATAATTAGGAGCGATAGTTGAAAGTTTTATGCAGTTAACTTTTGCGCAAGCTGAAGCCGTGCCGCGGCTACGTAAACGGATTAATTCAAGATGGCTCTAGGCTGCTAGCAGCAACGAAAGTTGTTACGTGAGCACCGGGATTTATATTAGGACACAACACCAATCAGTATTCTACACTGCGCGTCAGAGTATTTGAAAGCGTTTTTTATGACATTATGGATTCGATCGAATCCAGATTTTTAAAAAGAATTTTTGAGAAATCTATCTTCGTGAGTCTGCCAATATGACTCATTGGTTAAGAACGGCATTCAGAGGGGGCCATGTAATTAGTTTTATATTTTTGGCCACTTTTTGAAGAGGCAACATCTGGCAGATTTCAAAATATATTCCCCATTAGAACGAAAAATACTTCTCGACTAGCCAGACTGCGATGTTTCACAACTTCTCAAGTTAATCGTAAAAGGCTATGCTTGAAAATTACACTAAATGCCCTGGTCATCTCTCGAAAGGACATCAGAAGGCAACAAATTCTTCTCTGTTCGATGATCTCATTCCGGTAGCTACAATATTTCTAAATGAGTTTTTAAATTTCTAAGCTCTAAAACAATGATGATCTTTTAATTTAATTTCACATCACGATTTTCACCCATGATAACACTTTTATTCGGCACTTGCTTAGTGATTTGAGAAAATAAAATTGTTGCTGTTTCACGAAACTGGCTGCCTCTTGATTACGACTTTGCAGATTCAATGTATTTCCTGCCTTATTCGCACACATGCAGCGGTTAATCTCGGTCAGTATAAGTAAATACCTTATTTTCAACGAATAATTACTCTGTTATTATGAAGACTGCAAGCCAACTAATTATTTGACACGAAACGTTACTATACTAGACAGCCGCGGCTTTTTTGCACCAGTATTTCATACTCGTTTCGTCATCAAATGACTAACTCTCTTATGCTTCTTGCACGTCCGACACAGCCACCCCCGCTCTGCAACGGCTGTGCTGCGCCTCTCTGAACACTGGATAGAACACAACGAAACTTAGATAGAGTGCAATCGGTAGCTGACTAGCTGCAAAGACTAGATATTGAATGTCACTGATTAACTGACTCTTTAAATTTCCTTTAAAAATTGACGGATCCACCGTAAAATAACAGGATTTTTTTTTTAACTTGATGGAACAATCGTAAATTTTACAGGATTTACATAGATATGTATTTTCCGTTATCATTTGCCCCCTAAAAGTACCGTAGTATTTTTTTACAGCGTGAAGCCGCACAAGAACCCGATCAAAGAACTTGCGTTTTCAGATGTTAGTGTGGGTCTGGACATGAAAACCGGCTCTGGGACAAGAAGCGTTGACACTTTGACTGCAGTCCAAGTTACAAAGGCCGTTCCATGCTCTTGCAATTTTTCCTGCCCATTTTACTGCTCAAAATTTGAGCAGCCGTATCAGATACAAGATTTGCATTACGAACATTGCTAATTTACGATATTTCGATTACAGAGTAGACGCTTTACCTGCTTGTCAGTTTTACTTTAACAAACTAAGCTGAAGAGCTGTTGAAGTCCGATTCTGCGCGGCTCAGTTTCAAGCTAAGAAACACGGGTCTGGTTCTAACTCATGCTCAGTGAAGCATAAATTTTCTTCAACTATTTATAATTACTTCAACTGTAATTACTTAATTCTCAGTTCGGTAATCTAATTCCCTGGGAATCTCCAAGTGAAGGCACGATATTATTTTCTTCTAGACACTTATGTTGTTTTCCTGATATTGTTTCCAATGTAAGAACTCGTATCGAAAGGTTCACAATCAAAATTGGCGTCACATCGATTAAGGCTGATCGAACGCAGTCGAGGACTACCTCAAATCGATTTGCGATTTAAATGGCTTGTGATTTGATTCGCTGATTAACACGCCCAAGCTTGATTTATTCCGAACCTCAGACAGGAACACAGGCTTCGGCTCTCTGACTCAAGTTTCGCGCCTTAAGGCTTCCAAACCTCAACATTGCTCAGCGAATGGAACTTTCAAGTGCCTCAGCAAAAATCGAGTCACTTCTATTGCTTGCGACGCGATTGAAATCGGCAAAGCCAACGCTTCTGACTGAAGTTCCGGACAAGCCAAGCATTAAAGGCCAAATTTCGACGGCCAGTCGAACACGACCAAAATTACCTCGACCCTAGCAGAATGTTCGGCGGTAGCCACTAATTTCACCACAAGTAGATTCAGTGGTCAAATAATCTAACGGTAAATTCATCAAAATACTGAATTTACCGCCTAGCAAATTCATCCAACGGCAAATTCATCAAATAGTAAATTCATCGACTGGTAACTATTATTAATTATTTATTGATATCTATATATATTGCTTAACAAATTGATCGTAGTGACATCAATAACTCACACTGTAGATACATTTTCGTTAGAAAGTGATTTGGGTGTACCGTTCTTTAAACTGTATATATTATTACCTATAGAAAATATAAATTTCTGAGAAAAAAAGAGATTTCAATGAAAAAGTTAAATAAATTCAAGAACATGGATATAATTTATTACTGAAATGCATAAATTTAGCTGTTCAATGTAAAAAATTTACGAATTTTAGTAAAACATCAGTAATGGTTAAGTCAACTTAACTGCACCCTCCGCTGGGAAACCCACATGCACTGGTTCGTGCTGCAGTAATAGGGCAACTGGCGCGAGGGGAGCAAATACAGCTGCAATTGACCACGGGTCTCTAAGAATTATGGCGCAATGGCGTGAGATTGAACGACCCACGCCCATACCCTCCCATTTCTTGGCAAGAAAAGTGCCCCTCACGGCAGTTATGCATACCAAACAAATTTACTGACTCAGCGCACCAGGCACTTCAAAGACTGCTCGGCTGGCTCGTCGCTCGATGCCGGTTCCTTTAGTACACCAGTTCAGCATGCATGGCCTGTTGCTACAGTGGGTAATTGGTTAATTTGAAAGTCGAAGCCTCTCAAATTAATCCATTAAAAGTAAAGATTGAAATACTGAAGATTTTATTTGGTGTGACGGGAAACAACACAAGTAAGAGCACACTGCTGTACTTGTTACAGTGAGAATCGGATTGAACAAGTAACTACGGGGGTCCGTCGTAATTATGGTAGCACAATTTTTAGATAATATTACAAGTGCTTATTTCCAAGCCAAGTTATCAGTTTTACTTTTGAAGTTAATCAGGTTTGTTTTACACTTGAGAAGTTAAGAATGTTCCAAAACTAAACTAAGCAGTGGTTATTTTAGAAACACAATCGTATCAGTTTAAAAAAATAAGAGAGTAATTCGCACAATTACAAAAACCTGCCCATTCTTCGTGAGACAGTTTGGAAAGTCATGAAACCGTTGAAGGCAACTGGCAAAGATGGAATTGTTCATTATTCAGGCCAGAGAAAAACAGCGGCCCGTTCGGAATCAACGTCTCATCAAAGCCACGCAAAGAAGAATAAAAAGAAATTCGCTCCGTTCTGTTATAATATTAGGATCTCGGTGTATATCTTTGCAAAATGGGAAAAACACGAACTTTCAACTACTGACGAACGTAGGAGATTCGACAAACGTCGACACATCCTCAACCTCTTGAAAAATGGCATGCTGCCCAATTTGGCTTTCACTAATGAAAAGAAATTTTATGTTCAACAAACTCTAAATCATCAGAATGTTAGAGTTGGGGGTAGAGACAGATCACTGGAAGGCAAACGAGTGACGCCAGAATCTCCTGTCGGTAATGGCTTGGGCTGCAACCACTGCCCCTGGGAGGTTTCCTCTCGTTTTTTGCTCCTTCAGGAGTCAAACTTAGCCAGCGTTACAATTCTGATAAACTGAAAGCAGAGCTGCTTCACTGGGCACGTTATCACTTCGATTGTGCACCTTAGACCCTTCAATACGACTCTACCTCCATTTTGCTTCAAATTGACTCAACGCTGGATTCAGGAGCAGATTCCAGCATTCCTGGCAAAGAAGAATGGTCATTGGGGAGCCCGGATTTCAACCCGCTTGCCTTTTCTATGAGAGGAGAATAAGGATTGCAGAACTCCACATGATTTGCTTGACTCCTTGAAGTCTAAGTTGCGTGAAGCATGGGTTTCGATTTCGAAAAATGAATTTCGGTTCTATAAAATGTGCTTCTTGCCTCCTGTGAAGCTTTTCAGAGTAGATTGAGGTCTGTAATTAATGAGAAGAGGCTATATCGACTACGTGCTGATAATTAGCGTTAATAGGTCTTTGAGCTATATGCCAGTTTAATAAATTTCCAATTTGTTACTGTTTTGTTGAGGTACTTGATAAAATACTTGTTGCCCTAATCACGGTGAACCCGGTAGCAAATAAATAATAAAGACGCAGAAACCAACACAGCGGACAAAAGAATTATGCCAAGAATTCTCGACAGTTCGCAAACGTTCTGGCTCAATTCTCGCAAAGCTATATAGAATCTAAAATGACTTGCACAATTTACCTTTACACCTTTATTATTCTCTCTTTACAGTTTTCCTAAAGAACTTACTACAAATATGTTGAGAACGTGCCCTACTAAAAGTATTTCAACTTATGAGGCAGTACTCTTTTACAAGACTAGCTTGATTAAGCTACCCTTGCTTTACAGCCATTTATTCCTGTTTTAATACATCGTTCGATGAACGTGCATTCGCTAAATCTACGATTCGATGAATTTACTGCAATGAATTTTCAGTGAACCAAGTTCGGCCGCCCTTTGAAACTAACGCTGTGAATCATATTCTGGGACAGCCGAAAATTCTGATAGGGTGGGCGTCGGAAGTATGAATTCAAAAAGCCGTGGCCACGTCATTCATCGCGCACGCCCCCATGCAGACCGTGCATGGCCATCAGCCGGTTCTCCCCGTAGCCCCGTTTATACGCTGACCTTTATGCTTCATTTCCACGTTTCATTAATCGAGGCTAATTTTTGACATTTGTGTAGGAATAAAATTGGCACTTATAGTCCGTCTTAATTTCTGACATTGCATCGCTATATGGAAATGTCAAGCAATTTACTGACTTGCTGCTTGGGTCACTGGTCGATGTATAAGCCGAAGTGGATACGTACACGTATCTTTACGACCATAGCTGGACGTATCTTGAATCAATGCTTAGCGACTATGCGCCTCAACCCATAGAAAACCAAAATAGGATTTAATTCGTCATAGTAACAGCTTTATATAGAAGTAATACCCCCTAATTGGTAAAGCCTCTGTTAACATTTGCTGTACCACGTACATCAAGTGGTTAGACGTTCTGATTTCTAACGAACAGTTTTAAATCGTATCTGCGAGTTCGTTTCCAACTTTAGCCAACGCGGATTTTTCACACACTCGTACTGTGGGTTTGGGAGGTCAACGGATGTTCGAATGACTAAAAACAAAAATAACTACT
This sequence comes from Parhyale hawaiensis, assembly GCA_001587735.2. Classification (NCBI taxonomy): domain Eukaryota; kingdom Metazoa; phylum Arthropoda; class Malacostraca; order Amphipoda; family Hyalidae; genus Parhyale; species Parhyale hawaiensis. The sequence continues at coordinate 3,901,033 of LQNS02278076.1, read as the reverse complement.
TCTGTCTGCTAGATGCTCCATTCTTTACACTAATCTATTATAAATATATGTAGTAAAAGATGCCCGGAATGACTTGTAATAAGAATCGAAAATGTAATTTTCCTAAAAGCTTGTGCCACAGTGCGTTAGCTCTGATTATGCAAATAGAATTTTTTACTCAATTTTTCAAGATGAGTGTCTAATTTTGAAATATCAATATTAACTAAATGTATGGCTATGTTGCCAATGTAAACAGCACTTGTAAAATAAATATTAAGCCATTGGTTAAGTTTATCATACAATTTGCTTATTTACGAGTATTTTACTGTTACCTCAGATTATGCAGCAAGCTAATAAAAACGTCATAAAGAGGAAGTAACTGCAAGTAAACGGGAATATTTTTACTAAACGTCCAGAACCAAGAAATTATAACCAAAACAATTCAATAAACACTGAAATAAGTGTTCAATAGTAATAAACATAAGTTAATATTGAACATGGCAACCTCCATTTTTCGTAATTTTTGTAAGGCGTTTATCAACAGACTTGGTCAGGTTTGATATTTCAAATGAGGGAATAGAATCTGCAGCTGTTTTTACTGCTTTCCACAGGCTTACTTTGCTCGAAAACTGCCGACCACCTTCTTAGACCTTCCTTTTGATCATTGCCCAGAGGTTCTCAATGGGATTTAAATTGGGGCTATTCGTTTGCCAGGTCATAATCCTTTTTGATTTGAATCCTCCATCCGCAAGCCAATTAGTAGTGTACCGTGCTCGGTGTGAGGGAGCGTTATCGTGATGAAATACCAATTTGGATCGGCGTGAGACAGTCTGCTCATGAAGCCATGGAATCAAGTTGGCTTCAAGAAACTGGCAGTATCTTTCTGCATCAGTTTAATCCTTCTGCCACTTCAAATGGACCAATAAGGGTGTCACCTACTATCCCGGCCCAAAACATTATACCTCCACCACCTTGCTGACGCTTAAGCCGTGTCTGTTGAGGTCGGTCATGGAGGACCCATCCAGACGCCCATCTATCTGGACCATCAAGAGTGGCTCTGCATTCGTCAGTAAATATGACATTCGAAAAATCAGTTTTCATGTTCTACTCAGCCCATTTGACCCTATTTTCTTTATGAGTTTTTGTTAGAAGTGGTCGTTTAATTGCCTTTTTTCACTTTCCCTATCTTTTGCAGAACCTCACATCTTGTCTTTCCGCTTAGTATTGGGGCTCCAGCGTCTTCAAATATCGCCTTACAGGTAGAAAGCTGTTTTCTAGCGATAGTAACCTTCAAATGTCGCATATCCCGAGCAGTCAATTTCCTCGTAGAGGATTTATCCGGAGTTTTCCTGATGACTTTACCTTCAATTGCATAAGCCCTAATTTTTCGGTGATCACGCTGTTATTCCTTGGAAACTTCGAGTGACCAGAAGCCAATAACGAGGTCACTTTGATGTTTTCTTCACTTTTTGAACCACATTTCTTGCCCATGTTGACTAGATAGTGATGTTGCATAATCTGGGGTAACAGCAGAACCCCGTGCGCTAAGCAAATGTTGCCAAAACGTGAGAAATTGTTCCGTTTTCATTTTCTCTAGTTGTTTTTATAGTTACAACATACCTGTGCACTAACTTACTATTTACATTTTCAATGTCTGACATTTATCTTGAAAAATAAGTAAAAAAAATTGTATTTGCATAATCAAAGGTAACGCACAATATATAATAATAAAATGCTGCAATGCCCTTCCCCCCGCAAAAAAAAAAAATCACAGATGATCCCCGTCAGTTGCGTATTCATGACCCCCCACATGAGCTTGTCACGGCAGCCACATCAATCATCCCATCTCACGATTTTCCTAGCGACAACTCTTTTACAATCCACGACATCGGGATCTTGCCTTGCCGTTTTTGTCCTCATATCCGTGCTCCTTTCTCTAACCTTTAGAGTGCCAGGGCATCCTGCATGAACAACAAACTGGTTCTCCTTTACGTTAGAGTCTGTCGCTGCTACTGTGCCCCAACCAACCTTCTGCATGATCTTCAAACCTACCGAGTGAGAGGTCAGGTTGGCCACATAATGAGCGTAAAAAGAGCGTTACTGCATGCATCTATTGGCTAGTACATACGTGTCCTAGGAGCGATATATTTGCTCTATAGATTATGGCGAGTCCGTGCAACTTCAATTCTTCTCATCGAGCGACTGGTCAAAGTGTGAGTGGCGGTCTGACCGACACATGAAAAAATAGAGTTGCTTGAATTTATTTCCATTTGTATATATGTCTTCAAACCCGCTGCTCTTTGAGAGGTCAGAAGCACTGGCCACATGATATTTTATGCACATGCTGAACGAACGCTACTGCTTGCATGTTGCACTATCTCTCCAGCACGGTATTCAGTTCATTTGCACGTCATGCTAGAGTATATATTGCAATATAGTTTCTGGCAATTTTTGTATAAGCAATGCCTGTCTTCCATGAATATAAAAGTTTGAATTTGGCGATCTTAATAAATTCCACTTTCTCTAATTGACATGCCAAAGTGCAACATACAGAAAGAACACTGCTGAAAGCATACACACACATATACAGTATATACAGGATGGCCGACACTTTTGTTCCCAAATACCCTGCATATATATATATTGCAGTTTCTCGTCAGGTTAACACCCGGAATTATCCAGACAGGGGGCTCATTCGTCCACCCTTGTGTTTTACTAGAATAAATACAAAGCATCGAGCCATTACTCGATCTGGGGACCTAGCGATTACCACGCCGATACTCTAACCAGTAAGCCACAGCAGCTATAAGCAACGCAAGCCAACGAGGTGCTTGTGCTGCCCGCTGCATTCTAGCAAACATATTAAGGCAGAGCCGTACGTGTATATGAGGGAGCTCATCCGTCTACCCTGAATGGTTAATAACCTGGAAGATTTTACAGTTTCTTCAATACCCTGGAACTTTATTATTTTTTTTTTAATACGTTTCAGAAAGCTAGTGGAACGTTGGAGATGGGTAATTGAAAATGAAAGAAACCAAAACTAAAATCCCAGAAGGCTTTCTTACTTACTTCTCCAAAATGAGCTAGCCTGGGAGTCCTCCAATCTTTAAATCAATACATAGAATGAATTGGAAAGAAAGTGGTGTCGTTTTTTCTAAATGTAATTTACGTATTTTAGATCACATTATAGTAACTTTTAAGCTTGGCAGTTGTTTCTCCCATTTTGAGTTACCCGTCTCCAACGTTTCACTAGCTTTTTGATACGTATTAAGGAAAAATATTCCTGGGTTTTGACGATGAACATAGCATGATCTCCATTCGATGTGGTTCTTGTCATAAGACTGGCAGTGTATCTACTCTGGTTTTTATCTAAGCATTGTCTTTTGCTTTCAGTATTGTTTGGAAGAACCCAATTTCTCGTCCCCATAGTGACAGTTCTTAAAGAAACTAGAGGGCCCAGCCGTCAAGAATGGCAGCAAAAATTTTGTGGTTGAGCTTTTTATTGTTCCGGTTCCCAGTATAGGTTTTGCTGTATTATAGGTCTCATCCATGTAAGACTGATCTTCCATTAGTGTAACGCAAGCTGTACAACCATGAGTTTTGAAATAGCAAAATATCCCCCCTGCAAGATAAGGCGTGAATATTAGCTTGGAATTAATTGATCTAGTTTTAAGCAAGGAGCTTCTAATGGGAAGTGCAAGCCCAAGCACTCTCTGGGCGACTAAACACATGGCTTTGTCACGTGATCGAAGCTGATGTTTGGAGTCCTTAAAGTGGCTGAAGTGGCAGTGGTCAGTACATATAATAAAGATAGATATAAACAGGCAGTTCTTCAATATCTTTGCAAAGACAATCGTGTCTGAAGGTTTATATCCCAGTGCTAACCCTGTTACTTTCATCATCAGATAGTATACAGGATACAAGTTTCCTTTACATACTTCCATCCGCTCGGAATTTCGTCGATGGTTAATAGCTATAAAAATCTGAGTTCAGGACTCCTTCCTATATAGGCTGCGTGAGGCAATGCCGCTCTCCGATTGGATAAGCCACTCAGCCAGTTTAAAGGAAAAGTTAACTCGCAACGCTCCCGTAGGATTAATAGAGAGGGTGCACTCTTCTCTATTAGAAACTCCTCGGCTTTAAGCTGCACAAAGAAAATAATAGTTCAGTCAAAATAATTCACTGGAAATGGCAAGGGTCACCGTATTGTGGATACCAACTGATTGTTGACCTCAAGCGTCGAAATTTGGCTCTGATGTAAATTCAATAGAAAAAGGCGTCTGCTCAACGTGTAGATTCAACTATTACAATATCATTCAGCAATGAAAGCGGGGATCCAGAGGCTGGGGATCCAGNATATGTATTTCTCACCAGTACTTCAAGCGCTGAAATTGTATGGTATCTCAACTTGTTATTCAAAACAGGAATTTTCTCCTATTAAACTCTGAATAGCGTGACGGAGAGACGGTCCAGCAAGGGAGCAAGCGACCAACAATTGTGTGTTATTATATAGTGGATGGATACCTATACGGTCCCTTAAGAGTAGAAACGTGTAACCAGCTAATCATTGGTTTCCTTGACCATCATTCGAATCACGGAGAACTAAGTTTTGAGGTCTTAAGTTCTCTGATTTTTGCATATAAAGGCTTGAAATTATGATGGTAATAGTTCAATTGAATTGCTGAGCTAATTCTCTACTAGTGAGCTCTGGTTTGGCCTCTGCTGCGTGAGGTTCTTTATCAACTAACTGTGGTCTTCGTCATCGGAACGATCCTTGAAATTAAAATTTCCAAATGAAAACTTAGTAAATTACAGCTTACATTTTCTCGAATGTAAAAACATTACTTCTATAGGCAACACAAATATTTCTTGCAAGTTGTAGTTGTACAAATGAAATGTTTTTTTCAATAATGAAGCATATGATTCTTCAAGGGCTGAAGCGATTACCTTTTATTGTTTCCGAAAAAGTGAGTGAGACTCTAAGATACAAATTGAATTGAAACTAGCAACAGTGAGACACTGTAGGGAATACCGAATTAATCACAATAACAACATTACTTGCTGTTCAATCTAATGCATTATTTCCAGCAGATAATACGTAACTGCATGTAATCGCAGTTCCGTCACAACTAATTTGTTTTACAATTTTTTTCTGCAATCCGCTAGCGAAGTTTGCCATCTTCGGAGCTTGATGCTCTGTTGTCGACTCTGCTCCCGTTACTTTGCAAGTCCATGAACGAGTGCCAGATAGCGTTAGATTTACTTTTCTACAGTTCTAAACTTGTTTTTATGAGGTACAGCGCTACTTGGTTAAGAATTTTGATGCTCGTAAGCTTTCGGTGAAACCAGCCTGTTTGTAAGAGACGCACCTCGATAGTTGACTTAGAGCGCATTCGATTGGCCAGCGAAATTAATTAAGCCCTTGAGGCTTTGCGTCTCCGAAGTCAACTTCGGACAGATTCGTTGGCTTCGACCCTCGAAATCGAGTTTCAAGGGTTAATTTATCATCGATTACCCTTGAGACTTACATAAACACCTAATCTTGCTCCATAAGATGTAGTTATTTGCACTGAGCCATGTCGATTAGGTTGTGAATATATAGCTGTAATATTTCTAACAAATTAATGTACACACAATTTTTATTGTAAGCTGTAATATAATAATCCAAGAACATCTCCCGCCTGTGGAGACACAAATGTTTAATAAATAATAAATAAATAAATCTCAACGCTGACGAGTTGCTGTTACGTAATACTTGCACTATGACTCACAGCTGCTGAGCCCAAGCTTCTGTTTCCAATTCAGGATGGACCCGTCAAGCGTCGAAGTTTTCCATTCGCCGTCCAGTCAAACTAGCGCTTTACTTACAGAGCGCAGACACGACTGGGCACCAAAATTAAGCCTTCGAGGCTTAACTTGTTCGAGAGTTCAGGCAGGTGCTCTGACTTCAACTCGCTGAACTTAGTATTACGCATTAACCCTCAGTCGATTACCCTTGAGACTTTGAAAGAGTTGATCTTGCTTCGTGAAATGGAGCTTTCAGCAGGCTCATCGTGATCGTGTTGCATGCAACACTTGCAACACATTTCAAGGTGACAAATGTAATGCTTCTGTCTGAATTTTTGGATAAGTCAAGCCTTGCGTGAACGCTTAATTTCGGCGCCCAGTCGACCTAAGCCAAGCCCACTCGACTTGTTTTGCCTGAAATTGCAAACATTAACTTCGGCTTCTTCGCCTTAAATCGAGTAACAGAAGCATTCCAATCTAAGATGTCGAGGCGACTGAAATCTCCTTCTTACGAAGTGAGATTGAGTTCTTGGAAGTCTCTCTATTGAAATCTCTTAAGGGCCAACGCCTGAATCTTGAAGAACGGGTCGACTAACGGGCACTTGTGAGAAGTTTAGAACCCAAGCTAAGTTGCGAAGGCTTAATTCACTGCCCAGTCGCACACCGCCTTATATTCTTTGTTTTCGCAAGTTGGGAAACTTCTGATGACCTTACTCTATATTTATCAGCCTGAGTCAGTTTACTGAGATACCGTAACATTTTTAAATTCGAATGCTGCTTTGGCTTAATTTTAAATTCGCTGCAATTGTCTATCTCTGCTGAACGAAGTTTCTTGTGTGATAGTTGCTTTTATCTGTACAATCCTACATACTACCAGTAGATAATAACAGACATTACGCTTTCTTTTAGATATCCATGCATGAAAATATTACACAATGCTAAACACACAATTTGTTGATCAATGAACAATATGCCATTTGTACCTTCACTTCTCCCAAAGAAATATACCATTTTCAATACATATGATGCTAGGCTAAATTGCATTCCATAATTTGACCTCTGTCTGGTAACAATACACACGCTGCCACCCTAGGCGCATATGCGTAGTCACGACCTAGACAGGAACACATCTCTCCGTACCTACTTCCAGACTGACTCCAGATTTTCACTTTCAAATCTAGACAGCTAGACTGAGCGAGAGGGTCCCGTACTGCTGGCATTGATTTAAGACGCATAAGTTGCATCATCCGTCATCTTATCTCGCTCCATACAGAGGGAACAACGTTTTCTTGCTTCCAGTGATTTGGATAAGACATAGAGCACCTGTTTTTAGCCTCACCCAATGAAGGTTGGCAGGATTTTATGCTCCTCCATACCTAAAGTTCAAAGTCGATGGCGGCGAGCGATGATCGGTCCAAGGTCTAGTTCAGTCAGTGCACCTTAGCGTCGGGTGGGCGCTCCATCGTTTGTAGGTTTTTTCTTTCCATGTGGCACTGCGCCCACATGGAGGGTGCTGATGGAGGGTCATACTCGAGGAATTGAAGCTTGGTTGATGTGCCGCTGTGAATCGTAATCCGTGTCCAGGTTACCCCGATTGCTGGCGAATTTTCAGCTCACTGGCGGTTTAGTCAGTTGCATTTGAGTAAGGATTCACAACATGGTGTTTTAACATACTTTGAGACCAGATTTCGCTAGTGACTGTCTTTAATCATTGTGTGATGGCCTTGATTTAAATCTGGAGCAAGATACCTAAAGCAACATCCCAGCGGCGACGGTGAATCAAATGCACTTGGGAATCAACTAAAGTCGGGTTATGAACAGGCTTGAAACATCGAGCTCATCCAATGCACTGCAAGCTGTGTCTATACAGTTGAAGAATTAGTTTCAACGCTCGTCCACTCCGTTATTTCATTTCATTGNAAAGCAACATCCCAACGGCGAAGGTGAATCAAATGCACTTGGGAATCAACTAAAGTCGGGTTATGAACAGGCTTGAAACATCGAGCTCATCCAATGCACTGCAAGCTGTGTCTATACAGTTGAAGAATTAGTTTCAACGCTCGTCCACTTTGTTATTTCATTTCAATGGTGCACACTCGGACTTGTGGCCGCAATATTGTGACGTGACACTTCGTGCGGACTGCTGGACATTGGTCCCAATAACACTACTGATGAGGATGCCATTAGAGACGTGTCCCACAAGTGTTTTTATGTTTTTCTCCGCCAAGGATGTTATGTTTTTGTTGAGTCTGTCTGTTACCAAGATAACTGAAAAGTTATGGACATATCTCTACGAAATCCACAGGGATTGTTAGGTATATTAGAAGGAACATATCGTTAACTTTTTGTGAAACTCTGTTCAACCGTTTGTTGGTCTATTTTTGCGTCTGCCTTTTTTTTTCTTGGTAGCATGACTCGAAAGTTATAAAATGATCTTTATGATATTTACAGGAATTGTTGGGGTTATTACTAGGAGCAAATGACGAATTTATTTATGCTGATCTGTTTGTTTATCAGTTTCTATGTTAGTTAATATGTTTGTCAGTTACATAACTTAGAAAGTTATGTAGGATTTGTTAATCACTTCAAATACACAAATGACCAAATTTTAGTGATGATCGGTTTATCTGTTTGACTAATATTTGTCAGAAGTATAACTCAAAAATTTATCAACGATCTTCATTAAATTTCACTTAATTCCTATTAATGTTAAAGTGCACCGATGACTTAATTTTGGGGATGATCTGTTGGCCCGCTTGAATATTTGACATATCTATGTTCGTCAGAAAGTTTGTGATCGAGTACATAACTCAAAAAGTTACTGACTGACCTTCACCAAAATAATATTGCAGAAGTTGTTATTACTGTCAAGCGGCACAAACGACCAAATATTAGTGATGATGAAAAAATCCTCATTTCAGGATCAATGTGAATATTTCGTTGACATTGCTTGATTGGTGGAGGTATGCACTCTGTGAGTGCTCTAGTTCTTACTGCATTTTATTAAATATATATACATAGGAAGGATATGTAATTATAACTTCCTAGTGAGTAATGTAGAAATAAATTTACATTTTGCTGGTGTTCTTCGCCATTTTCTTTCAGAATCGTAACTCTAGCTGCATGGGAAAGAATAGATCAAAGTTAATTGAAAAAAACAATAATAATATTAAAACATAAATTAACCAATAAATAACCGGATGTTTTTATACCGCAACGAGCAAAAATGTATTATATTGCTCAGCAAAGAACAAAACAGAAAAACCAGGCGCACATTTCTATTATGTTGAGTATATTGTCTAGCTAACTACACTGTTGCTTTTTCCCAAGCTCTAGGTACAACACCATGCGATCTATTGGTAGAGTGAACGATACCTTGTACAACATGTGCTGACGTTACGATTTTTTTCGCTATACTGCTCAGGTATCGCGTATCATAGTTTTTTTTTAACGTAGAATGGTATCAACTTTCATTTACAGTTGGCCTGCAATTTGAATTTGAGGAAGCAGTTTTAAAAAAGCATGATGCAAGCTACTGGTAACAGGAGCAATATCTCATTTATTATTTTTTATCATCACTTCATCATTAATTTTCCGATGACTGTCATCCCTACCAAATTAGATACAGCATGCAACGCATTTTACGTCAGCTAACTTCCATAAAGTTTGTGTACTTTTCAGCTCTTTCTCAGCGCAAGTAAGCAAGAATGTCGGGGCAACACTTCCACGTGTGTCCGTAATGTCTGTTCGAGGCTTCCAATTAAGGTTGTGTTTAGAGGCCTCGGTTCAGTGTCTGTCATTGTCGTGCCTCCATTGTGTAAGGTTATGATATTCTGCGGGAGTGAGCTTCCTCAAAGACTCTATACTTCTTAATCTCGTGAGTTCTGACAGCAGTGTTACATTTACCTAAAACTATAGAAACGTTTGATCAACAGATTTGAATATATTTTTCCATTGCAGAGATTTAAATCGCTTCTTGCTTATTTTTTACATCTTGGTGTTGGTGATCAGTGGTTGTACAAGTTAAAACTTATCTTATGTAACTCTATCAGTTGGAATCACATTGGCAGGTGGAGAGGACCTTACGGAGCAAACGAGTAAATTGATAGCTTTCTATGTCTTAATTAATTTGGGGACTCCAAAAAATGTGCTAATTAATTACACTACGTGTACTGTGTAAATGCAGGATTTCTATCAAACTGACTTTGCACAAAATGGTTGGACTGTGTCATGGTCCGAGCTGTTTTTGCTAACATGTCTTTGACCTGGACCCGACTGCCCTACGTGAAGCCCCAGCTAGACTGGCTCTCTTATTAGCATGACCCGCCTTACGTACGGGGTACGTACAATAGCTATAGAGTGGCCGACCACTAGCTGTGTGGAGTATGCCTCAGGTAGTGGATTATTGACTTGATCGACCGCTGCCCTTGTTGCATCATCACCATTGTAGCAAAATGAGTAGAGGTGAAGCATGTTACGTTGAAGTTGTAAGCACTCAAGCATTGCACTAATTTCCCGTAACGGTATAAAAGCAGATTATTGCATACTTCTAGGCTGAAGCAGATACGCCGCTCTCTAACGCCAAATAACTGGCCGTTTGGTCATTGTTCACATATAATATCGCTATTCCATCAAAAATTTACGTGTACTGTGAACGGTCAAGGCGATGCAAAATGTGTGTGTGACTCGAAACTATTTGTGTGAGCAGATCTAATCCCAAACAATGTTATTTTAGTCATCAGTTGACACAGTAGAACTCCAACAAGGTCCTCGTGCAACAACTTCGAGCAGCATCAGTCTTGTGGGGGGGNGGGGGGGGGGTCCCCCCCCCCCCCCCCCCCCCCCAGGGTCCAATTCAGTTTTGACACCTCCCGTGAAGTGCCAGCCTCCTCTTGTCAGCGGCGAAAACATAAAGCTGCATTTTGTATAACTATTTATGTTGTACTTGTGTACACGCTTAACAATAGTGACAGTGCGCCAACACCCGATCATACTTGACTATTCAAGATTTGTGATAAGTCTTCTGGCATGGCTGCGAAGAATTTTACAGAAGCGGTGCAAAGTAACAGCATGGGAGCAATAAATTCCGTCCCGTCGCAAGCTCATCGAGGATACCATTTATTTTAAATTTTCAGCCTCGCCAGGGACTTTCTTCAATTAGTTCTTTGCAGTCCAGTACGCAAAACTAATTTTGGCCAAAATGCAACAAACGGCGAGTGTTATTATGCTTTGTTGCTTGAAGAAAAGGGAGGGGCCACGATTGTGACCTAAATTTGACAACCCATAACCCCCTGTCTCCCTTCCCCAAGCAGTGTTGCGCTTTGGGACAGATGTTCCTCTCTCCCTTTACCCTCCCTGTTTAGATAGGCTCCTGATTAGCGCCTGTTACTGCAACTGTGCTCCCGGTTTCTTTTAACTAATCTTTGCTGTGCTCTCTAGTTTCGTGCNAACCCCCCCGTCTCCCCTCTCCAAGCAGTGTTGCGCTTTGGGACAGATGTTCCTCTCTCCCTTTACCCTCCCTGTTTAGATAGGCTCCTGATTAGCGCCTGTTACTGCAACTGTGCTCCCGGTTTCTTTTAACTAATCTTTGCTGTGCTTTCTAGTTTCGTGCCAAATTAAGATTCCGAGGCTTGGTTAGTACGGAACTTTAGATAGGTACGCTGGACTCGACCCTATCAATCGAGTTACAACAGTTGACGTTTGATCGTTTAGTCGCGAGACTTCGAAATACTCGATCTTTCTCCGTGAGGCGGAGCGCTCAGCCACCTCAACGTAAAGTGGATTTTTCTTCTAACGCTTACAACACGATTCGGAGTGGTCAAGCCAACGCTCCTGCCTGAGGTGCCGAACAAGTTAGACCTCGGAATCTCAACCTTATACCGGCCAGTCGAACCCTGGCTAACAGTATTGTCTTTAACGTGGTTTGTTGTGGAATGACGCCGTCTTTGGGTTATATGGCATATCGGAGCAATACGAACTGTTCATGGTTTCATTAGTCGGCTGAACGAGCAATCAACTTGCCACGCGTTACTGGATTAGCTTATTACCTCCGCCAAGGAGGTCAACTTTTTGTCGTGTTGGTCTGTCTCTTTGTGTGTCCCCAAGATCACTCAAAAACTTTCGAACGGATCTTTACGAAATTTACAGGGATTATTAAGCATGTTAACAAGAACAGATGATTAACTTTTGGTGAAAATCAGTTAATCTGTCTGTTTACTTGTTTGTCTGTCTGCCTATTTTTTCTTATGGTAATAACTCGAAAACCAGTGCATAAACTTTCATGAAATTTAAATGATTTGTTAGGTATACAGTTTACTACGAAGAGTAAATGACCCAAAATTTTTAGGATCATCTGTTTGTTTGTCGCTATGTTTGATTTTATGCTCATTAGCTCAGTAACTCAAAAAGTTATGGATAGATCTTGATGAAATTTAACGGATTTATGAATAATGTTAAAAGACACAAATAATTGAATATTGGTAACGATCGGTAGGCCTTTTTGTGTGTCTGACTTAGGTTTGTCATAATGTTTGTTAGTAGCATAAGTCAAAAAGTCATGAACGAATCTTCATGAAAATTACAGGACTTGCTAACACTATCAAAAGGCACAAATAATAAGGTTTTGGTGCTGATACGAAGAAAATCATGGCTTCAGAACTAATTTAAATTTTTCGTTACCGTTGCCTTGCTTGGCGGAGGTATGCACTCTCAGAGAGCTCTCTAGTTCCATTCGATTTTCTTGGCCTCTGTGACTGCTATTTTTTTGTTGCATTTGTTGTAGTGACCAAATTTTGGTGATGGTAGGTGCATTTGTTTGGGGGTGTGACTACTGTTTGTCTGAATGTTTGTCAGCTTCGTTACTCAAAAAGTTAAGACCGGATCTTTCTGAAATTGTTGGAAATCTTGATAGACACAAATGACCAAATCTTGTATATGATCGCTTTCGCCGTTTGTGTTTTTGACTAACGTTTATCAAAATGCTGTCAGATCACAACTCTAAAAGTTACAGGCAGACCTTGGAGAAAATTACAGAAGTTATTATTACTGTTAAACGGCACACTAAATGACAAGCTTTTGGCGCTAATTCAAAGAAAACCATCATAGTTTCAGAACAAATTTGCATTTTTCGTTAACGTTGCCTTGTTTGCTTGGCGGAAGCATTCGCTCTCTGAGTGCTCCGGTTCTTGTCTAAATTGCTCTCTTAACTTTCTTCCATAGTTTGACATTCTGCAAATGTCTCGCTTACGTGTCAATAGCTCTTACTATTAGATTAGATTATTAGATTAGCTAGGCGGCAGTAGACGAACCAATAGGCCCATTCCCAAAGAGACACTGCAACATACGCT
>LQNS02278076.1:3800493-3812066 GCA_001587735.2 Parhyale hawaiensis | reverse complement strand
TTTTAGCCCGGACGCCACGCTGTAAAGCATCAGCTTTCTCAGTGCTAGTCCGAGGCTAAGATAAACTAGCGCTTTAGGAACCGGGCACCCATGGAGGTATTCGGGCCGAAGTAGCTTACAGTAGTAGTCGATGACTTTAGGGTTTGTGTAAGTAGTATGTGCTGCCTTCAACACGCCCCGTTTATCTTCATTTCCTTACTGTTGAAGATTGTTATCGAATCGAAGTGGCCAAGTCCGAGTCCTGCGTCTAGTTTGTGTCTGACTCCTTTTCTCTTCACAAGCAGTCGTTTTCTCTCGACTTGGGGTGAACAAGCGAGTGTGGAAACTCCTGACCTATAGTGTCAAGCAAAGCTGTATCGGTGGAAATTGTTAGTTTGGTGCGGATGGCAGAAGCTAGTATTATTAGGGCATGTTCGGTTGGGTATTAGAAAAAATGAAGCCTTCGTGTCAGAACTTGTCCCAAACTTCTTGAGAAAAGCTTTGGCGTAGCCACTTTGAATCGTGTTGAAAGCTACGCAATTACGTAAGCAGGCTGAAAGTTCCATTTTAGGGAGCAACATTGAGTATCGGGAAGTTTGCTAAGCCAACCCATAAAGGTCAATGCTTACTTGACGATCGAATCATCGAATCGAAGCCAGCTCATCCGCTGGCGGCTTCCGACAAGTTTAGCCTGTATTGCTAAATTTAGGTGCTCAATCGACCATGTCCTTCGTACCTGAACATTCTCTTCTCTTACTCGGGCTGTGCGACTACTCTGCTTTCATTGAAATATAATAGAATCCTTGTAGCTAAAGTGCACACCCTGCGTAAAATGCGGCAAGAGGCTTTTAATTTTACACTCGGCGTGCATAGAAACTTCGAAGAATTATTTTTATCGATATCGTATTTGCTTCATATTTATTTTTTTGTCCGGTTACAAAAAGTTTATTTTGTTACAATTATGCTTGTTTCGCTTGAATAGAAAAAAATTATTCCTATTAAAGTATTGCAACTGCCCGGACGCCACACTTGAGGTTCGTACGACCCTTCTAGTGCCAGTCTGTGTGCAGAGATAAATTTTAACGCTTTAGGAACCAGCGCTACCTGATATTTGCTGGGCCGAAGTTGCTAACAGTTACCTATATATACGTGATGTTAATATTGAGCTTCCATAATAGTACTGGAGTTCGAGGAGTTTTCGTACTTGAGCTTTACCCACTCGCTACGCTGTTTTTGCGAGAGCTAATATATATGAGCTCCCTGAAAACTTTTCATAATGGTCGGTTGAAGCTCACCTGCGGATTAATTTGTTGATTACATTATGTACTAGCACTGATTTTTAAGGAGCTGTTGAATAATGTTATCCAACTCTCCTGATACAACTCGCTCGTTTTCATTATGAACTCCGCTACTGCTTTCATGTCAGTACCGTTAGGGTACCATAAAAGTAGTTTATATAACTTCGTGGCGCCTTTATTTTCCCAGAATATTGCTGTAGATACGCGAAGCAGTAAGACGTTATTTGAAGTTTTTAATTTCTTTAGCGTGCATTCGTTGTTCAGTATCTAATCTGTTAGTCGTTATCCCTTGCGTTTTTGCCATCTGATGTTCTCAGTTTCTTAATGGGAAGTGATGTTCGAGGAGCAATGCAGTCTCTTCATCTTACCCTTGCACTGTATATTCTGTTGAATTTAACGGTTCACCGCAGATCACATTTAATTTAGCACATGTTTGACTATTAATTTCCTTGCTATATCTAGACATGAAAATGATGTTGTAATCACTCAATGTGTTCCGCTCCTTAATTAATCTCAACTGCCGCAATGTTGCATTACATCGCAAAACCTTCAATAAACTGGGTTCTAGTACAGTCAGATCATAGTGAAGCTGCACTGCACTCGAAGCATTACCACTGGCGGGCTTGTCGCACACCCAGATAGCGTCGGCTATTGGCAGATTCCCAGCAGAGGAGCTGCTCGGGATAGCTTTCGTTTCGGGAAGTTTCTGTTCGAAGAACTTCTGTTTTCTGATTTTTGTTTCTGGAGTTTTACTCTACAAGCAATATTCTTGCTATTTTTGATACGGTTGTGGCCTTGGAGAAATGTTGACTGCCCGGACGCCACACTTTGGGCCGTCGTGGACCCTCAAGTGCCAGTCTGTGTGCAGAGATTAATTTTAGCGCTTTAGGAACCAGTAGTGCCGGACGCTCACTGGGNTGCCCGGACGCCACACTTTGGGCCGTCGTGGACCCTCAAGTGCCAGTCTGTGTGCAGAGATTAATTTTAGCGCTTTAGGAACCAGTAGTGCCGGACGCTCACTGGGCCGAAGTGGCTAACACTCTGTGCCGATCCTGGGGTTGTGAGCTGTGCGAGGAAGATCATATTCGGGTTTACCCCGCTTTATCGTGGACATTAGACTGTTTATATGTGTACATTCGAATGTAACTATGGTGTTCCCATGTTCATGACTGACTATACAAATCTCTCTGTCATGGATCTGGGCATATAATTGAATTGGCAAATGGCATTCGCATCTGTTGGGTTGTGTTCCTTTTCATCAACTCCTAGCTTTGTAGCTCTTAGATTCTTCGGTCTTTTCGTTCTTGCTGTTTTACAATTGGAAAAAAAAAATCACTGACTACAGTTTTTGGCGGCAGGCAG
This sequence comes from Parhyale hawaiensis, assembly GCA_001587735.2. Lineage (NCBI taxonomy): Eukaryota > Metazoa > Arthropoda > Malacostraca > Amphipoda > Hyalidae > Parhyale > Parhyale hawaiensis. The sequence goes on along the minus strand of LQNS02278076.1, from coordinate 3,809,427 downwards.
CCTGATCGCAGGAGCGGCCCATTTCATCAGCTACGTCTTTCTAAATTATTGGTATCCTGATTGTCTTCAGTTTTGTAAGCTTCTTTATTACTTTCTTGTGTGCTGTGCTGTGTTTTACTGCTTGAATTTGAAATAAAGTTGAATTTCACTGCTTGCATATAAATATTGACTTCCATGTAGTGCTGCAGTCTTCAGGAGTATATTCTGGCGGGCCCTTTCCCTGCCACAATATATTTGAGCCTCTTAACCCCAATGGTCCCTCCCTAGTGCGTTCTCCGCAGGGAATGTTGCAGCTTGCCGCATTTCCTGCTCACGAGATTAGCTTAAGTCAGGCTTTCTATACTTGAGCTTCTGTTTTGGGAGGTGGCCGACCTATTTCTACAAGATTTCTAACTTCTTGTTTTTAGTTTCTCTCATGCTTTATTTTGTTCTTCCTCTTCTTTCCCGACTTGCTGTTCCCATGCGCGTTGATCCTGTGTGGTGGGAGCACCTTCGTGCATGGGTTCCCCGTTTCTCTTGGCATTCTATATGTCCCTTGCTCTTTCCTCTGTGATATAGTTTTGCTCGGAAACGTAGGCTTAAACTTCCTAACTATAACTAACTAGTTTCTTTCCTCTGCGCGGCGTAGCTGAGCGAAAGCGTTCGGTCGTGCCCGGGGGTGGGGGATGCACAATTAATGACTTTTTTCTTGTCAGTTGCGCATTGACCACTTGGAGTCTGAGACCTACCGGCAGAAAAGCGGAGACAAAAATCATTGATAATTTGAAACGAGACGTTCTTCCATGCCCTAGTGGCGGACGAGCCTGTGCTAAACCAAAGGAATAGTTTGCCGCGATATAGACATTGTGTCACTGATGCGCTAGTAAAATTTTGTACTACTACTACTGCAATGCTGGAGAATTTCTTTTGCCGGGAGCATAGGCGGAAGGAGCCTAATTAAATCATTGACACCCGTGGTACAACGTCGTTACTGTTTTATAGATAACTGTTAAAGATTGCTGCAGGGAAATTCGTACTGGCTATGCCGAATTTACTCTAATGGCATCTTTTTCTTTATTTGCAGGAAATCCGAGATTGAATATTACGCTATGCTTGCCAAGACCGGCGTGCATCATTACAATGGCACCAACGTGGAGCTCGGAACAGCCTGCGGAAAGTACTTCAGTGTGGGTACCCTCGTTATCACAGACCCCGGCGACTCTGATATTATCAGAACGATGCCTACTGGTGATCAGCAATAAATATATATTGCTTCGTGGAATGCTGGTTTAATTTCCCTCGTATTGTAGGCTCAGCTCGGAAAAATGTGCTTCCAAAATTGACAGGAAGATTTGACTGCATTAGAATTGAGATCATACCATTTGTCATCAGCCGAGAACGAAATATTGAAGTATTCGCAGTCGCCGCACCTCGAGCGCAAAGCGACTGAACCTCCGATGATAGTGTCTAGTAGTTGCCGAGTTCACTCAAAAGTCGTCGCCTGCTGAATGAACCGAACCTGTGAGTGACTCAGTGTAGTTTCTGCTGTCGCTGGGAGCGGTTAGTGAAGTTTATTGATCTTGACCTTATAGCCTGTGAGTTCTGTTTTGCTTGCGATGTGGAATACACAGCCGTCGCTTGATTCTTTGCTCAAGGAATGTAAAATGAAAGCTTGAAGTCTTACTGATCTAAATTATAAGGGCATTGATGAGCACGTGTTCGGGTTCACCACAGGTTTCAAACTCCGTCGTAACAGCTTTGCGAAACTATGCTAGCGAATGGTTGGTTTTGCTGTTGCACTCTTGATACAGTTCATAGTGTACTACGGACAGAAGTTTGTGACGCTCGTGGTGGAATGATCTAAGTAGTTCAACTAGACGAAATTTCATCCCAACTATGTTACGAATATCTAAGCTTTACAAATGAAAAGTGCTGTCCATTCGTGTATTGAGTTCCGACGGCGCCGCCAATGAAGCTAGTCAAATATGATTGCACAGTGTCCAGAATTCACAGATTATATCACAAGCCGAGCTATTGCTGTTTACTACGCCACCACTGATTAAATCGCCTTCCTAATTAGGATTTAAGTATATAATGTTCGACATATCGATCTCGTTGGCCTGTGCTTCGACAGCATGTCACGCATGTATGAATTTGTGATGCTGGTACGATGACTCATTTGAAGAAACGAGAAGTACTCTAGCTACAGTGATGTAAGGAACTAACGAGAGCTGAGAGGTTCTTATTGGTCAACTGTGGGTTCTTGATATCTGATCACTTGTTCCGGTTCCAGTTCTCGTGAAGCGTATTGTGAAGGTCAAGTTTATACTTGATAAATTTAAGCATGATTGGCCATATTGATTAGGATAACCCTGTTAAAATGGACTACAAACGTATTCCTCGCAGTCGACCGACCTCGCTGCAGTTTCGATCGAAGTTCACCAAACCTAGCGAAGACGAAGGGCTGTCACGACCGCTCTCTCCATCTTGCCTAAGGTCCCTGGAAACTAGTCACGATCCTCTTCCGTATATCACCTCTCCGGCCCAAGCTCGCAAGCTAGGAGAAAGAAGCAAAGTTTCCAATAATGGTGCTCACGATCGTCGACCTTCAGAAGACCGGAGTGACTGCAAACTGTCGTCCCCACCGGTAAATGCTCACGACGAAGTTGACCGGTCACTGGGCGTTAGACCCAAGGAACTGAATTCAGAAATTCCTAACAATGGGAAGAGTGCACAAAGGCCATACTCGCCTTTTAGGGAAAAACTAGTACCATTGCCAGAAGAGGTATTGGACTATTCTCGACAACCTATCTCAGAAAGTACTAACACGACACCGGAAGCCCGCAATTCCGCAATCAACGCCCCAGTTGCGAAGGGTGAAGAAATTTTTGGCAATGACAATTCCGGCGAGTTGAGTGCTGCGGATGTTGAATCTCAGTCATTCGACTCTTCGGCGTGCCGTGAAATAATAGGTAAGTTTGAGATTAATCCCAGCGCATAAGGGCGAGCGTATTTTATAGATGTTGCAAATTAAGTTGTAATCATTGTGTAATAATGAGAGAACCAGACAGGCATGCGAAGAAAAAGAACGCACGTAATTTTTTTTTTCGACACATCGGCCGCAGCACAGGCTGAACATTATGTGCATAAAATCATTGTATTGTCAATATTGAAGTGCTCTACATATGTTGGTTTTCTAGTGCTCGTACTTCCTGGCTGCATCTTATTGGGAGCATAATTTGGGTTTCACAACCCCGAGGTTCCCCAGTGCCTTCTCCGCAGGGGATGTTGCAACTTGCCGCAGTTCCTGCTGATGAGGTTAGTTTTGTAAAGTTAGGTAGGCTCTTAATACTTCCCCTTTTTTCGGGAGGTGGGCTGCTGATCCATGTGGCTGACCTATTTCCCGCTAGACTTCTACCTTCTTGTATTTCGTTTCCTTCCCCTGTGCGGCGTAGTTGAGCGAAAGCGTTCAGCCGCGCCCGGGGGTTGGAGATGCACAACTTGCGCCTTTTTCCTGTCAGTAGCGCACCGACCACTCTGAGACCTACCGGCAGAAAAGCAGAGACAATTAGAGCACTCTTTGAGAGCGCATACCTCCGCCAAGTGAGGCAACGGTGGCAAAAATTCAAATTGGCTCTGAAACCATAATTTTCTTTGCATAAACTCCAAAATCTAATTTGTACCTTTTTATATTAATAACAGCTTGTTCAATTTTTTTGAAGATCCGCTCATAACTTTTTGAGTTATACTGTTAACAAACGTTATTGCAAATATGGGTCAAACTTGCAAACGAACCAACCGATCTGCACCAAAATTTGATCATTTATGTCTTTCACTATTACTAACAACTCCTATAAATTTTATAAAGATCCGTTATTATATCTTGAGTTATTATGCTAACAAGCATAAAATTTAAAACGGTCACAAACGAACGAACGAACAAATGGACCAATACCAAAATTTGGTCATATACTCTGTTATATACCTTACAACTCATGTTAATTTCATCAAAATCCATTTATAACTTTTTGAGTTATGGCATCAAGAAAAATGACGCAGACAAATAAACAAACGGATGAACATATCTTCACAAAAAGTTAATCATCTGTTCCTCCTAACATACCTAACGATCCCTGTAAATTTCATCCAAATCGGTTCATAACTTCTTGAGTTATCCTGGTGACAGACGGACAAACAAACTAAACACGACGAAAACATAACCTCCTTGGCGGAGGTAAAAATCGGTAGCCATTGAAAACGCGCCCTAGTCGGCGCACGAGCCCGTGGTTAAACACAGGAATAGTTCGGTGCGATATAGGCAGTGTGCCACTGAAGCGCCAGTAAAAACTACTACTATAGGCAACATATGTACCGTATATTATCATAGTAAAAAAACGAGCAGCGATCGCTGCGGCCGCGGGGTCCGAAAAAAAGTCCTTTTATGAGCAAACTCATTGATGTCAATGATGCGTGAACTCGCCCTTTACAAGCGAGTTTACACACCGTTCATATCAACGCATTCAGGCATCCACTTGTCCGAAAGCGTTACTGTGTCTTTGAAATAGAATGGTGCACTGTTATTTTAATTTTATGCCACTTGAAATTCGAAGAGTTTCGAAACTTACCTAGTGGTACCTGCAGATTAGACTGATGTGACGGTTAACATTTTTATAAATTTTTGTGTCGTACACAAAGTTGTGCTGATATGACACAGCAAAACTGTCGGAGAAGTGGATGATTGAAGGCGCTGAGATGAAGGACGTGTGAACTCTGCCTAAGGGTCTGTCTACACGTTGGTTTTCTCAATGCGTTCACTCATTCACTCTTCCGAATGTTTTGCAACGTCATTGTCCGGACAACTTTCTGTACGTCTGAAAAGATTATTAAAATGTTAACCGTCAATTCAGTTTCGTCGGCAAGTGTCATTAGGAGAGTTGCGGAAGGATGATGAGACTTACTAGGTTAACCCGCGGGGAGGGGCCATGCAAGCTGCAGTGCACCATGAGAAATGGACTTTTGACGTCATAAAAACCTAATACGTTAATGAGTAGCTATTTTACATTGCTTCTTCATCATTTGGGCCTCTAGCATGTGCTACAATCTTCATATTTGCAAAAAATATGTATCAAAGCATCTACGAGTTTTTTTCTGCTTTCTCAAGGATAAAATTTTGAAAGAATGTTGGTTAAAAGGCTTGTAAAAGAGAAGAATTCAACCGACAGCACTACCGTCTTCGAACCCATGACTATTTTGTGTAACTACGTGCATCGCTGTACGTTCAAGTACATGCGTTCAAATACATAAACGATGCATATAAGCCTTGTATGGCAACGCTCACTCAAGCACAGTTATGTCACACAGCAACGAGTGGCAACTGTTGCATAACGCATGGTTGTAGTTTTGGTGGTGGTGACGCGGCACGACCGTACACGCTCAGCACGGCACGTACACAGAATAGTCACGGAAGATAGCAGTGCAAACTGCACATGCCCGCATGTGTGAGAAGCACTTATGGAGAGAAGTTTATCGTCTTTAAAAAATGCTATAACCTAAGCGAAAGTCTATACTTGATGCGTAGAAGCCACATAATTGCTCGGTAAAATTGAAAAAAAAAAAACCACCAGCTACTAGAGCTACCCTACTCGGCGCGCGTTACAGCAGTAGTAACCAGGAAGCAAAGAATGCAACGGGAGGACTCAATAGGACTAAAGTAAAGCATAGCTGTCACCACACGTAGCAAATTTACATCACATCGACGAGTCGAAGTGTTTTCGGTGTGGGCCCCTCAGACCTTCGTTTATGGTTTTCTTGAACATATCACCGTATTTTTTCGATTTATTTCATTCAGTCTCCCGCTCAAGACTGGCCAGCTACTTGAGCTGCAAAATAACGAAAAATGTTGTCGCCAAGTACAGAAAGTTCGGGCAATGGATAACTGTTACTGTGGTTTCTCTCGCGTACAGAATTGGCTACAATGGTGCTTACATATGTTGCTAAGGAATATATATATATTCTGTAAAGAGTACTGTGAAGTGTAAATAAGGCTTCAATCAAGAAAAAGAAGTTAAATTGAGCCCCTGAAAGGGAACAAATTTGGCGTTAGTGTTGTGAAAGTTTCCACCAACATGCACTGCAATTTTCTATAGTTAATTGCTAAATTAGTATATATTATCTTCATTTATTTTTACGCTAGAGATAAATTTTGCAATTAAAGACGATTTTTCTGGTGAAATTAGTAAAAATACTCCGAAGCTGCTCAGCCATAGATTCATCGATGATGACGTCACTTTTTGGTGCTAATTTTTTGTGAGTCCTCCCGTTACGCTCTTTGCTTCCTGGTAGTAACAGTAGTGTCGCATCCGACTCGACATAACTAACTTACAAAACCATTACCTAACCGTATTCCCCACACCTAAGCTGTTGTTGAAACTGGCGAATGTCTATAATTTTTCCAATGATGCTGTATTTTTACGATTAGGTGAGGAGGATCTGTTGACGCGCATGCGACGGCACAGCTAGGTCCACATTTTACAGACAATACCCCAGTGCAGGACGCAAAGAGCGTAACGGGAGGACTCACGAAAAATTAGCACCCTAGCAAGAGATATTTTGAGCAGGTCTGGCGGTATAGACGGGGGAGGTTGGAGGCTGCTCGTGCTGTGCAGTGAGAAGGGACGTCATCACCGGTGCTGATTCTACTAGCTATACCGGTACTTTCATCCGATCTGATCCTCCCGTAGTATTCTTTGCTTCCTGACCCCAGTGGGTGCGTGCCTGTTACGGAAAGAAGAACCTAAATAATTGTGAGATATTTTGTTTCAGACATGTAAAAAAATAGTTCGTAGATGGATTAATGCATATTTTTGTGCAACTATAAAGATTGTAGGGCACTCTGGAGGCCCAAATGAAGAAACAGTGAGAAAATAGCTACTCGTTAACGTACTAAATTTTTATGAAGTCACAAGCCCGTTTCCCATTGTGCACTGCAGCTTGGTCCCTCCCCGTGCGTTAAGTCTTATCATCACTGAGAGTTACGAATATCTCTGTAAATTTGGTGTGAAATAAAATTATTATGAAACTCAGAAAACTGGGTACTTTTCTGCTATTTCTACGGCACAATAACGTATTCGGACGAGTGGATGCGTGAACACGTTGAGTAGACTAAAGGCCATGACATGCGCTAGTCAAAAGAACGAGTTTCCTCAGCTAATCGTCCGAACTTTATGTTGAACGCTTGTAAACACAGTTTTGAGGGTCAGTTCACACGTCCATCATCGTAAGCGTTCAGTCAAACTGATGGACGCGGCGCGTTCATTTGATTGAAGCGGCAGCAGAAAATGAGGGGGACAGAAGAATGAAGCACGTCGCATTTTGAACGCGCGGCGTAGCCTAACTCAAGTTCAACAAACAGATCCTATGAATAAAATTAATCCTCTATAGCGTTTTTAAAACATGTAAAACTGACAAATTTTTTTTTACCTGCGGTTCAACGATCATAATCACTGTATTCCTTTTTAACACCAGAAAACCACTTGAGCGGAAAATGTTGTACTGAGTAGGCTACAGTGGCGCCATCTTTGATTTTACTACGAAGGAATTGTAGCGCAATCATTTCATTTTCATCGGTTTTTCGGGCTATAATTATTTTGAAAATGGGTTGTTCATATCAAAATCGGGCTATAAGATTATGTGATACTATTATGGCTTCATACCGTCGCGAAATATAAGCGAAAATATAATGAATCGAGATCATAAGTTAACGCTTGGCGCCATTCACTAGAGTGAGGTCGGTTCTACGTGTGGACAGCAACAGCAGCAGTTGACTCACGGTTCGTGTTCATTTTTGGGAGTGAACGCGTTGAAATGGGGGACATGTGAACTGGCCCTGAGATTGTCAAGAGAAGGTGTATAAATGTTTACCGTCAGTTCAGTTTGATCCACAAGTGCCGTTAGTTAACTTTCCCACGTATCATTATGTCTGGAGTGGTTTATACCTAACTCAAAATTCTTTCAAGTGCGTGCTATTTAAATGGGCAAATCAACACATTAGGACAAAAAGATGACTATTCTCGTTCTTTCATCTAGCGTGTGGCATGGCCATAGCGTGTAGATCGGCCATAAATCAGCACATTGTCGGCAGTAAAGTAAAATCCTTGATATCTGCCGACAGAGCGATTCTTGGCGTATTTTATTTTGTAATAATACTGATAGTTTTTTGGCGTATTTTATTTTGTAATAATAATACTGATAGTTTTTCATGTGGGCAGTAGTATGTAACTGTGCGATTGATCATTTCGAATCATGAATTTCATTCACTATAGTTTGTGAAGAATAGTGTGCCCTCTCTGACCATCTAGGTTCAACTTTGCTATACTCGTGTGGAGAATTTGCTGAACATTTAAAATTACAGTAAAATTTTCCAGCCCAGGAAGTTGATGAGTGGACCTGAGTTATGCCGGTGCTACACGCTAGCCAACAAAACAAGCTTGCGAGTTCTCACTACCGAATTGACGTCTAAAAACCTGCACACACTCTCTCTGTCGCGCTTACTTTCAGGCTGGAGCATGCAGCGTTTTTGCGCGCGATTCTCCAGTCAAATGAGCAAAATTTAGCGTAGAAACCGCCCGTGGCACCATCGTGTCTCTTTGTTTACTTAAGCCCGCTGCTGACGAGAGTCGAAACACGGGAACGTCTCATTAAACAAACAAACAAACAAACATTTATTATCTCGTATACAGGGTACAATGGATAGGCCTATCGAGGTTTTCTTTTTGCCCTAATTCTAGAATTTTGAAGATCCCGTAGTGTGAAGAGCAGGAGAAGCAGTCAGAGTTGAGAGTCAATTTAGGGGTATTATTTTACTTTCACTTACAAATGATTTTCATGACATTTCTTGTGTTCAGTATGTAAATTGGGTCAATTCAAGACATTTTACAAGAATGACGTTTTCGTCGC
>LQNS02278076.1:3756984-3773703 GCA_001587735.2 Parhyale hawaiensis | reverse complement strand
GGGGCGGTCCTCCAGGACGTCCCTCAGATCATCTTGCAGTTGTATCTTCTCGCTATATCAGTGCCCCTCTTATCGGCCTCCGTCGTACAGTACAGCTCATTCTTTGATGATTTACGAATTGACCCGTGGCTAATTTCTCAAATATTTCCCACGAACGTATCGGCTTTGGAAAATGGAAGTCAACCATCGACCAATGGAATTGAAAGTGGAATTGAGCCCGATACGAACTCAGCAAATATGGGAAGCTATAATAACGATACCTTATTTAACGGAATTTTCGACAGCTTTGATCAAATCAATGCATCCAGTCCAGCACCTAATGTAACTGGCGAAGAAAATACAACGCATGATCTGATGGCACTACATCTAGTGGCCCCTGAAGAATTGCTGCCTGATACCGAGAAACATCTAGGTAAATGGTACTCCTAAATTATAAGTGAATAGTGGAAACCGTGAATGAATTATCTTCAAGAGAAGGTTTAATACCTGGTTAACTAGATATATACGTAATGGAGTATTTATATTCAAACTGCAGGTAGTATATATAGTACCCATTTGTGTCGCCTTGTGGGCACGGCGACCCCAGGGGCTCATGTAGGTTACCTTAGCCATTAGCTAGGCCTTCGGGACGTGTGTCTTTCGTGCCCACTTTGCTTCCTTCCATTTTCATACTCCTACTTGCTCATGCTTATCCTGATCTTCCTCTTCCTTCCTGACTTGCTGTTCCCATGCGCGTTGATACTGTGTGGAAACACTTTCATGCATGGGTTCCCCTTATTTCTATCGTCATACTATATGTCCCTTGCTTTTTCCTCTGTTAAATTTCCGTCGTTGTTAGGTTCGCCCATCCTATGTTATGGGGAGTAGCGCCCCCAGGGGGTTTGTGTAGGTTACCTTAGCCATTAGCTAGGCCTTCGGGGCGGCTGTCCTTCGTGCCCACTTTGCTTCCTTCCCTTACTCCTACTGATCTTTCTTCAATCTGTTCTTACGCTTCTTTCCCGACTTGCTGTTCCCATGCGCGTTGATCCTGTGTGGGAACACCCTCGTGCATGGGTTCCACGTATCTATCGTCATACTATGTGTCCCTTGCTTCTTCCTCTGATAGATCGCCGTTGCTGTGGAGACGGAGGCTTAAACTACTCAATATAATAATAATTGTGTCGCCTTGCTCCTACCAAGATGCTTACATGCCCGAGTAGGATAATCGGCTGCTAAAGTGTGTAAATTTGGTGCTACATTTGTAAGCGATTAATGAATTCTGACTCCATATTTTTGGTGAAGTTTGACTGGATGTCACTCGCACTAATAATGTTACGTTCATTTCTTCATCTTCTTCCCCGACTTCTATTCCCATGTACGTTGATCTTTTGTGGCAACACCATCATGCATGGGTTCCACGTTGCTATGGCTATGCTACACGTCCTTTCTTTTCCCTCTCTTGAATCAAAGTAGTTGTATCTAGGAAGGGAGGCTTGAGCCAGGTGTCCACTGACTACTTTCGTCGGCGCTACGAGCATGGAGCTAATTCAACTAATCCGACTGCACTTGCGTGCCCGTGAGGAAGACGTCAAGCATTAGACCATCCTATTAAAAACCCAAAATATGTACTGTACATTGTACAATGCTTTGCAAATTTAAGGGCCCTCAGGGGCATATTATTGCGGGCCCTTTCCCTGCCATAATATGTTATGCATCACGCACCCAAGGGTTCTGAGTGCCTTCTCCGCAGGAGATGTAGCATCTGACCGCAGTTCCTGCTGAGAAGATTAGTTTTGCAAAGTTAGGTAGGTTCTCTATATTTCCCCTTCTGTTCCGCGAGGTGGGCCGCCGAACGGTGGTAAGCGACCCATCCCATGGAACTCCTATCTGCTCCCGTGTGGGGGGCCACGGAAGGGACCCCCGCACGATTGTTCACTTTCTTCTGTCTTCTTCTCGTTTCGTTTTTCGTTTCCTTCTCTGCGTTGCACGACTGAGCGATTTCGTTCAACCGAGCCGTGTGGAGTTGGAAATACTCGCGCCTTGTTTCCTGCCAGACATGGTTGCACCTGGCCATGATTGTTCTAATAGAACTCATTTGAGTTCGACTAAACTTCTAAACTAAATCATACAAAATTGGATCGCTGTTATATAGTCTTCGTTTCTAATACGGCGGGAAAACCCACAATATAATAATAATGATAATAATATAATAATAGATGTCTTGAGATGCAAATTTAAGGTCGCCCAGAATTACAATGAACAGTTGAAACTTCCCACTTGGTGCCTACTGAAGTACAAAAATTGCCGTGATGAATGAGTTGTCTACAATTTTTTGGTTAGCTTCCGCAAGCCGAAGCCGTGTCCAAATGACATAATCAGATTACTTGAGTTGTTTCTCTGCCGGTAGCGCGACGCAAGTCTTATGTGGGAAGCGGGCTTTAAACAACACATTCACTCACACCGAACCGCAATTATCTCAATCTAGTAAGCGGTAACGCTTCCAATTTTATTTTCCCACAAATTTTGAGTTTCCGCTAGCTGCTATGTTTCGGCGTGCGTCTAGTGTCACAAGCTGCTATTACTGTTTTTTTTTTTGCTAGTATCTAATTGAATTTACCCTACTAATGAAAAATATTAAATTTAGGACGGAAAGTACGAAAAAATATAGTCCGTTAATTTATTCAATCTCACAGCGGATCTCTATAGTCTGACCATTTTATCAAGGCAGTTCAGCCGTGGTCAAATTCGTGTATAGCGTTGCCAATTTTGTGGGTGGGTTTTCTGAGATTTTTTCGGCCCATATCTTAGCGCCGCCCACTACCTGTATATAGAAAAATCTCAGAAATACCCATAGAATTGGCACCGCAATAGAGGAATTTGAGCACGACCGAACTACCTTGATAAAATGGTCAGACTATAGAAACTTGTCGGATTTTCATGAGAGATATGTAGATGAGCACTGACCATTTAGGGTAGGGGTGTAAGATGACTTTTCTTTCAGGCGGCGCGAAATTTTTGCTGATTTCCGTGTCATGCAAAAATTAACTTATAGTTCTCCCACAAATTGTGCATAAATTTTATCCTTCATAATCACATCAGTTATTGTATAGAGGGTGCGAGAACATACAGTATCGAGTTTTCTAGGGGTGCCAGGCATTGTAAAGGTTTGGAACTATTGATTTAATGGAAGAAAACGATAATCGAACGTGGTGCGGGGAAAGTTGCGACTATTTTTTCAGCTCTTTACTTCAGGAAGAGCCATAGAAGATTAGTTTTTTGCTATTGTATTGGATTAATTCGGAATATATTGTTAGGCCCTCGCTATGTAATCGCCCTCTCTACAATGGGCGGAATTTCAGATGGCACGTCGTCTTGAAGCACAGTGGGACTCGGCAGCGTAGACAGGGCAACATGAACAACATGCCTGCTGGACGTCAGCTGATAACTTGTGTGTACGACTGTATAGTGAGGCCTCGCGGTAACATGTCGTGTTTTCGCAGTTATATTTCAGTTGGTGTGCCTTTGTGGCTCACTGTGCGCTGTGGCGTGGTCGGCCACATCCTGGGTGCGGGCCGTTCGTCTTGCCACTCCTCGCCTCCCCAACCTCTCGCCTGCCTCCCTCATTCTCCTTACGCTCGCCCATGTGACGGCCATAGTACCTCAGGTAAGGTGCTCCTACTGTCTAGGGACCTCGGGTGAGGTACGTCGACCGTCGCTGTACCTGAGGTACAGTGCCACTGCCATCTCTGTGTCTCAGATACGATGATGCTGCCCTCTTCATTACCATGTCCCTCAGGTGGTACGGTTGGGATGAAGTGTTAGGCTAGTTACGTTCACTCTTCCTACAATACGGGAGGAGGTGGGGTCGCGTTCCCACAAGTCCTTTGGTAACCTTACCTTCAGGCAGGCTTTCGGGACGCTTCTCCTTTGTGCCATATACCGTTCTATTCCTACAGTGAATGCTAATGCCTCTATTCGTTTTCGATAATTCCAACTAGCTGTTCCAATGCTCGTTGGCCCGGGATGGGAACACCGTCGCGCATGGGTTCCATCCATAATCAATTTCATCATACTAGGCATCCCTTCTTTCTTCCTCTGTTTGATCGTCACTGTAGTGTACTAGGGAGGCTTATTTTAGGTTATATAATAATTTATTTCATATGCATTTGCCGTTAAGAGGCAAGTGCTAGGCTGGCGTGAGTTCCTATACATACTGTTTTTCATACGTGGCAGTGCTGAAACCAGTGGTCACCATCCATTGGGCATCTGAATTAAGCTTGCGAGATTTGACTGGAGGAGTGCAGTGGCTTCGCCGTGTTGAGCCGGGTTTTCGCCTTCAACCCTCTACTAATTACTCTTGAAATTTTTTAAAATTAAATCTTTCTTCGTAAAATAGCGCTTCCGGCCGTCGCAAGTGTACTTGATTTTCTGTTGACATTAGTGGTACGAACAAAACGGCGGGGTCCATATTCTTGTCTGGAGTTCCGGAGAACTCAAGTCGGGCGGGTTTGGCTTAGCTTCATTTTTGCGTGCAAATCGCTGAAGCCGCAGTGTAGAGTCTTACAGCCATACGATTACTTTCAATGTGCATTTGTATGGAAACACTTGAGTTACGTTGCCGCACTTCTTGGTACATGTTGCTATTGTTGGGGGTATTATAATAGTGCGACTACGGTATCATCCTATGCCCTTTGCTTTGGTTTGAAAGTTTCCACAAAATTTAGTAGTCAGCTATACGAGACTGCAGCATTTTTAGTTTGCCTCTCACGTGTCACTTCCATCACTTGCAATTATACTTGGCTACATGTCACGCGACTATCCTTTAATGTGTAAGAGATTCATATTTATCATTAATTAGAAAGATAGATCGAAATACAACACTAATCACCTATTAGCAGTGATATGAAGTCAGTGACTTCTAGATATATGTAATGCGACAAAGTTTTCCATTTACAAGCTGGCAGATGGGCATGTAGCTCGTTCTCGTTTTTTTTTTAGGTTTAATGCAAAAGATATTTCCTATTGTGCTCTACGTAGCAATTTTACAGGTGCTGTGCTACACAGCTCTAGCGGCCGCCTCTACCCTCGTGCTGCTGCTTGTGCTGTTCCTGCTGTGGCTGGTGCACACCACGTGGATACTGAGCCAACTGTACCGGTGGTCTCAAAACCGGAAGGAGCAGCTGGAATGGTTTCCGCATGATGTCCGTACCGGTTAGCTCAAGTTTTCTTTCTTCAATTTTTTAAGAAATCATTGATGTTATCCTGATCCGTATTTGGTTTTGGGCTTTGAATATTTTGCCAGAATCCTTAGCGTTCCTGTATTCCACCTGAGGTTGGAGACACTTTACAACTTTTGGCTTGCTCTATAGAACTGCTCGGTATGCAACTAACTTCGAACTTAATGCAATATTTACATTGTAATCTTACGCTTCACGATATCCAGCCGACCTTTCGTTGAGCAGAGCATGTAATTGCTGATGAATTGCAGTTAATACGAAAACACTTCCTTTCACAAATTGTAAAGTTTTCATACAGAGTGATGTGCCGATTTGAATATCGCTCTAAGAACTCAAGGATATTATTGGGTGTGTTACACTGTATATGCATTTCGCACATACAACATTCCAGTGTGTTAGCCAGTAACATTCAAATGTATGGACGCATTCTTTGTGTTATGCGAAGTTATGCCTGGCGGATGTAGCCACCGCCGGCTTCTTCAGGTCAGAGCCTTTAGGATAAAGACCTAAAAGATCGTTTTATGACAGTGCAAAAATGTGCTGGTTAAAGCCCATCAGCGACATGTGTAATTCTCAATGACTTTCCGGCCGGAACCTATCTGAGTAAAAGCTGTCAAAGCTTGTAGCCAGAGTTTCGAAGATATTTGTTATTCTCGTAAACGTACAGTAATTTCGGCGGATTTCCGACTCGAATCCGGCGGAAGCAACCGGTGGTGTTCTAATGAAGCCGGCAATGATAGATATGTAAGGCGCTTGCACTATCAAGCGTCAGCTTATTTCAGTACTAGCACTAGAGTACTGTACATAGTCTACAGCATTCTGCGTGTCTATAGCATTTACTTAGATGCAGACCTAGTATTCTGTTGTCTGCATCTATCACAGCATGCTTGCTTCTTATTACTGGATCATATCCTCTAAGTCTTGTATAATAAGAGGTAAATAAACAAGAAGATCTTACGACATTCCTTCACCATCCAGCACTGTAGCCTGATACATCACTCGGCATTGAAGTTCACTCTCACAACCGAGTACAGTAACGATCTGAAGTAAAACCTCACACTCGCCAGAAATACAATATATTACAGGTGAACGATTTTGAACTATTTTCAAAGCTGACAAGAGACGAAACAATTTTGAAATTACGAGCAGGACAAAGACGATCGACCAAAGGCAAAAAATATATGTATTTTCAAATTTATTTTGGACGAGTCCACTCTATAAATCATTGCCAGCCATCTGAATAAACATGTTTTCTAGCTGAGTCGTGTTTGCTATAACCATTTTTTTTAAAGAAAGTTTCATTTAAAGAAAATCCTCAACACTGCCGAAAATTATTGCTCAGGTTACTGCCGGCGAGTGGATGACGTGTGTTTGAGTGCAGCCGTGGCGTTGGTGTTTCTTCTCACATTCCTGGACGTCTCCGGTGACGCGTCGAAGGTGGCGATGATGGTACACGCCGTGCTGCGGCTGTCCCTCCAGACAACGGTGGCGGTGCTGTGGTGAGTGGCGGGTCCAGCACCGTACAGAGGAAATGATAATGTCCATGACAATACTGTTTTTAGAAGCAAATGTAACTCAAAACTAAAATTACGTGTTATCTACACCCTGGGAGGTTACATGTTGGTTTGAACCGCTTTCTTCTACTTCTACACCTCTAACCTAGAGACTTATACTAGGTACTACTCCTCTGACCGAGAGACGTAGGTAGATATTTAGGTTTAGAGGATATTATATGCGTGTTATGGTACATAAAACGAAGGTTTTGATCAAGATTGGCCCAGTAGTTCGAGGCAACAGTTTGTGAAATTGAAAAGCTGCTGAGGAAAAGACTTGAACCTTTTAATCCCTATACCACAGATTTTAGTACAATGAAAGTTGTTCTTTTTTTGAGATGGATGAGATCAAGTGCATCGCGTCAAATCTACTGAGATTTATTGTTTGATAATAAATAATACGCATAATACAAGTTTGTGCATGTATTTTAACAGTGACTGGATAATCTTTTTTATATTCGTGAATAATGCACGCAAAGAAAGGGTGAATGAGGCGAATCTAATAGCAAAGAACCTGACAGCACACCCTAAGCGAGAAACACGCCCGCACTGATTCGTGCTGCAAATATACTGCATGCCCTCTAGTACCAAAAGAGTATACGGCTGCAACCGACCACAGATGATCAACCATAACTTCTGACTCCCCAACCGTTTTTATTTCCGGTTAGCAAGAGTATTAACGTAATAGCATCCGGATACCGAGGGCTGACACTGCTAGCCAAGCTCTGTAAGAACTCGCCTGCCTGGTCAGGAGACTTGTACGAGTAGATTAGATAGGCTACTGCCGCCTATCTAATCTACTCGTGTCTTCTGGGGCCGAGAGCCAACGCTGTAGCCTGCTGCTACTTCAGGCACGCAAGTTGAGCGCGGTCCATAACTTGGCGTCACGGATAGCTCAAATATCATAGCCACATATAAACTGTGCAGCCATAAACCCTGTATTCAGATTCATTAGTTACTTCTCTTACTTTCCTATTGCACACTTCGTTACCATAACGCCTGTTTTTATGGCGGCCCTACTGGAGCCTCTAATTGGAGCCTTGCTGCAGCAAAAATGTCCCAGGTAAAAATGAATGTTTATAAGTATCAACGCTGTAGTTCTTTTTCTATTTGTGTGGGATAGATCTGCATTGGGTGCTGGTCCGGCCCGTCTATTAGTTCTAAAAAATCGCTGTGGCCCCTGAGTCATAAAGTTTGCCCATCTCTGTCTCAGACACTTCTAGCTGAACGAAACGTGTCTTAAAGCCTATGGCATACTCTAAGGTAGGTTGGCCACTGATGGTGCCTTCGATCGATAGGTCGGGAATGTCAAGACTTCCAGGCTTGGCTTGTCTGTCACTTGAGACAGGTGCGTAAGCTCAAACCCGTTGAATCGAGTTTGAGTTCTCAACCTCAATTCGATCTTCCCGAAGACTTCCATTAGCTCAGTTTTGCTGTATAAATTGGAATTTTTCTGTCAGAAACAACTCGAGTGCGTCGATCTAACTCGTACAACGATTCAAACTGACGAAGTCAGGGCTTGTGTCTTACGTTTCGGACCAATAAAGCCATGAAATCATAAAACCGCTGATCAAACTAACGTGCCTATGCTGTACACACTGGGACGTATGGACTTTCCGGAGCAAGTGAATGTCAACAGACTGGATGTATTGTTATGATACAGATAACGTTTCGGGACAGGTGGGTGTCAACAAACGGGATGTATTGTTATGATACAGATGAACGTTTCGGGACAGGTGGGTGTCAACAAACGGGATGTATTGTTATGATACAGATAACGTTTCGGGACAGGTGGGTGTCAACAGACGGGATGTACTGGGTGCAGAGGGGCCCCATGGTGCTGGTGGTGGTGACCGCAGCTCTACACGCAACCCTTACTGCCGGTCACCTATTGCTCTTGCACATCGCAGAAGAATCGTCCAGGACTCGCTTCAGATCAGGTAAACGCTGCTTACATAAATTCCCTGAGAAACAGTGTTTTATTAATTAATAAAATTGCGCCCAGATAAGTAGGCCGACATTATTGCTTCAAATTAATACGGTGTCTACTGCGGATACTCTTGGGAAGAACATAACTACTTTATTACCTCTGCCAAGGAAGTTATGTTTTTGTCGTGTTTGTCTGTATATTTGTTTGTCTGTCTGTCGCTAAGATAACTCAAAAAGTTATGATCCGATTTGGACGAAATTTACAGGGATTGTTAGGTATGTTAGGAGGAACAGATGATCAACTTTTGGTGAAGCTATGTCCATCCGTTTGTTTGTTTGGCTGCCTCATTTTCCTCAATGTCATAACTCAAAAAGTTATGGATGGATTTTTATGAAATTAACATGAGTTGTTAGCTATATAACAAAGAGTAAATGAACAATTTTGGTTATGATCCGTTTGTTCGTTCGTTCGTTTGTCATGGTTTTTAATTTCATGCTTGTTAGCGCAATAACTAAAAAAATATTGAATGAGCCTCTATGAAATTTATATTGGTTGTTAGTGATGTTAAGAGACAAATGATTAAATTTTGGTGCAGATCGGTTTGTTCATTTGTATGTTTGACTCATGTTTGTCATAACGTTTGTTAGCAGTATAACTTAAACAGTTATGTACGGATCTTCAATAAAATTGCACAAGCTGTTATTGCTGTTAAAAGGCACGAATGATCAGATTTTTGAGTCTATACAAATAAAATTATTTTTTAGAGCCAATTTGAATGTTTTGCTACCGTTGACTCGCCTGGCGAAGGTATGCGCTCTCAGAGTGCTCTAGTTTTTATTACTTCGCAGTGACTATGAGAGATCTAATCCAATATGGGCACTTCCAAGTTCACAATTTTACTTTTTTGTGGAAGTTTTCGAAAAAAAGTGAAAGTATTTAATTTTTTCCATGACAGTTTTCTATTATTTGTTGTGTACAGTATTCATTTACGCACTCAGTTTTCAGTTGTTGAATTTCATTGGACTTCTGACATTTTCTTCAAGAAAGTTCTTTGTTTTATTGTATTCAAATGTACAAATATTTCTTACGAGATTTGAGTCCATTCTGGGGATTTCGGTACCAGCTAATTTTACAGAAAAATTCTTGGTATGTACATCAGGGTGATTATCCTGAAAAATCTGAAAAATGCAAAATTTCTGAGTGAATTTTCTGCACTATTTGTAGTACAGTATTAATAAGTACATTCCGTCCCTCATAAAGGCTTCATGTCTCTGAAAAATATACAGTTCATTTGTTTACAATTGTACATCTTGAGCAACGAAGTTTTATTTGGATTTTGAATAAAAAACCAAGGCGCTCGTGGTCATTTCTCTCTACTTACACAGATTTTCTGCTGTTTTTGTCACTACAAAAGATAAAAGTCCATTCCTGAAACTCAGATTTGTTACAGATTTTTTTTAAAGATTCTTGATTTGTCAGGATTCTTAAAACTATTAAAGTGTCGCATTTATTTTTCTCTGGAAAAGTTCTTCACCATTTGTATAATCCGTTCTTCAGTAAAGCCCCTGGTTTCTGATAATCGACCAATCTATTGTTGACAAGTTGTCTGCTTAGCTTGTGCATGAAACTTCTATTCGGATTTTCATATAACATCATGGCTTCTTGGGATGGTGATTTCGCTCTAGTTACGTCCATTCTAGTAACTTAAATTTTTTACACATATTTTTATTGCTTTAAACTAACAGTTTCTTATTAAGGCCTCCAATTTCCGTGAAAAATGCCGTTTACTATTGACAATTTCCTATCACTATTTGTCCAAGAAACTTTTTGCTCTATTTTCAAGCAAATCATGTTGGTCATTTCTCTCAATTTATGTATTCTACTCTTTTTCGGTCACTATGTGCACGAGATTTGAGTTCATCCTGGGAACTTCGATTTTTTTTTTTAGATTTTTTTGACTAAATTAAAGACATATTTATGAAAAATATGACAATGCCTTATCTTGTCAGCGAAGTTCTTCAGTATTTGTTGTACCTAGTTATTCGTACCATTCCTCATTGAGGCCTCAAATTACAGGGATTAAGGTGTAGCTCAATGTTCACAATTTCCTTGCATAATTCGGGTATGAAATTTGTGGTTGCATTTTCATGCAAAATTATGGTGTTGATGGTCGTTTCTCTCCATTGACGCAGTTTTTCCCACTTTTTTTTTTTCTCTGTCACTGCAAGAGATTTAAGTTCATTCTGGGAACTTCAATATTCTTTACCGATAAAAAAAATTTTGATAAATGTGAAAAAGCCATATTTTGTTCGTGAAAGTTCTGAATGATTTTGCAGTTTTTATTAAAATAATCTGTTCTTTATCAAGCTTCTACTTTCCAAAAAATCCACAGTTTAGTTACAGTTTTCTCGAACAGTTTGGGCGAAAAAATTTGGCTTGATTTTTAAGAAAAAATATGGCGCTGGTTTACACAGTTTTTCTGTTTCCCGTCACTGCGAGGGATAGAAGTTCATTCTTGGCTGTACGATTTATACTAAGTTTACAATACTTATTTTAGAAATTTTATTTTTTTGTTGACTGTCATCTTAATGTACAACAACAGAAATTGTTTAAAACAGTCAGAAGTCGAAGCTTCCAGAATGACGCTTATCTTCTATAGTTATTGAAAAAAAAGTGTAAAAAAAAGAGAGAAATGTTCTTTAATGATACCATATATTGCTGAAACATCGAATCACACGTTTCCTACGCAGATTAATCGCAGAAATTGTGAAAAATAAACTGGCAGGCTTCTCGCATACTGAAAGATTATTTAAGAACGGATTATGCAAATGTGCACTTTTTTTATTTATTTTTTTTTTAACAATTTGTGGACGATGATTCTCAGATTTGTGTGTCATATTACTGTGCTGATACACTGATTCTGATAATAGATTGTACTGTATATCTATTTCTTTTCAGTTAGTGCTGGATTATTTATTTTGCATATATTCTTCTCTCTTTCATTTTCACAATTTTTATCAATTTCCTGAAGTGTCGAAGGTGCTTTTTCTGAAAAATATCACTCTGGGTTCGTTACTCTGTCTTTTACATATAGGCGATCGTACCAAATTTTACCACGTATGGTGTATCCTAAATCTCTTCAAGGGAAACAGCAAATAATTTGGTGGAATTCAAACTGCTAATACAGAGAGACGTTTTTAGCTAAGGAACAACTATTTCAAAACAGAGGGAGTACTAATTTCCTCCCATTTGACTATACTCGATGTTCCTAAATTTTTTCCCACAAAATGAAACGGTAGGTTTCTTACAATAAGATAATATTTTGTTCTATCGATGCATATCCGAAAATGTATACTTTTAAAAGTGCGGTGACTTAGAGTTCAATAAATAGTGCGTAACTTAATCGGCGGACTATTACACTTCACAGTGAAGATAAAGATGCACACCGGTCATTTGTTGACATTGCTTACTCTAATTAGCACCGCACCGGATTTCAGACGACCATGAACCGACTACCAAATTGGGAATTAGAAGACATGCACCTTGTTTACGGTATTGCTGTCACTTTAACTTAACGTACCTTTAATAGTGGACATTTTCGAATATGCATCGATGGAGTAAAATATGGTTATTTTATCGTAAGGAACTTAGCGTTTAATTTTGTGGAAAGAATTTACGAACACCCTTTATAACTAAGGCAATGTACTAACGTCAGTAAAAAGTGCCCTCTAATGCATTGAAAAGAGTCCAAATGAGACATTCTGATAGGTTGGAGACTTACTTCTTGTCGGTCTTACCTTTCCAAGATATAAAAAAAAAACATTACTCTACAACCTAATATTTAACAATTATTATTGACTTAGGGCATTATGGAACGAAAGATATCGGTGATGGCGACAGTTGGTAATACTGGGCTTCCTCGTTTAAAGCAACCGTATAATTTTGATCAGAGTAAAGACGCTTGTTCATTCTTTAGGTACCACTATACGAGCTGGGATTTGTTTAGTATTTTATGTTCCTGAAAAGTTGGTGGTTGGTGGTGCCCATTCATAGCGTCGTAATCGTTGTACTTTCAATTTCTACAGGAATTAGTACATATGGGGCGTCATCTTTTGGGCCCACCAAGACCGTAACCTACAACTGGTCTTCGTTCAAGTACCCCATGCAGTTCATTCGTTTCGCCAGGTTTCGGCGCTTTTTAAACAAAACTAGTTTTCGTTTACCAATGTTGCGCGGTAACAAGCATCTAGATTGTAGAAGTTAAGTATTTTAAAATGCATTTCGATGGTAGCCATATAATAGCTTTTATAACACTGAATGCAACTGAATGAAAGGATTTTAAGTACAGCAAATAGATTTTTCACAGCATTTCACAGACGCAAAGCACTAATGTACGCAATCCTCTTTACTACAAGACTAGTCTAACTTCTGGAGCTGAATGATTATTGATCTTTAACAAGACGGGCAACTGAATTCCATATTATGGTACGAGCTGCCAGCTAAATTTTAACTGTGATAAAATGAGCCATGCCAAACTCTCGTGAATTATTGATTGCCACCTGTACAGTAATAAATAATATTTATTTCTCATCTGGAGACTGTGTCCAACAAGGTTAGGACACAGTATCCTGAGGTTTTCATGCTTAGTACTAACTCAAGAATAATACTAAAAAGTAACATAAGAGACAATTGGCATTAAATTTGCAGTGGATCTACTAGAGCAAGGCCCACAACTAAATAAGGAGATGCTACTGACACTATTTTCCGTTGAGAAGGGGGTTGGTTACACAGAAGTGATGTGAATTTTTTTTTTTTAGATTATGAAATACACTATGCAGCCAAAAGTGGGCTAGGGAGAGTAGTTGCGGATTAAAAAAAATGTTACGTTTACAAGGATTAAAAAAAAAAAGAGAAGAAAGGTGCGATGGGAAATTTAGAATATATAGACCAGCTAACCTGAAGTGAGTGAGAAACGGACATGATTTCCAAGAAATGGTTGGTAATGATAATAATGGAACAAAATTGAATTAAAATAGAATAGATAGATTATATTACAGTGAAAGAGACGCTGCATATTTCCAATTTAATTCAATTCTGTAACCGTGATTTCCCTGTTTGTGATAGACAAGGATTTAGATATGTAGAACAGCCTGTGGGGCATTAGAAAAGAATAGTAACCAGAGATCACGTTAGAAGATATGAATTAACTAAAATGTTTGCTATGCTCGAGCGAGTGTCTGTCACGGTTACCTTAAGAATTTTAACAAAGAAACAGAGTTTAAATAAAACATTTTCTCATATGGATGCGGTACTCAACATATTAGGAGGGCGCAGCACCATGAGTGTTTAATTCTTAGTCTTAATGCAAACACCGTAACATGAGTGTTTTTATCTTTATGCTTAAAGCTAACACGGGGCAAAAATTGCCAGACGCCAGATTTTGTTTGTCTTCATTCTATGATGAAAAGGAGGAAAATGTAATACACAAGCGAGATCACTTTAAGCATGAATTCATGTCTACCCAATCAATCTGCCCGGATGAAATTTAGCTATTAGTTGGGAGGAATCTTTGAACATTTATAAGGATCTCTCTGTGTATAAGTTAACAACAAATCTAGTAAGACTATAGGGGGAAAAAAAATGGTAAAAACTATAACCTGGTCTCCCGCACTGTTCAAATGACAAGGATAACGTAACACCAGACGATGAGAGCCTTGCATAGTCAGATCTAGCAGGCTTCCGAAAGCAGTACAGTATGTATTGTATGAATATTTATCTGTTGCACATCAAAAGATCTGCATATGCTATGACAATAAAACGACGCACCAGAAAAAAGCGACATAGATATGTCAAACACGCATTTCTTACTAAGTAAAATAAAATTTCGGCATAATTTGCATGATAGAATAATTGAAATTCTTCGTTACAGATCCCTGCGTAATGGAGAATACGGAGGCCGTGAGAGAAGATCTAGGCGTCGCAGGACCGCCGGATACCAGCAGGACACAAGTGCAATAACCTCGGGAGACGGAGGCGAATGCAATTTTATGGGACACTGCTATTGAACTGCCAGTAATTAACTTTTTTTTTACGAAATGGGCATTTACACACTAACCCTATACCGGTATCCAATGGGCATCTACTTATTAACCCTCTACCGGGCCAGTGACCAGATAAGTTTTCTGCTATAATACTATTACTAATCCGTTGAAAGCATTTTCGAGCCGGTATAAGACAAAGGTAAAACATTATCTCTCATTGTAAAGAGCACTTTAAATTTAGTTCTGCTTTTATGATGAATCATATGTGTAACAATCCGTCCACGAAAAAGGCAGGGTTCGATAATGAATTAAATGGATATCGCTGGTAATTGATCATGCTGAACGTTATTATTGTACGGTGGAAGTGAAACACCAAAGCTTGACTCGTCCAGAATTCAGACAGCCTGGATTTTGCAATTAGATTCAACTAAAGGAACTTACTGCAGTGACATAAACTGTATGGAAAGTTGAAAGGAAACTTCTATAGTGTAAGAAAGGTTGGGGCCTACCTTAAGTTGCCGACACCGTTGACTGTACGAATCCGAGACTAATTTTTTTTTTTTCAACTCTGAAGTGTAAGCGATTGAGCTCAACGTCTGAAAGTAGACTCGACAGGTCGAAGGCAGCACTTCCTTCTGAAGTTTTAGATTAATATTATATTGACTATTGTAAATTTTAGTCTTCACAATAGCAATCTATGTTTGGGAGAAAGAAGAGAAATATAGTTCGCCGATAAAAACGGAGAACCCATGTACGACTGTGTTCCTACACGATATCAACGCACTCGGGAACAAGTCGGGAAAGAAGAGGAAGACAGAGGAAAGTATAATATCGGAAAAAGCAAAGCGGGCAGAAAAGACGGACGTCCCGAAGCCCAAGGTAATAGCTCAGGTTACCAATTCCGGACAATTCAAACTTTGAAATCCTGATTTCACAGAAAGGTTGAATGCATCTGTATTAATCCAGCGAAGCCAAGCCCATTAAACCAACTGTCACCTCAAATAAACAGCAATTTTTTATTATGTACACATTTTGCAAGGGGAATAATACTTAGTAGCAGCGAGTTCTCAGACTAATTTCTTGTAAGTAGTTATGAGCTTTAAATGTATATGCCTCAAAAAACAAGCTTGCCTTCTTTTTCCCTTGACGTGAATTTGTGGGCTAATAAATCAATGCTATTGGTCGAAGCAATACAAGAACATCGCATTCATATGGAGAATGCAACAAGTTACTTAACCCTTCACATTGCATGGACACCAGAAGCTGTGTAACCATCAAACTTTGCATTCGATTAAGTTCTTGCGACCACAGTTTCGACTTGCACAGGTAAACTCCATTCATCTGTCAAGGTAAACTGCCAATCACAACGGCAGTTTTCAACTGCTACTGGCAAATTTCTCAACATTTCACTAAATTTATTTATTTAACATTTTAGTTCTCCACAGGCGGGAGGTGTTCTTGGATTATTATACTACAGCTTACATTAAAAAAAATTGTGTGTACATTAATTTGTTAGAAACATTACAGCTATATATTCACAACCTAATCTACATGGCTTAGTGCCATCACATACCAAGCGAGTTAACTGGACTGGCTACGCAATAGAGCTACCTAACAATCACGCTCGCGCGAGAAGCAAAATAAGATATAATTGTTTCTGCTAATATTAACATTACTGCTTGTTCACTTAAAGTAAGGTAATGGAAAATGCAGCAATTGCTTCCCGAGGAAAGATCTACATGGTTTAATACTATTTTACCTGATTACATCCAATAGGTATGGCGGTACATACAGCATGACCTACCGTACAAACATGTAAATTTGAAATTATGTATTTATATCTCATAATATGACATATTAGGGTGCGCCTCGTCCCTCAGCTCCTCAGCTTTGAAGGCACAAGTTCTCCTGGCACACGCTACTCCTGACACACGCTACTTCTGACACGAGCTACTGCTGGCATGCATAATTCCTGGCAC
>LQNS02278076.1:3733587-3743691 GCA_001587735.2 Parhyale hawaiensis | reverse complement strand
TTACAATAAGATCTTGTCATGTTTGTCGAGAGAGGGCGCTGAATACCATCTCATGTCCTTGTGACTACTCTAGTTGCTCGTCAATGGAACCATAACTTTGTTTATGGTTGCGAATTTCTGGTTGTACACGGAGAAACGCCTCAGCAGTTGACTCACGGTTCGTGTTCATTTTTGGGAGTGTCTGTGAACGCGTTGAAATGGGGGACATGTGAACTGGCCGTGAGATTGCCAAGAGAAGGTGTATAAATGCTTACCGTCAGTTCAGTTTGATCCACAAGTGCTGGTAGTTAACTTTCCCACGTATCATTATGTCTGGAGCGGTTTATAACTCAAAATTCTTTTAAGTGCGTGCTATTTAAATGGGCAAATCAACACATTCGGACGGAAAGATGACTATTTTCGTTCATTTGACTAGCGTGTGGCATGCATGGCCATAGCGTGTAGATCGGCCATAAATCAGCACATTGCCGGCAGTAAAGTAAAATCATTTATATCTGCCGACAGAGCGATTCTTGGCGTATTTATTTTGTAATAATAATACTGATAGTTTTTTGGCGTATTTTATTTTTTAATAATAATACTGTTAGTTTTTCATGTGGGCAGCAGTATGTAATTTTGCGATTGATCATTTCGAATCATGAATTTCATTCACTATAGGTTGTAAAGAAAAGTGTGCCCTCTCTGACCATCTAGGTTCAACTTTGCAATACCCGTGTGGAGAATTTGCTGAACATTTAAAATTACAGTAAAATTTTTCAGCCCAGGAAGTTGAGTGGACTTGAGTTATGCCGGTGCTACACGCTAGCCATCAAAACAAGTTTGCGAGTTCTCACTGCCGAATTGACGTCTAAAAACCTGCACACACACTCTCTCTGTCGCGCTAACTTTCAGGCTGGAGCATGCAGCGTTTTTGCGCGCTATTCTCGAGTCAAATGAGCAAAATTTAGCGTAGAAACCGCCCGTTGCACCATCTGTGTCTCTTTGTTTACTTAAGCCCGCTGCTGACGAGAGTCGAAACACGGGAACGTCGCATTACTCATCCGATTTGTCGCAACAGGGCACAACTTCGGCTTGGCCAGATTTCAGCTGTCCAAAATGGCTTAAAATCTAAGCTGCCATTGCAAAAATTCTTCTACAGTAAGTGCCAACTGCGCAGTTTGAAATATCGCTCTCCATTTCGAGAAAGTTTTAGCCCGCAATAACGTACATTATATTGCGATGTTCAAACACGTCAAGATGTCGTCACAGAAACTTTTGTTTCAGGAAAGTGAAACGTCCTTGTTTTTTGACACTCGTCTGCGGCGGGCTTTACGTAACTACATTAGCAGATTATTTTCGCGATATTTTATCTTAAGTTTTGACTTAATTAATATTGTTAAGGCACTGGGTAGCTTTTATTATTCTATTCTGTTCGTTTGATTTATTTTTGTAGTGCTAGTGAGCAAATAGAAATGGAACACAGTTTTCTTGGTCATTTTTTTGCAAAAAGAGTAATATGGTTCCTAGCTAATTCAGTAGTAGATATCAATAGTAATCTATTAGAGAAGTGAAGCGATACCCATATCTGTCAGCCGGAAATGCATAATTTTGATTAGGTTTTTGTTTTTTTGTTTAAGCAGAATGACGCATTTTTTAATATTTGAATGTAAACAGAGCCTTACCTAACATAAAGTAGTTTTTGAGTACTCATATAGCTGAGGGCCACATTGTTGGTTTGTGAAATCATAACCATAAACGATCACTATATAGGCTTCTTTTTGTGACCACCTCGCTGATAATTCCGCCCATGGGAGCAAAGAGCGTAACGGGAAGGCTCATGTGAAACTAGCACCAAAAAGTGACGTCACATCGACAAACGGTACGGTTGAGCAGCTAATAGATATTTAATTAATTTCGTCAGAAAAATCGTCGCAAATTGCGAATTTTATCTCTTAAGCACATATAAATAAATGAAGAGAACAGTTACTAATTGAACAACAAACAATTATCAATAGAAAATTGCAGTGGAGGCCTGTGGAAACTTTTGCCAGACCAGAGGAAAGATCTGGGCCCTGATTTACCTTCGTCTTTGAAGTGAAGCCTTATTAACACTTCATATTCAGTTCGCAGTGCTCTTCACAAAACATTTGAACATAATACCTCATTTCCGATTTGATTCATACTATCTCCAGCTCAGTGAGCTCACGGCTGACCAGCTACTTGCGCTGTACCTATACGCAAAACATGGTAAAACGGTTGTAGTTATAAGTACTGAAAGTTTGAACAATAACTGTTCCTATATTTTCTCTTGCGGCAGGAATATAACGCTGCTTATGTTTTCTATTAGAATTAACAACCCAACCTACTAATGCCTAAAGATGGTCGCCGACCCACAAAACTTCGACTCGTCCATGTGATGTATATTGGCTACTTGCTGTCACAGCTAAATTTTATTTTACTCCCATTGAGTCCTCTTGTTACAATTTCGCACGATCCGTACGTTTTAGTGACCACTTTTTGATGTGATCTGATTGTGATCAGTGGTGAAAATTGATCGCACCGTGACTTAATTCTCTGGCTGATCATGCATCATCAAAGAGTGATTCCATCCGTCAGACAAGCAAAAATTCAAAATTTGAAATGTAAGTTTATGGTGTTTTCTTATATTTAGGCTAAATTGGTTAATGTTATTGTGGGTGTTTGTATTATTGACTTCCAGAGTTTTAGTTTCGTTAGTGTTATGCCTCTGCAAGTTCAAGGTACATTGAAAACTGCTAGTTCACTTATACATTGACTTAATAAAAAAAACTCCATTCCCCTCATCTTCCGTGTAAATACGTTAGAAATCTAATTTTAGAAAATAGACATGGCGTCTCTGGTTTGTTAACAAAATCACTGACCTTTGTCATGCTGTTCAGCGATCACGATGATCATGATCACGGTGATTCTGATCACAAATGTGGAACAAAAACGCCTTATAGCGAGCACATCCATACAGGGCCGTGTCTTTGTTAGGAAAGTTGTTGGCGCGAATAGTACCACAAGTTGCAGAGACGACCTCATTCAAGTCCACGTGAAAAAAAAAACTTAGTTGTGGCACGAAAGGCGTTCCAGGTTGTGTTTACGACCACAAGTCGCAACTTCATCTTTCGTGCGCTTATCGGTCTTGGTTGTGACGTCACTTCTGTTTCATTACGAAGTGAAGTTGTTTATTTCGGGTAAAATTGAATATTTATGCGATTAAGATATTAGAGTCATGGGTTATCTTAGGCTGAAGTTTAGAGTAAAGCAGCATTATTGAAGACTGTGAACGTTCATAGAGGTGCGAGTGTTGATTTGTTTATTGACAAGGTGAGCTTGCCTTGCTTGTCGTCAGAGGGCGGTACTCTAGGACGCCTTTGTTGTGGTCAAACGAGTTTCCGTGCGACAACCAGGTTTTTAGTTGTCACCTGGACATGAATAGGGTCGTTTCTCTAACTTGTGGTTGTATTCACACACATACAACTTCGCCACAAAGAATCGGCCCTGGCGGCGGCTATATCGTTTGTTTACAATAGTGCAATTCAGCATGGCTATATAGTGCCAGTTTGATGCGCGAATAACCACTTCACGGCAACAATTTTTGCCAAAAATGAGGCTCAAAACTTTATTCAATTTCAGTATAACGATCTCTTAACCTGCTCTCCAAGCAGGTTGAGAATTCCGCCAAACTTTCGTAAACGAAAACTAGGGTAATGTCTCAATTACCGAATGCCTTTCTATTACCGAACGCAATAAGATTCCTACCTATATTCGGTATTAGATGGGCATTCGGTAATTGAGACATTACCCTAGTTTTCGCTTAAAAAGCGCCGAAAACTGGCGAAACGAATACACTCCAGGCACTTAGCCTTAAGGAAAACCAGTTTTATAGGTTACAGTCTCAGTGCACCATGGGCTCAAACGATGACGCCCTTAATTACTAGGATACTATTTTAGGTTAACGTACTTAGGTTTCAATAGGCAAGGCCACGTTAAGTTCTACTCACTTGAAAATGATCAGAAAAGCTTTAGCTTATCTTTGTTAACCTAGAAATCTAATACAAAAAGTACTATACATTTCTGACTGATCATTGCACTTCTTTAATAGAGTGCTACAGCATTGATATCTGATTGTGAATTGGCTGAGCGCCATATTGTTTTTTTTTTTTAATTTGCCTTTTTTTAACCCTAAGTCTGCTCACCATCAGAGCATTCTCACTATCGCACGTGAATAGGGAGACGAGCTTTTGCGCAAAATATTTCACGCATTTGCGAGTTTCCTCAGCTCTTGGCTAACATGTGTACCAACCTTGAGGATAACGTGAACGTGCCCGTCATTGTGTTTCTTTCGTCAACTATACTTTCATGTCAGAGGAAGCCGAAGATCTGCTGGAGGAGGTGTGTTCCGTCACAGTAAACGCCGGCAAGCTAGTGACCGAAGAAGTCAAGGAGGTGGGTCCCCGATTTTTTCCTTTGTTTATTGTATAATTTTTCTGATTTCTTATTTGAGCTATCCACGCAAACGAAAGAATTGTAGATAATATGGTAATAGTGCATTTTAAGGGCATCCAAAAAAGACCCTTTTTTAATTGATGTATTTTTTGATGTAGAACACTAATTTGAAGTCCGTTTGTGGCGGTCAGACCTAGTTTTTGAAATATTTGACTTTGAAGTTCTCATTGTTTTCCTATGGGGAAAAATACCCGGCAATGACACAGTGTAGTGGAACAGCTTTTAAATAGGTTTTAGTGTTGTACAGGTATTTGTCTTAGGTTAGGTAAAGTTAGATAAGGTTAGGTAAGGTTAGGCTAGGTAACGTTAGGTTGGGTTGGGTTACCTAACCAAACCAAACCTAACCTAACCTTACCGTAAACAGAAGGGTAGGAAGTAACGTTCCCATTTTTCGTAAGACTGAATTCGTCAGGATTAAGTGACTGGCGTTATTTATGTGGTAGGTTAGAGGAGCTGTGCTAGGTTGGGTGCGTTATAGGGAATTTATCTAGCAAAGTGGTAGTAAAAATATAGTTTTTTTGGGGTGTAGATTAAGAATCTGAAATCGGTTTGTGGCGGTTGGCATCGGAAGTCCGATTTTTTCCGATTTTCTACTTCTATCCTTTATATGATGAACCTACCCTAACCTGACCTAACCTAACATAACTGACTAACCTGACCTTACCTGACCTAACCTGACCTAACCTGACCTAACCTGACCTAACCTGACCTAACCTAACCTGACCTAACCTAACACCGCGGAGGATAGGCCTCTTGGGGAAAGGCACGCGGTATATATATCACAGGCTAAACGCGCTTGAGCTCCAACCTCCTGGGTGGTGTGGAATAACAGTATGCATCAGTTCTGCCTGACGAGCGCGGCAAATATACTTTTGACTGTATCCCGATTGAAATTGTAGCGAATGAACTCCCGATTTCGCCGATTTTCCAGTTTTCAAGGGGTTTGGCGGCCTTCCCAATACTGTTTAGACCATTTCCAGTCGAAAAAAATTTTCCGATTTTTCCGTTTTTTCCCGATTTCGCCGATTTTTAAGATTTTGGGCCCGATTTTTTTTTTACTATTTGCTCAATCGGGGTCCCCTCCCCCCACCCTAAAACTCCCGATTCCCCACGGGTCCCCCATTCTCGTTTTCTATTAGAAATCGGGGAAAAAATCGGACTTCCGATTCCGATCGCCCCAAACCGATTTCAGATTCTTAATCTCCACCCCAAAAACCTATATTTAAAAAAAGGTGGCTTTTTTTAATGCCACTTTGCTAGATAAATGCATGTTATAGTAGCGTATTGCTTAGATTGCTACATCTTATAAAGTGGGAGCAGTAACTAATCGGTGAATTACCACCGGCCACGTTGTCTTAATTATGCTTATATAGACAGACATTGTTGAGTTGGCCCTATCAAAAATTAGGGCCGCCGGAGAAGCTAAAACCCCTATTTAGCTGCTGATCCGCACTCAAATTTTGTTAGGGAACGAGCGACGGACGATTACGCAGACGGGGTGAGCTACGTTATAAGAGCTGCATTAGGTTAAACTGAGGTAAATTGCAATAGTGTAGTGTGGGTTGGTTCATTTTGGAATGTATAGTCTTTGTTCAACCGTGGAATTCCACGGGTCTCACTAGTTATTATTATATTCAGAAGCTTAAGTCTCCGTTTCCACAACAAAGGCGATATCACAGAGGAAGAATGAAGAGACACATAGGTAGTGTGACGATGGACACGTGGAATCCATGTACGAGGGTGTTCCAACACAGGATCAACGCGCATGGGTACAGCAAGTCGAGAAAGAGGAGGAAGAACAGATGGACGAAAGATCAGTAGGAATAAAAGGTGGGAATGAAGCAAAGTGGGCACGAAAGACAGACAAGACGATCGTGATGACGACCCAACGGGTCACGGGTCGTCTAGTAAATCAATAAATTTCCGATTGGGTAGCTATTTACCCGCTTTACGGCTACAGAACTTAGGCAACAAGTTTCCAAGTGTGGTGTCTATAGGTGTGTTAAATAGGTACTCTTGATATAAAATACAAGAGTTTTAAACTGACGAAAGACCAGGCACTGCGTCGAAAACAGGGTGTAAATTCCACTTTTTTGATGCAATTTACGTGGCATGAAAAAATGTTTGAATGAAATAGAATAGGGCAATTTGATTTTATCTGAGGTATGAAAACCTTGCTGTACTTCCTTCCGCACTTTTCTGCCTGCGGTGAGAGAATTTTTTTCTCAATCCAATACAATGAAAACTGCAAGAAATCAATAAAAGTTACTACAACGAGAGACGGAATTCTTGCAAAACAGCGTATGCCAAGGACGCCTTCGATTGGATCGTAAAAGTCAATCTAAACCTAGCACACTTCACTTGTCCGGACCTGCAGACAGGACCTCCGGCTTTGTCACTTTGAATGGCGTTACAGTTCTTGCAAACTACTCGATTAAGTTGAACCGAAATTTTACGAAGTAACATTGCGTTCGTTGACGTCTCACAGGTGATCAATTTCCAGTGAGTTTAGTGCATGAAACGTGAATACACGGGTCGAATGCAGTCTCGGACAAGTTAAGAGAAGAATGCTTGGCTTAAATCGACTTTGATGACCCAATCTAAGGCGTCCGAAGGGCATATTCGATTGGGCGGCAAAATTAAATTTTAGAGGCTTAACTTGTCCGTGCTTCAGGTAGATGCACTGGCTTCGTCCATTGCAATAGTTTCAGGCATTGATCTTCAAGAAACTCTTGCTCAATAAAACGGAGTCTGCTCGCTGTAATCCAGCAGGAAGCAAAGAGCTACTGCCGAGGCTACTGCCATAGATAGCGGTTGACATTTTCAGCACATATTCTCCATTTTTTATTCAGTGTTATTTATTTACGTCGTATTGCGTTTACTGTACACTCTTCGCTTCCTGGCCACCAGAGACATCTGTCGGAGGGTAGGGCGTTCAGTTCGCTCTCGGTGCCGCAATGGTTTATTATTTTCAAGATATTCTATCTTATAATTGTACTTAGCATTACTTTTGAAGGCATTGGATAGTATCTATTATACTATTCTGCTAGTCAGAAGTATTTTTATCATGGTGTTCAATACGTAGCCATGACTACGTCCTTTGGATGAACGGAGCTCGGAGCGTGTGACTAGAGAGGTGCTTTTTTGCGCAAAAAATTTTGCGCGTTTGCGAGAGTTTCCTCAGCTTTGGCTAGCGTTTCATCGCCCCTAAGTACGGTGAGACGTGCAGGCCACGGCAACCTCAACCAGAATTAACAAAAGACATAAATGATAGTGGCGTTTACAGGCGATACTCTTCAGGACTCAAAAAGGCAATGGATATCAATAATTTGGTTGCCATTTATAAAGGAAATGAAGAAAAAATGTAGCTGTGAGCTCTCATAAAGTATATACTTTTTCTTAAATTTTCCATTATTGTTTCGTGTATGATACTTATTTGAATAGAATAATATGTCTCGTTACATTTTTTCCCTCGGTTTCATTTTTTAGGCAGATCTCGTTTCTTTCTGACCTGCTCGCTTAGATTTTCTAAGAATTGCCGCTGGCAGAACTGCTCTGTTGTCGACCAACCGATATTCCTTCTCCGTCGAAAACAAGGAATAAAATAAAATTTAAGCGTTGAATCTACATATTTTATTACGTAATTGAATCTCAGATCAGCAAGTTGTACTATAAGGTATAGCGTTTTCATTCGGGTTCTTTACCGTAACTTGGTAATTTTCATCTATTCTTGGGAAAATTTTGGCGCTTTATCTGGGTATTAAAAGAGAACTGACCGGCAGGCCGACGAATCCTATTTATGCATACGCTGAACGGTGTTTCAGACCAGCCGACGAATGCGGGTATTGATGGCATTACTTTTATCACTCGTAATTTCATTATATATGCTTATTATTTTTGTGGCCGGACACGTCAAACCGCAATCTACAGTAGGCCTAATTGAGTGTGGTTTTGTGGTGTGGCTCGTCTCAATCCTTCTCGTAACGAATTTTCCCACAGGATTTTGAAGGCGCCAATTCCTTATGAGGTCGATCGGTGTTGCTTTTACCCTACGTGGAGTTGCACTGAGCTGTGGTACCTATTTATAGCCTAATAAGTTAAACTTAGCGTATTACTAGCTCAAGAACTAAGAATTTCTGACGGTTGTACCCTAATAGTTTGTGTTCAGTCATTGTCTCGGCTCACGCACGTGCAAAAGTGTATACAGTATACTGTATCTACCAAAATAATTGTCTACAATGTGTAAGTTTCAAGTGGAGGGCATACAGTAGGTCGAAATCCAATTTTTCCTCCCTGAAACACACAGCGCTAGGTTGGGGGAGGTGGGCTGAACGCAACCTCATTTCATGTTCGATTGGGCCCCGAAATCAAGGCTTGGTTCGTCCGAATCTCCAGTCTAAAGCTTGGAGTTTGCGACTTTGAATCTTGCTGCACGCGTTAGCAGCAAAACAATTACCTTGAACTAGTTGATAATTTAATTTTATGGAGTAATTTTGGGTTCCTCGAAGTCTCGAGATAACCAATCGCAATTAAGGGTCTTTGCCTCAAACTCAATATACCGGGTCGAAGCCAGCGCATCTGTGGGCAGTTTCGGACAAGTCAATTCTCGAGGGCTTAATATCAGCTTCTACTAATCGAAGGTTTTCTTATAAGAAGTATAGATTACTGAAAAATACTTCAAGTTAGATTAGGTTAAATTAGTATAGAGTGGGTGAAGTTAGATCTGATTAGAGTAGGGAGGGTTACCTGAGTTAACGGAGGTTAGGTTAATCCGATTAGCATCCATTTCAGTTCGTTCTTCTGTTCACTCTTACTTCGAATAACACAGATTCCCGTCAGCGCTTATTTTACTGGTTGGGGGTTTCTTCTGGTTTGCGCTTATTCCAGTTCGCGGCTATTCCATTAGCGCTTGTTAAAAAATTATCGTGATTTACGCGAGTAGAATGTATGAGAATCGGATTGCAACGCAAAAGACTTGAGTGGCGGCGGAACCTACAGTAGCTTAGCCGAACCTAACGTAACCTAAGACACGTAATCTCTACGTGTGCTTATTCCACTTGCGCCGATTTCGTTTCGCGCGTATAGCTTGTTGCGCTTATTCCGTTTCTAGCATTCATTGTGGGCTTTGTGGCGCATATTCCTGTCGCGCTCGTTCTAGTTGCTGTCGCTTAATTTTACGTGCAGTCAGCTCGCTCCGTCTCAGCGGTAGAACGAAATGCACGCTAAACAAGAGCAATTGGAATGAGCATGAAAGGATACGCGCAAACTGAACCCGCGCCTAAAGACATAAGCGCAACTGTAGGGTAGATGGGATGACTGAACGCACGCGAAACTGAACGAGAGCAATCGGAACAAACGCGACTGGAATACGCGCCATTTGAAATAAGCGCGAACTGGAATATGGGCAAGCTGGAATAAGTGACAGTTTTACTGAAAAATCAACTGAATAATAGAAAAACCGAGCGTACCCTATCCTAAACTTGCTTGGCCTAACTTACTGTAACCTCTCCTAACCTAGCTTAACCTATCTTCATGTAGCCTAACCTATTCATAGCTAGCTCAACTGAATCTAACGTATGACATACTCAGAGG
>LQNS02278076.1:3632726-3643482 GCA_001587735.2 Parhyale hawaiensis | reverse complement strand
TCTTCAGTCTTTCAGTCTCTCTCTCTCGCTCTTTGCCGGTGTGTGTACTCCCGCAATGATCCATGTTAATGAATTCAGTCTTTCTTGCTCTCTCGCTTAAAGATTTTTGGTGTGCGGGCACCCTTAGTTACGTTGTGCAGGATGGACAATACTTTACAAAGCAAGACTGAGATTTGGAAAGCCTTGAGAGGGAAAGACTATGGGTCAGTGCATGGAACTCAATTCGGGCAAGTTCAAGCCTCCCGGGCTTAGTTTCGCTGCCCAATCGAGCATTCCCTAGATTTCCAGACGTTTGGTTGCGTAGCATTTTTTAGGTATGTCTCTATTCAACATGCTTATTATATTACTCCTTCTTCTGTCCTCATTTTCATTGATGTTTGTGTCGGTACTCGAAGGAGAAATATCGAAATTTAATCAAACTGGCTAGTTTTAAATTTAGGTTATTGAGCGCGCCGATATTACCAGCTCCTCTGGTCAAGGGTGTAAGATTAGTAAAAGGCCCAGGTTAGCTAGGTTCGCTAGGCTCGCCTATCGTATATTCTGGGTGCAGCGCCCCAATGGAGCCTGGCTGTTGCCTTAACCATTAGCTAGCCCTTCGAGATGTCTCTTCCGTGTGCCCACTTTGTTTTCTTCTATTATCATGTTTCTGTTGACGATTCTTTGTTTAGTTCTTACTCATCTTTCCGATTTGCCTTGCGAGTTGATATTGTGTGGTAAGAACTTCGTGGATGGGCTCTACGTTTCAGTCGGCAAATTACCTGCTTCTTGTCATCATTCGAGTGGAAACGGTGTCTTAAGCCACTGATCATATCTATCAATATTAGTAGCTATTGCAATAATTGATATTTTTAGAGCCAGAGTCACCATGTACAGGTTGCCTCTAAAAGGGCTGGTCAATTAAGTTTGTCGCGACCCTCCAAAGGGTCATGCAGCCTTGGCTGGATGTGCCACAGAATTTTTAGAAGCAGCTTTGGGTACTTCTGCTTCTTTAAGTCATCATTAAATTCAATGTTGGACATAGCACGAGACTGGCTTGGACGGACAAATTAGTGGGGGACTGACATATTTCAATGCACTAGTTACGGCAATTACCTCCGTAGAAAGTGAAGAGTGCTGTTCTACAGAGTCGTTTCCGCTTAAATATTTCCTGAGCAAAATGTTAGCTCATTCCGTACCAGGTGATGTTGCCTCGCTATACAAATGTTGATTTTCCCACAGCAAGACAGCCCAGGACTACGAGCAATCAATGAAGTTATAATATCCTACTCAGTATGAAATAGTTGTGCCCATCCTTATGCAACGGCAGCGGTTCCCAACTCGTCCCGTACCATAGACCCCCACCAACTGAACACACGCGAGAAAACTCAGAAAAGTGTCTAGGGTCATTGCATTCTTTTACTAAGATAAAGAAGTAACCACAATAAGCTCCTAGGCTTAAAAATTGCCACTTGCTAGAATGTTTTTAAATAGAAAGAATAATATAATATGACTATTTATTATTGAAGAACCAGTAAAGTCAAAATTACATAGTTATCTTAAGTTTGTTGACAATACAGTGAAAGTCCAGTAGATCACTCAAAAAGCTGTCATGGGCCACCTATTGCATAGGAGCCAGTGCGTAAAGAGAAGTAGGGCCACCAAAGGGCCCTGCAGATTACGGTGACTTTAGCTACGCCTCCGGGGCATCTTTCCTTCCTGCCCACTTTACTTTCTTCCACTTTCTTGCTGCTACTGCTGTTTTTATTTATTCTAAACTTCTCTTTTCCGACTATGTTTTTCCCATACGCGCTGACTCTTGCTTCGATTCCACGTTTCTCTTGACGTTCTCGATGTCCCTCCCTAGGCTAGCTGCTAGCTTCCTTTCTTTTGATATCAGTGTACTTTGTGTCTATAAAGAGGCTTAAACCAAGAAAATACTGCTGCTGCTGCTGCTGCTGCTGCTGCTACTACTACTCCTACTACTACCTAGGAAGAAGAAGCGCGAGACTTTTGCATCCTAGCTTCACTAACCTGAGCATTGTCTTTGTTTAATTTATAATCTTCCAATACTTTATTCCTCTCCCTCAGTGGTAAATCATGGCGGGTCCTATCCCTGTCAGAATAGATATGGACTTCATGAACCCAATGGCTGTTCCGAGTGTTTTCTTCGCTGGAGAGGTTGCAACTGACTGCAGTTACTGCTGGGAAAATTAGTTTGTTGGTCTAGGTAGGTTTTATATGTTTTTCTTCTTCTGTTCCATAAGATGGGCCGCCGATTGGAGGTAAGGAATCATTCCAGAGGACTTCTGTTTGCTTCCGTGTAGCGGGCCACGGAAGAGACCCTCTGCATAAGGCTTTTCTTTCTCTTTTCCTTTCTTGCACAGCGCAAGGCTGAGCGAATTCCTTCAGGCCGGGCGCACATTGAGACGAGGCAACGCAGGTGACACAACACAGAGCAATTCAGAAAACTGGGACTCGCTGGTTCTTACCTGAGCACGCGCATTGACACGCAGGACAGCACAGCACAGGTACAGACCTGTGTCTGCCTGCGCAGTCGTCCGAACAGTTTCCTGTGCCACGTGCCCGGGCGCGAATTTTTTTCCTGAACCTTCCAGCAAGTACAGTCTCACGGCAGCCAATGGCGTGGCAGGTCATGGCTGCCCTGAGACTGTACTTGCTGAAAGGTTCAAGAAAAAAAATTTGCGTGCCGGGCAGCTTGAGAGCAACTCACTCATTTAGCGCTCACAATGTCGTCTACGGAGCAATTCGGAGAGGTTGTTCGCCATCAAAGAATGTTGTATGGCATTAGTTATCCTGATTATATGAGAGTAACGGACAAGGACGAGTTATGGCCTCGCATTGCATAGAGTATGGGATTTTCATTTCTTTCTCATTCATTATTCTCATGTAGACTTCCAATATTATCTAAATCTATAAGAGTGAAATAAAACTATATTTTCACATAATTATACTTCATTGACAACAGCCATGATCAACACCACTGCACAGTACGACAGACTGCGTATTAGTGTGCGCACCACGCCTGTGCTGCGCTGTGCTGTCCTGTCCTGCACTGCCTCGCATCTGTCCTCTGCGCTGCCCTGCGACTCAGTGTGCAGCGGACCTCAGCCGAGCCGTGTCGTGTTGGAGATGCTTTTTGTCGTTTTTTTCACCAGTAGTAGCGCGCTCAGCCGACTGAGACTTTCCAGCAGAAATGCAGAGACACACATTCATATAGGGTAACATGTCTAGTACCCGTCCACCATGCTAGTAGCCGTCCACTTGGCACTAAAAAAACTTCCTGTGCGAAAATTAGCAGGACTAGAAAGCCGTACATAGGCTTAAACTGTAGGCTACGTAGTGCCGCACCATCCCTGAAAATGACGGGCGAAAAAAATAAAACAATAAAAAATGGTGGTTGTTTTCACATCTTTTCATATTTTCAGTACTAGACTTGTTACCCTACCGATGAGACATAATAAACGAAGTCTCGCTGCTAGGATCACGTCATATGACGTGAATGCGGTGGTAAAACAAAGAACATAATTATATTAATAATTTATTTCTTTTGTGACGGTAATGTTACTAACCTGTCACACTTAGTGAAATGCTGAGCCATGCCGTTAATCATTGAAATGATGTAGACCGGAAAAAATTTTGAAAATACGTGCATTAATCCTCTTACTGACATGATAATAGAGGAAATTAATTTATTTTTCCGCAGTTTTTTCTGAAAAACACTCTCTTATATTCCCACAGTGGGACACTATATATATATATATATATATATGTAAAGAGTGAATTCTTTTTTAACTAATATCTGTTGTTGGCACTTTTTTACTTTTGTGTGCTGTAAATACTCCTTTAACACTCAAGTTTATTCATTTATCTTGTAAGGACGGTGGTGTCACTGACTCATTTTGTCTATATCTTTTGCAGTTTTTAGAAATATTTTCCTTTCGTATTTATGTGTTTTTAATTCAATCCAGACAAGCACCGATATTTTACTTACTCATTTTAGCGTTTGTTACTTCTTGTGCATTTTATTTGGCAACAAAAATTGAAAAGTCTTCCTGTTGACAGTTGTGTCAGTGGCAAAATGTGCGACAATCACAGGCATGAGTACGACGAGGCCAAAGTGTTGGAGTGCCCACTTACACACCTCATCAAGACGAGGAGGTTTTCCCAAGCCGTGGAACTTTTGCGCTTTGTTTATCCTGAAATCCTTGGTCTGGCTGAAAACGAAGCCCTTAACTTACCACATCCAAGGATGAATAGTAGTTCAGCCACTGGTCAATCAGTTGAACTTGGAACCAGTGCAGCTGCAGGCGGTGGCCGCCAAAATAAGCCTTCTGGTAACAGTGGAAATAATCGCGACCTTTTCGACGGCGCTGGGGTTACCTGCATGTGTGGGATTACTTGTAACCAGAAAGAAAATTTATCTCGAGCTCTCGGAAAAAATAACAAAGACGGCGAAAGGAATATGACTGGAATACGGCAGAACATGTCTTCGTTCAGGGTTCATTCTCTTTACGATCTGTGTTTTAATTCCGTGAAAATGAGTCGTGCGAGTGAAGAAAAGAGACTCTGTGCTGTTGAACAAAATCACCAATCTGTTGAAGTTGCGGAGTCGAGCAATGTGCCTCTCGAAGCTGATAATAGTAGCGTCTCGAAGAGTGAAAACTCTTTAGTAAATCCTGAAACTCCGTGTTCTTCAGCTTGCGTTTCGGATTTCAATTTAGACTCTGGAGTAACGTCGCCTGACGGTCCATCATCTTCCTCTAAACACGAAAACGTCTTCTTACAAGCACAGTTGGTTCAGCAGCATAAGCAGGTGGCCCATCTACCTCCTCCCCAGGTCTCGTCTGCAACTCTACACTCGTATCCTTCTTCTAGTACGGGTCATCTGGAACAGGCAACACGACACCGCCGCCAACGAAAGGATGAACTGAAGTTAATAGCTACCGTCAGACGTGAAGTGGATGAGGGCTGCCCATTTACTGCGGCATGTAATTATTTTGAAGTGATGCATCTCCAACTAATGCTGTTATTATTAAAGTGTGGTGCCGTTCTAGAATGCCGATGTCAGAACGTGTATGCTGTCCAATTCTCGCCATTCATGGAGTTGATATTCAGGTACGAATGCTTCAGGATCTTGGGTATACCTAATTTTTCTTCATACACGTTTGAAGAGGTCGAAACAAGTTGGAATTTTCTTCTCAAGGTGCATCTTTGCTGGAGAAAATTTCGTGAACTATATCGTTGTAATTTTGGTGAAATTACTATTCGAAATGTGTACAACTTTGATGGCAACCCTTGTGAACCCAACGATCGTGCGATTGAAGTTGCGACCAGTGATATGCTCCAAACAATCCATTTCATTGTTGCATCCAAGGCTGAGCCGCGTATCCACTTTGAAGAGCTAATCGCACATGATATTTCAATAGCTGCTGAAGACTTTCAAGTGGCTGAGGCTTTTGCTACACATGGTAAGCTCCATTTGGGTGTCATGAATACCGGTGAATTCATTGTATCGCTGCCGTATTTCTATTTCAGTGCGGAGCAAAGGCGCTGGTTCGACAGTATACTCAGCAGAGCTCGGTTCGTGTTGTTTTGTTCATGTAGTTCTGCAAAGTTTAAAGACTTTCTTTTCTACTCAATTCAGAAAGGTCACACCACTTTTTTCAGGAAGTTACTGAAACTAGGCATTTGCAGAAAACCTAAGTGGATCTGCGAGGGTTGCACTTCTACGGATGTGCCCTTATTTTTCGGACCTTTGTTTGCATATCCATTCTGGAGGGGATTCAACTACGGTTTGTATACTTTTGAAGACCCTAACGACTTTGATACGTTCGTTTATCCTTCTGACTTGCAGTTGGTGTATCAAAACATCGAGCAGTTACTGGACATTGGTGTGAAAAAACTTATTGACCTCGAAGATGAGGCCGGACTAAACATGGCTTGCGTTATCTTCAGATGTTATGCAGCTAGATGCCAGTTCGGTTTCTTGCTGGAAAACAACGATATTGATATAGAATTCATTCAATCAACGTTCGGAAATTTAGCCAGTTTGCAAACTTTGTGTATTCGGCAAATCCTGAGACAACTGATAAAAAGTCAAAAGCTGCTGTCGTTTCGACAACGACCTGTTCTAACGCACAATTTTTTTTCAATAGTTTTCC
This sequence comes from Parhyale hawaiensis, assembly GCA_001587735.2. Taxonomy (NCBI): domain Eukaryota; kingdom Metazoa; phylum Arthropoda; class Malacostraca; order Amphipoda; family Hyalidae; genus Parhyale; species Parhyale hawaiensis. The sequence continues at coordinate 3,637,321 of LQNS02278076.1, read as the reverse complement.
CCATTGGTATCAAGTCTGGGGCTTTTGTAAATGGGAAGGAGTTGCAGGCCACCCAGGCGCTAACATGTTGTTACGACTGCGAATTTGACCCTCCTCTATGTAAAAGGTGTTTGCAAATCGAGTGGTCAATCAATAAAAACATGCTGAAAACCATATGTTCTGCTGTTGGACTTCCTCCACGCTTTTGCCAGCCACTGAGTTTAGAACTGGCCAAATATGAAGTTATCTGCTGGTTTTCTCAATGCCACGAACCTAGTGAAGTTCGCTGTATTTTAAGCGAGCAGAAAATTCTTCCCAACGTCATCAGAGACGAAAGCATTTTAACGTTGCTTCCTCGTCTTCCGTGAATTTATCTTATTTGGATTCTGGAAGCAGACCATCTTCATTCGCTTCCCATTTTTAGGTTTTCCCATTTTTAGGTTTGTAGATAATATCTTTGTAGGCAATATCTTTTCACAGATTACTTTAGAGGCGGCTGAAATTCAGTGCTCTTCCTAAAAATAGTTTGTCGTTGTCACGAGCGTATAATTAGATTGGTGCGAGAACATGCACCAACGCTTCTGTCGGAAGCTCCAGAGCAGTCTACCCTCGAGGGCTCAGTTTAATTTGATTTTGCCGTGCCAATCATTGATACCTTACTGATCCCAGTCAGCTGGACACGCAATACTTTCTCTCTATATAGGGCCTATATATATATATATACATATATATTCAACAATAGGGACGAATCCTAAGGAACATCATGGCTCTGCCATTTCGTGATTATAATGCGGTATTGAGTTATGGAAATCTCTGTTGCCTCCGGGAATTTCCCGCCAATTTAACCAAAGAGCGAGTAGACAGAGCATGGTTGTGTATGGGGTAGGCTAGTCTACGGCAGAAACGTAGAATACGAGCTGAGAGATAGTCTGATTAAGTAAGTGCATACTTCTAATACAGTTTCCCAATACTGTTAGCTCACTTTTAAATCTATTCCGCTGTCTGGGAAGTTTTCGATCGAATATGTTCTGTTCCATTCTAGTTGAGGAAGATGTAGTAAACCCAAATAGTGCTCCTGTGATAATGTTAGTAAGTTTTAGGTAGGTTCTTTATACTTAGCCCTTCTGCTCCGTGAGCTGGGCAACCGATACTGGCAAGCTGGGGACCCATCCCATGGGACTCCTACCTGCTGCTGCCTTTCAGGTCTTAGAGATACTCTAGTCTCTGAATTTTAACTAACTTAATTTTAACATAAGTAATTTTTACGCTCCCATGGCCCGAGGCTTGCCGTCGGCATTGCGGAGTTCAAATATCCCTGTTGTTGAAAAAAGATCTTAACCTAATCTTTTGACTGACTCGTAGAACTGTGCCTGGGATGTTCTAACTTACAAGACAATACCAACCAATAATTATTAATAAACTCACTCCCTGAGCGAGCATGGGATGGGCATTAGATTAGTTTGGTCGTCCACCGTACGCCATGGAGAGCAGAGCCCCTGCAGCTTTGGTCGTCCACCGTATGCCATGGAGAGCAGAGCCCCTGCAGGGGAACCTTCTTGTAGGATACTTAAGCCAGGCCTTCGGGACGTCCGTCTTCCTTCCCCCCTTTGCTTCCTACCAGTTTCATTCTCTACTGACGGTGCGTTGCTTTATTCTTCCTCTTCTTTCTCGACTTACTTTGCCCATGAGCGTTGATCCCGTGTGGGAACACCCTCGTACGTGGGTTCCTCGTTTTTCTTGTCATGCTGTATGCCTCTTCCTATCCACTCTTATAACATCAGATTTGTGATTGATAAGAGACGCTCAAACGAACCTATACAATTAGGATTACTTTTATATTCTATCTGTTAACTAACCATCGTGAAGTAATGTTAGTTGAGTTCATCTTGACTCGCTTTTTCACAATCAAGGTTACTTGTCAGTGTACTTAATTATGGCTTCGTGCTCTACATTTGTTTCTAATATTGTAGTGCAGTTTTGCCTTATACTGTAGTTACCTAAAGCACTGCGTTGCTAATGGAACAAGTTTTTTCTTAGTTCTTTCAAGATATTTTGCGAATATGCAGACGGTTATTGTGTTTTCCATCAGTTGCATTTAGCGTACCCTTACGAAAGAAATTCAGTTTTAGCACTCAAGTATAGAACTGCAATGAATAATTATGGTATGGTGGCTGAAACGTTAGACGAGTGATTGCTTTGTCGGTTTGAAATGTGTAGTAAATAATTCTACTGCCTCGTTTACCAGTTATTAACGTGCGTGAGATAGTATCGAGGTCACAATGAAGGCAAACGTCAATAAAGCCTGAGAGCTGTCAACGAAGTCCGTGTTTTCCTGTTGGCATTGAGCACATTCCTGAGGCTGTTGGAAGCGTCTTGCATTCAGTGCTGTTGCGGTCCAATCTTACGCAGGTTGTTATGTTTTGCTACAAGGATTATAATTCCTACTGTATTCCTATTTGAGATAAAGCCCGTTTCGCGAGAACAGCCTGGGTGTGATATGGTTACGACCAATGCGCACGGACGACAAACTCTCGAGCTGATTATTTTTCCCCTATGACTCTGGCTATTGTGCTAAATCGGCATCAGTGTAGAGCTAAACTTCTGTACTCCAAATTTAGTGAAATGTTGAGAAAATTTGCCTGTAGCAGTTGAAAACTGCCGTTGTGATTGGCAGTTTACCTTGACAGATGAATGGAGTTTATCTGTGCAAGTCGAAACTGTGGTCGCAAGAATTTAATCGAATGCAAAGTTTGATGGTTACGCAGCTTCTGGTGTCCATGCAGTGTGAAGGATTAAGTCACTTGTTGCATTCTCCATTTAAATGCGATGTTCTGATGTTGCTTCTGTCAATAGCTTTGATTTATTAGTGCAGAATTTCACGTAAAGGAAAAAAGAAGGAAAGTTTTTTTTTTATGGTATATACATTTGAAGCTCGTAACTACATGTCTACTTACAAGAAATTAGTCTGAGAACTCGCTGCTACTAAGTATTATTCCCCTTGCAAAATGTGTACATAATAAAAAATTGCTGTTTATTTGAGGTGACAATTGGTTCAATGGGCTTGACTTACGCTGGATCAATACAGATACATTCAACCTTTCTGTGAAATCAGGATTTCAAAGCTTGAATTGTCCGGAAATGGTAACCTGAGCTATTACCTTGGGCTTCGGGACGTCCGTCTTTTCTGCCCGCTTTACTTTTTCCGATATTATACTTTCCTCTGTCTTCCTCTTCTTTCCCGACTTGTTCCCGAGTGCGTTGATATTGTGTAGGAACACAGTCGTACATGGGCTCTCCGTTTTTATCGACGAACTATATTTCTCTTCTTTCTCCCAAATATAGATTGCTATTGTGAAAACTAAAATTTACAATAGTGAATATAATATTAATCCGAAACTTCAGAGGGAAGTGCTGCCTTTGACCTGTCGAATCTACTTTCAGACGAGCTCAATCGCTTACACTTCAGAGTTCGTACAGAGTTCGGATTCGTACAGTCAACGGTTTCGGCAACTTAACGTAGGCCCCAACCTTTCTTACACTATAGAAGTTTCCTTTTAACTTTTAATACCGTTTCTGTCACTGCATCAAGTTCCTTGACTTGATTCTAATTGTAAAATCCAGGCTGTCTGAATTCTAGACGAGTCAAGCTTTGGTGTTTCACTTCCATCGTACAGTATTAACGTTCAGTATGGTCAATTACCAGCGAAATCCATTTAATTCATTATCGAACCCTGTCTTTTTCGTGGACGGATTGTTGCACATATGATTCATCATGAAAGCAGAACTAAATTTAAGTGCTCTTTCCAATGAAAGATAATGTTTTACCTTTGTCTTATACCGGCTCGAAAATGCTTTCATCGTATTAGTATTATAGCAGAAAACTTATCTGGTCACTAGCCCGGTAGAGTGTTAATAAGTAGATACCCATTGGATACCGATTTAGGGTTAATGTGTAAATGCCCATTTGGTAAAAAGCAGTTAATTACTGGCAGTTCAATAGCGGTGTCCCATAAAATAGCATTCGCCTCCGTGTCCCGAGGTTATTGCACTTGTGTCCTGCCGGTATCCGGCGGGCCCGCGTCGCCTGGATCTTCTCTCATGGCCTCTGTATTCTCCATTACGCAGGGATCTGTAACGAAGAACTTCAATTATTCTATCATGCAAATTATGCCCGAAATTTGATTTTACTTGGTATGAAATGTGTGTCTGACATTTCTATGTCGCTTTTTTTCTGGTGCCTCGTTTTATTGTCATAGCATATGTAGATATCTTGATGTGCAACAGATAAATAATCATACAATACATACTGTACTGCTTTCGGAAGTTTGCTATATCTGACTATGCAAGGCTCTCATCGTCTGATGTTACGTTATCCTTGTCATTTGAATAGTGCGGGAGACCAGGTTATAGTTTTGACCAGTTTTTTTTTCCTATAATGTTACTAGACTTGTTAAGGGGATCGTTTACAAATTTTGGAATTTTCTTTATTAGTGGTCCGATCTTACTGAAATTTTTACATAATATGTAAAATTAAAAAAAAAACACTTTTTATTCGTGTAACTTTTTCCATTTAGGCCTTAGTTTTTTATATATATGTATATGTATAATATATATAT
>LQNS02278076.1:3620459-3631222 GCA_001587735.2 Parhyale hawaiensis | reverse complement strand
TGGACGTGATATTCATCCTTGGATGTGGTAAGTTAAGGGCTTCGTTTTCAGCCAGACCAAGGATTTCAGGATAAACAAAGCGCAAAAGTTCCACGGCTTGGGAAAACCTCCTCGTCTTGATGAGGTGTGTAAGTGGATACTCCAACACTTTGGCCTCGTCATACTCATGCCTGTGATTGTCGCACATTTTGCCACTAACACAACTGTCAACAGGAAGACTTTTCAATTTTGGTTGCCGAATAAAATGCACAAGAAGTAACAAACGCTAAAATGAGTAAGTAAAATATCGGTGCTTGTCTGGATTGAATTAAAAACACATAAATACGAAAGGAAAATATTTCTAAAAACTGCAAAAGAAATAGACAAAATGAGTCAGTGACACCACCGTCCTTACAAGATAAATGAATAAACTTGAGTGTTAAAGGAGTATTTACAGCACACATAAGTAAAAAAGTGCCAACAACAGATATAAGTTAAAAAAGAATTCACTCTTTACATACATAGATATATATAGTGTCCCATTGTGGGAATATAAGAGAGTGTTTTTTCAGAAAACACTGCGGAAAAATAAATTAATTTCCTCTATTATCATGTCAGTAAGAGGATTAATGCCCGTATTTTCAAAATTTTTTCCGGTCTACATCATTTCAATGATTAACGGTATGGCTCAGCATTTCACTAAGTGTGACAGGTTAGTAACATTACCGTCACAAAAGAAATAAATTATTAATATAATTATGTTCTTTGTTTTACCACCGCATTCACGTCATACGACGTGATCCAAGCAGCGAGACTTCGTTTATTATGTCGCATCGGTAGGGTAACATGTCTAGTACTAAAAATATGAAAAGATGTGAAAACCACCACCATTTTTTATTGTTTTATTTTTTTTCGCCCGTCATTTTCAGGGATGGTGCGGCACTACTTAGCCTACAGTTTAAGCCTATGTACGGCTTTCTAGTCCTGCTAGTTTTCGCACAGGAAGTTTTTTTAGTGCCAAGTGGACGGCTACTAGCATGGTGGACGGGTACTACACATGTTACCCTATATGAATGTGTGTCTCTGCATTCCTGCTGGAAAGCCTCAGTCGGCCGAGCGCGCTACTACTGGTAAAAAAAACGACAAAAAGCTCTCCAACATGACACGGGTCGGCTGAGGTCCGCTGCACACAGAGCCGCAGGGCAGGACAGATGCGAGGCAGTGCAGCACAGGACAGCACAGCGCAGCACAGCACAGGCGTGGTGCGCACACTAATACGCAGTCTGTCGTACTGTGCAGTGGTGTTGATCATGGCTGTTGTCAATGAAGTATAATTATGGGAAAATATAGTTTTATTTCACTCTTTTAGATTTAGATAATATTGGAAGTCTACATGAGAATAAGGAATGAGAGAGAAATGAAAATCCCATACTCTATGCAATGCGAGGCCATAACTCGTCCTTGTACGTTCTTCTCATATAATCAGGATGACTTATGCCATACAACACTCTTTGATGGCGAACAACCTCTCCGAATTTCTCCGTAGACGACATTGTGAGCGCTAAATGAGTGAGTTTCTATCAATCTGCCCGGCACGTGGCACAGGAAACTGTTCGGACGACTGCGCAGGCAGACACAGGTCTGTACCTGTGCTGTGCTGTCCTGCGTGTCAATGCGCGTGCTCAGGTAAGAACCAGCGAGTCACAGTTTTCTGAACTGCTCTGTGTTGTGTCACCTGCGTTGCCTCGTCTCAATGTGCGCCCGGCCTGAAGGAATTCGCTCAGCCTTGCGCTGTGCAAGAAAGGAAAAGAGAAAGAAAAGCCTCATGCAGATGGTCCCTTCCGTGGCCCGCTACACGGAGCAAACAGAAGTCCTCTAGCATGATTCTTTACCTCCAATCGGCGGCCCATCTTACGGAATAGAAGAAGAAAAACATATAGAACCTACCTAGACCAACAAACTAATTTTCCCAGCAGGAACTGCAGTCAGTTGCAACCTCTCCAGCGAAGAAAACACTCGGAACAGCCATTGGGTTCATGAAGTCCATATCTATTCTGACAGGAATAGGACCCACCATGATATACCACTGAGGGAGAGGAATAAAGTATTGGAAGATTATAAATTGAACAAAGACTATGCTCAGGTTAGTGAAGCTAGGAAGCAAAAGTCTCGCGCTTTTTCTTCCTAGGCTAGGTAGTAATAGTAGTAGTAGTAGTAGCAGCAGCAGCAGTATTTTCCTGGTTTAAGCCTCTCTACACACAAAGTACACTGATATCAAAAGAAAGGAAGCTAGCAGCCTAGGGAGGGACATCGAGAACGTCAAGAGAAACGTGGAATCGAAGCACGAGTCAGCGCGCATGGGAAAAACATAGTCGGAAAAGAGAAATTTAGAATAAACAAAAACAGCATTGCTATGTCCAGCAATGAATTTGATGATGACTTACAGCAGAAGTATCCAAAGCTGCTTCTAAATAAAAATTCTGTGGAACATCCAGCCGAGGCTGCACGACCCTTTAGACTTTAGAGGGTTGCGACGATTTTAATTGATCAGCCCTTTTAGAGGCGACCTGTACATGGTGACTCTGGCCCTAAAAATATCAATAAATACAATAGCTACTAATATTGTTAGTTATGATCAGTGGCTTAGGACACCGTTTCGTTTCCACTCGAATAATGACAAGAAGCAGGTAATTTGCCGACAGAAACGTAAAGCCCATCCACGAGGTGGTTACCACACAATATCAACTCGCAAAGCAAGTCGAGTAGATGAGTAAGAACTGAACATAGAATCGTCAACAGAAACATGAAAGTAGGAGAAAAAAAGTGGGCATGGAAGAGCGACATCTCGAAGGGCTAGCTAATGGCTAAGGCAAAAGCCAGGGCTCCATTGGGGCGCTGCACCCAGAACACAGGATAGGCGAACCTACCTAACCTGGACCATTGACTGATCTTATGCCCTTGGCCCGAGGAGCGGGTAATATCGGCACGCTCAATTACTTAAATTTAAAATTAGCCAGTTTGATTCCATTTCGATATTTATCTTGCGAGTACCGATGCCAACATATATTGAAAATGAGGACAGAAGAAGGAGAAATATAGTAAACATGTAGAATAAAGACATACCTAAGAAATGCTACGCAAGCAAACGTCTGGAAACCTAGGGAATGTTCGATTGGGCAGCGAAATTAAGCCCTGGAGGCTTGACTTGCCCGAAATTCAGGCACTTGCGGGCGCTTCTACGTAAGCGCCGAATTGAGTTTCATGCATTGACCCATAGTCTTTACCCTTCAAGGCTTTCCAAATCTCATTTTTGCTTTGTAAAGTATTGTCCAGCCAGCACAACGTAATAGTAGAGTGGGATACCAATTGCTAACACTTACACCCGAACGGATTTACACTGCGTGGAGCATTCCGACGCCGAGAGATGAGAGGAACTAAAGTGAGGGAGTCTCACCAATGACTGCTGCTCTAGCTCTTCACACAACCAGATCTTATAAATGCTAAAATTACGACAAAAGAAAACCTCGCTAAGTGTATCACTGTAAACGAGATAATAAATGGTTATTATAATCATTGTTTCCAGCGCTTCAGCGGCCGGGCCTACATTGCGCCGAAAGTTGGGTTGGTTAAGAAGTACCTACATCAGAGACCCGTGATTCGGATAAATCGAGGATAGGTTATTTAAATGTAAGTCCAGTATATAGGTCAGGTGCTTCTGACAAAGGAAGGATGAAAAAAAAACAACAACTGGCATATCAATAAAGAGATAAGTAAAGGACAAGTCAAAAGTGTAAAAGGGCCTAGTGCATCTTGACAAGATATGCGTAGATCAGTTAGGCAATTGAGGCGTCTTTGCCCATGACCCATTATTAAGTGCAGGTATGATCCTGGTGCTGGTAACAAAGCAAGAACTGTCAGACCAACGACAATTATGCCCACTTTGGAAACAAATTATATTGAAACCAAGCATTACTTATGGGAATGTGAGTCACTTGCAACAAATATTCGAAAACTAAGCAACGTATAAAAGAAAAAAATTTCACTAGGAAACGACACGTCTATGTACTTTAATATACATAAACGCATATTTTTTACTCAATAACCTTAAAAACGTTTCCTGCCTTATCTTTTCTTCAAAATGGAAAACAATAAAATCAAATGGGTTACAGCGTCTGGGTTGCAATTTTGCTTTTATTGCGATCGTACCTTTACTGGAAAACGCGAAAAGCTACTCTAGAAGTTATGACACAACACAGGTGCTACGAGACGCAACTCAGAACCCGCAAATACGAAATACCGAAAGTGTAGAGAAATTAAAAGTAGAAAAGAGAAGAAAACAACTACTTGTTATTCCCAGTTATACGGCCAGTACAGGCTTACAGGTAAGGAAAGAGCAGAGGAAGGTTACTGGCCAGCTACAGCTGAGCTGCTGCTGTCTGTTACTTTGAGTAACAAATAAGGTCACAGAAAAATCAACAAATGCTAGGGCCACGATGAGAAGGAAACTGATGCTTGGAATACCACCGATCGTGGTAAAAGAAAGCAGAGGAAAATAAAAAATAAAGAGGCAAGGTTCTGCGATCCTATTTTAGACGAGTCGAGTAGTCCATTCGCAAGGTTTAAAACAATGCTATTGCTCATAAAACCCGGAGTTTGATTTTGGTTCTAGCCGTAGCAATACTGGATTGCAATCCTAGTCCACCAGGACGTTGATAGCAGAGGTTCTGCGTCAGGTGCGTACTGCTGCTCAGTGTTGCCAAATGAAATTGGAACTTTCCTGCAAAATCGCCGCAGAGAAAAAAATTAGTATCAAGTTACAAAGAAAGAGGGAAAAGATTATAATCCACCGATTTCTTGCTGAATTACAATTCCAATGCAATTTCATCATAATTGACACAAGCTGTGCATTCTGTACTGGGGCTATGGTCGTCTTGTCATAGATATCCGTCAATCCAGTTTTGTTGATGGCAACTTTTGGCAGTTTGAAGTATTTGTAGCATTTGCTAAGCCTCTTTAGGCAATATTTTACAGTAAGAATAGCTGATAGCATAGGCAGTTACATTTTGTTTTTGACCTTATTTTTCACGGTGTTCATGCTGTTGAATAATGCTCGACTTCGGCATTCGACTGGAGTAAACTTAGCTTCAAAGCAAATTCTGCCACATCCGTACATTGGCAAATTTTTATTGAAATAAGTATATAACAATCTCCACTACGTTTGCACACATAGTGCGATGTATCATTGCTTTAGTACCGGTCCCGGATTTGGTATTTTTGCACAGATGATCACAGGAATTTATTGTTGAATGGCAGCAAATATACATGGCTGACTTGACTTCTACCGTAGATGTCTCATCTTTTTCAACAACGTATATAACTTGTAAAAGAAGCAGGGACTCAAACATGGACTATCGAGTTTGTTCTTGTTGAACGTTTGAGTGTACTTCGCTCTATCTTTACTTATTGCGAGGCGAAGGATATGCTGAATTACTTTATAAGTTCAACCGGAAAGCTAAGGATAATATAATAGATATTGCATTGCACTGAATAGCTCCTGCGCAAACAAATGACGCGAAGGCGATAACTCGATCTGTCTCACATTGAATGAATTTAATACACGTTGGTACGGTCGGTAGAGTTACATTTTCCCTTCAATGCTGCAATTACCAACGAAGGATAGTTTTATCGTAATTGTGTCTTACGCTGGGTCAATAGCATTAAACTCGGCATATAGTGTTAGATAAGTCAGAAAAATTTTAAAAATGCTAAGAATTCAAATTTCCTGCTTTTTTCCTGCCAAATGCTTAGCCAAGTTTTGGATGCTAAACCTCCCAAAATTCTAAATCTAGCATAAAAATGCTAAATTGGCAACACTGCAAAGTGGCACCTCCGCACCTGCTGTACTACGCGTGGTGTGTAAGGCATACTGCCAGCCTGCCCGCCTGCCTGCCAGCTAAACTGCTCCTGGTGTGCCAGCGCCCTAATCCATGGGTCCCGAGTGCCTTTTACGCAGATATTGCGGCAGGCCGCCGGCGGTTCCTGCTGACGAGGTTAGTTTGTAGAGTTAGGTATGTGTTCTATATTTCTCTTTCAGTTCCACAAGATGGGCCGCCGAATGGTGGGTAAGGCGGCCCATCCCGTGAGACTATTACTTGCTCCCGTATGGAGAAGCCATAGAAGGGACCCTCCGCATGGGTGTTTTCTTTCCTCAGACTTCTTTTCTTTCCGTTTTCATCTCCGAGAGATGCTTTCCGCCCGATTTCTACGTCCAGTAGTGGCGCACTGGCTGAACAGAAAGCTTCCGGCAGGAACGCGGAGTAAAATATCCATATAATATATATATCAATAGCATGATATTCGCCTCGCTACTGAATCACCAATTCACGGCTGTGGTGGGCGAACTAATAAAAACGAAATGCCAATTTCTCTGCAGCATGCTTCACGTTTTTTTTAGCTACGTCGATTGTAAAATAAAAATCCGATCGGCTAATAAATATCAATAATATAATTTTCCATGGTCAAGAAAGAACTTCGAAGATAAGGCTCAAGAGCCTCTAGGCACGCTAGTCAAAAGAATGAGCTTCGCCATCAGATTGTCTGAATGCGTTAATGTGTCTATTTAAGTAGCACTCACTTGAAAAAATTTTGAGTTTTAATTCCCTCCAAAATGAAGAGATGTCCAAAAGTTTACAACGGCACTTGCTGAACAAACTGAAATGCATGACGGCTAATATTTTAACACCTATTTTTAGTCGAGTCAAACCTTTGTTGACGAGTGCTCTAATTCTCGGACGATTAGCTAAGGAAACTCCTTTTGACTAGCATAGTATACAAAATAGAACAAGCCTCCCTAATTCAGTACTGAGCTGTTCTAAAGAGGAAAACGAAGAGACATGCAGTATATCGATAGATACGTACGTGGGACCCATGCACGAAAGTGTTCCCACACAGGATCAACACGCATGGGAACAGCAAGTCGGGAAAGAAGAGGAAGAACCGCAGAAATCAGCATCAGCAATAATATAACAATCGGAAGGAAGCAAAGTGGGCCCGAAAGCCATATGTTCCGAAGGTCTAGCTATTAGCTAAGGTAACCTAACCGGGTCTCTCTGGGGGCCGACTGTTCTTTTGACTAGCGAGTGTACCAGTGATTAGTATTATCTACTGATTTGCATAATGATTTTGTTTGCTAACAGTACTATCGGTGCGCTGATTTAAAATATTACATTGGTTTTCCCTCAATCAGGTAAATTTTCTTAATTATCGCCATACGTTTTTGGGTTTTCATGTATTTGTACGACTATTTTTGCTGCATGTAATTCTGGCCTTAACTATTGTATTTATATGATACTGAGGTCATGTATCGAACTTTATGACTAAGAGCAGGTCATTCATTGTTTCTTTTTAGCTGAATGATATGGCTTTGAGAAGATTTTTTTAAGAATACGTTTGTTGTACAGTTACATCTGTGGCGAATAGTAATTGTTGGTAGGAGGATTCCGTCATAAGCTTCATGAAGCTCGCTCACTCTGTTTCCCATCAGCCGTTAATATGAAGAAACTTATCGATTTAGTAAGATTATTATAGTGTATAGGTAGTTGAAGGGACCGTGCAGCTCAAATGTCATCTTTTTTATTTATGGCCCGATACGTCTGAAACTTTGGTACTGTATATAAAATGTGATTTTAGGACTATTTAGTTCTTATCGTTTATTTAAAATTTTTGGTATTTTGGAAATAACAGAACAATATTTTTAATCTGTTTTTTCTATTTTCTCAAAAGTTTTTGTTAAATTTTTTAATATATGGTTCTAAACATTGCAAAGGCAAGTAGATGATACTAACGTATCAACTTGTCTTTATTTCGTTCTCGTTTTGAAAACATATGCAACTTTCCATTTTTTCTGCTATACTAAAAAAACAGTAACAATAACTTTGAGATCAAATGTTGAAATTCTGCGTACGTTACGAGCCAGGTGATACATTCCCCTGTACTTAGATACTTGAATGGCGAAAATTGGGTAAAAACTTTGGAAGACAGGGATTTGAAGTGCGTTCATGTGGCGGAACTAAAAAATGAGAAAAAATAAACAGTTTTCATTAAATAAGGGAAATGGAAAAAGTGCACGAGTCTAACCCACATTTATTTTCGATGTTACACATATGTTCCAAGTTTCATTCAAATCGATACGTTACAAAAATTTTTCAAACTTTTATTTAATTTTCATTGTAAATGAGACTTTCGCTAAAGGGTTCATAAAAGTTTTTTATTTTTGAACCGATTTGAATGACACTTGGTATAGATATGCAAAACTGAAAAAGAATGTTGATTATACTCCTGTAAGTTTCCCCCATTTCCTGCATAAAAAAACGAGTTATTCAAAGAAAGCGGTTTTCCTGTTTTCTATGAAGAACTAGTTTTCTATGAAAGAAACGGGATTAAGTACAGGAGTGTAACCCACATTTTTTTAGATTTTACACATATCTGAGGCAAGTTTTATTAAAATCTGACATAAATAAAAATTTTTCTTTTTTTTTTGGCGGGAAACTAAAAAAAATGATAAAATTAATTTTTTGCATCGATTTGGATGAAACTTTGTACAGATATGTGGGTTAGACTATTGTACTTTTACCCATTTTCTGCATAGGAAACTAGTTATTTAAAGAAAACAGTTTTCATTTTTTCTGAATAACCCGTTTTCTATGGTGAAAATGGGAAGAAGTACAGGGTCTAACCACCATTTTTTCTGATCTTACATGTATCTACCAAGTTTCATGAAGATCGGCTCAATAACCAAGAAACTTTTTGAAGTAAAAAAATTAACTTTTGAAGAAAGGCCCACACCCCAGTCCCCTGTTCTACCAACTTAGGGTTGCACTGGCTGCCTAAAACTTTGCCTACGTGTTTGCCTGAGGTATTGATGCTGTGCAGTAAAAAAAAAGAAATGTTGAGAACTTCAACATTGTCAGCTGCATGGTTTAAGCCTCCGTTTACACAACAATGGCCATCAAACAGAGGGAGCGTTGAACCCATATACGAGTGAGTTTCCACACGGGATCACCGCTCATGGGAGCAGAAAGTCGGGAAAGAAGAGGAAGAATCAGTAGGAGTACCTATATCAGAAAGAAGCAAAGTAGGCACAAAAGACACGCCCCGAACGTCTCACCAATGGCTCTTAGGGTCGCTGCTGCTGCATAACAGAGATAGGATGGGCGAACCTAAACAACCTAACCCTATGCCTCCTCCTATATCCTAGAGGCAACTAATTTAGTAAACTCGGATTTTTACCTCACCCAAGGAGGTTTTATGTTTTTGTCGTGTTTGCCTGTCCGTTCGTCTGTCACAGAGATTACTCAAAAAGTAATGAACGGATCTTTACGAAATTTGCAGGAATTGACAGGCATGTTACAGCAACAGATGATTAACTATTGGTGAAAATCTGTTCATCTCTGCATTTTTCTCAGTACCATGACTCAAAATGTTATGAACGGAGTTTCATGCAATTTGCACGAGTTGTTAGGTATATTACGAAGACTAAATGACCAAATTTTTATCATTGTCTTTTTAGTTGTTCGTTTGTTTGTCGCCGAGTTCGATTGTATGTTTGTTAGCACAATAACTCAAAAAGTCATAGATGGATCTTTATGAAATTTATAGAACTTGTAAGTGATATTAAAAGACATAAATGATTCAATTTTGGTGATGATTGGTTAGTCCGTCTAACCCAATCTAACCCAAGGTACAAACGATCAGATTTTGGTGTTGGCACAAAGAAATAATGGCTTCGGAACCAATTTGAAATTTTCGTTACCTACTTATGGCCTGCTGGGCAGAGGTATGCACTATTAGAGTACTCTCTAGTTTAAAAATGTTTAATTGGCATAGAACAATAGCCGAACTTGATATTGAGAACTTTATGTTATTTTCATATTCATCGCATCGATATTACTTTTAATCAGTTGAAAAAATTGAGACTAGTAGGGCCTACAAAACTTTGCAGATCAGTGTATCAATGGTTACTTTTTAGTTGATTTTTAACGATATTCGTCCCTCAGCCGTATCATTCAGATGAAAAGAAACGCAGACCGGTAAAGTGAGATATATGATCTCAACATAAGGTACCTCCACTTCGTAATAGTAAGCTATTGCCACAATCCTGTGAAGTAAATATAATCGTATAACTACACGAAATTGTAAGAACATGCGACGACAGTCGAAAAAGCTGACCAAATAGGGGGCAACAGTGGAACACTTGAAATAAATACATCGATATTATTTCACATCAGTTGAAAATACTTGGACCTTCTTTTTGTTCTTGACTAGAGAAAAATCGATTTTGTCAAAACTGATAATTTTTATAATCGGCGTAGCACATTATCGGAGTAGCACATTAAATTGACCTGCATCACAGTACTGAGAAAAGGATGTCATTTTCGTTCTCAGCTCACGGAAATTATTCTATCGCGGTTTTAAAAAGTCTGACATTTTGTATTGTTGACCAGCGTGACAGATGATCCCCACTAAAGAATGGGCAACGAGAAAAATTTGTCGATGCCGATACTAGTTCCAGTTCGGAGTGTAGGACTGGTTCTGCCCACGACATCATAGATTGGACAAACATTTTACAGACAAGATGGCGAGTAGTAGGCGATGGCCTCGATAAAGAGCACGGATCCCAAGGCAGCGTTTGTTTTTGTGGGTGATGTTAATGCACACCACCGGGACTGGTTGGGATCGGCATCACCGACTGATTGTCATGGCGTGGCTGCGTTGGACTTTTGCAC
>LQNS02278076.1:3592544-3603988 GCA_001587735.2 Parhyale hawaiensis | reverse complement strand
AGCGGGTTGCGGAATCGGAGGATTTGAGAGGCGAGTCGGAATTTCACTTGTTCCAGGAATCGGAATTTTAGCCCGACTCCGGAACCCTATTATAAAACATACCAAATTAATTCAGAATTTCCAGTCTCAAGTTTCGAAAAATAACATTTTGTAAATGTGGACATATTTTGCTTTTGGCTTTATGTGTTTGCCATTCAGAACGGACTACCTAGCCTGTAATGCCAAGGCACCGATGCCAATTAGCTACTTAATACAATTTGATCAGAACGGATATCTTCTCAAATAGTCCTGTTGTTGTTGTTGTTGTTGTTGTTGTTGTTGTTGTTGTTGAGTTGCCTCCAAGAGGGCGGAGTTTGAACACCACCCTCTCTGACCGCATGGAGGAAATTAGTGATGGCGTTTGATCCTGCAGACAAATACTGCAGGCCCNAAGAAAACCATATACGAAGGTCTGAGGTCCCACACGTAAAACACTTCGACTCGCCGATGTGATGTAAATTTGCTACGTGCGGTCACAGCTATGTTTTATTTCAGTCCTATTGAGTCCTCCCGTTGCATTCTTTGCTTCCTGACCTAGCCTGTAATGCCAAGGCACCGATGCCAATTAGCTACTTAATAAAATTTGATCAAAACGGATATCTTCTCAAATAGTCCTAGCTCTGGAGGGCGTCTGTGTTCATTTCTCTTTAACAGCTGTGCCCTGTATTTGTATTATGCTATTCTATGGGATGACCTGGTAGATTTTGAGGGGGGGGGGGGAAATTATTGGTTGTGGACAGATTGTTCTGATATTTGCACAGTATATGTATTCTTGAAAAAAAAAAACACATTTTACTCCTACAACTTTTATGATTTAGGCCTTAGTTTGTGAGATAATAGGAAATATATAAATAAATGCCTAAGTATATGCATTTATTATTTCAAAGGAATAGAGTTAAATGAGGTTTCATGCTAGAAAAAATGACGGTTCTGGAATCCTTGAAACATTCCTAACGAAACTATAGAGCCGGATTCTTTTATTTTCGTCCACCTAATTTTTTTTTATCACAGCTCAAAACAAGTTGTATTTCCCTATATTGTAGTGAGTGATCAAACTAGAAAATGGAGAATCCAGTTCTCTAGTTTGGTTAGGTACGCTTCAAGGATTCCAAAACTGTTTTTTTTTTACTAGCATGGAAACTCAGAGTTCTATTCTTCTGAAATTAAAAAAATACATTTACGGTATATATATTTTTCACTATCTCAAAAACTACGGCCTAAATCAAAAAAGTTGGAGCAAAATTAGCTTTTTTCACAAAATACACACACTACCGTACGCAAACTTCAGAGCAATCTGTCCACCATCTATAATTTTACCCCCATGCCCCTCTTTCAAAAAGCACCAGGGGCATAAATTCTACCCATTTTTTTACTAATGTCCTGAACTTTTTGTCCCAAATGATGCTAACGACACAGAATATGCTGTAAATAAACGAAGCTACTAGCATCTCTAACTTAGCTGATGTGTGTATATATACGATGTAAAAATTTTTTTGACATGGTGAAAGTTCACATTAAAAACTAGTTAAACCAAGGAGTCGGAGTCGGGAAATCTTCATGACCAGGAGTCAGAAATTCTGGAGGGCTGGGAGTTTGGGTCGGACCTTGGAATATCCGACTCCGCAACCCTGAAGGTGAAACGTCCTGATCAGAGGCCTAGCTAAAGCTAAGGTTACCCACGTGTCCACTGGGGTTGCTGCTTTCTCCGTTACAGAATGGGCACACTTAACTAATACGGACAATCCTACGCCCCCTGAGTAGCATTAGTATAAAATAGTTCAAGCCTCCCTAATAAAATCTCAGCTTCTCTAGGAGAGGAAAAGGCATACAGTTTGTCGGTAGCCACGAAGGAACCCATGCACGAAGGTGTTCGCACACAAGATCAACGCGCATGGGAACAGGAAGTCGGGAAAGAAGAAAAGACGAAAGTTATACCAGAAATATGAAATCGGAAGGAAGAAAGGTGGTCACGAAAGATAGATGTCCCAAAGGCCCAGCTAACTGCTAAAGTAATCTTCAAGGTTCCCTGACGGCGCTGCTCCCCATAATATAGGATGGGCGAACCTAAACTACGTAACCCTATGGTCCATTCTATGCCCCTTCAGTTGAGAAGAACAAGAACAATAGTTGCATAATTCCGGGCTCTCAGCGTCGGCGCACAAAAATGACATTCAAAACCGCTTCAAGTAGGTAGCTACTACCAGTCAGCATAATAACATTCACGGCCGAATGTGGACCACAGATGGGTACTTCCCCTGCAGTCTCCCAACAGATACACTGATGGCACGTTGTTCGCCATTTCCTCAATTCGAGGTTCTACCGTAGATGCATCGAGACGAGGAAGGCAATGAAAGTCCAGAACACGGAATCCAACTGTGTTTATAAGAAATTATAGGAGCTTATTGAGGTGATGTGTAACAGCGAATACTTGGCATGAACCCTCAGGACCAGTGAGTCCACTATATTAATCAAAACTTAGTTCCGTAGAAATAACGTAGTATAACTACGGTATCATAATGAGACTTATCGTACTGATACCGTAGTTATAATACAATATTGCTACAGAACAAAGTTTCGTTAATGCACCTTTATGCTTACACGTATACTACTGAACTTTCTTTTTCCAAGGGCACAGGTCTTACAGAAAAAAAAAAAGACTTAGCCCACGTCTGAAGCGCCAGACGTACATACTTGCACCCAGTTATCTCTCGACAGATACGTAAACTTTATCTTTGTTCTATCCCTTATCAGCAACATTAATTAGGCATACGACAATATTTATACTGCGTCAACTTGTAAAGCACTACCAGTCTGATTTCCACATGTTTTAACACTGTTTTAACACATTCTGATCGGTGCTTCAGGAAGTTTTCGTCAGAATCTTCTCACAGGTCAGAATAGGTTAAAGACTAATATGAAAATCAAACGGGAAGCGCTTCAAAAATAGTCAGAGTGTTAATATTGTCATTTGCCCAATGCTGATAAAGGATAGAACAAAGAAGAAGTTAACGTATCTGCCAAGAGATAACTGGGTTCAAGTAAGTCTGGCGCTTCACACGTGGGGTAAGTCAGTAACTTAAGACCTGTGCTCTTGAAAGAGAACAGTTCAGTATAAGTTAAGAAGATGCATGAACGAGTAATGTGCCAGTAAATGTAAACTAAGCAGAATTGGCACTTACAGTCCCCAGCAAGGATATATCACAAAGTACAAATAATGCTTCAGAATGGGGACAGTTCAATAAGGTAAGTACGCTTAATAAATCTATCACCGGATGAGACAACAGACGCGGATAATATTCCGCGCAGTCAGTGACAAGAAAAGTGAACTCGTTAAACTACCAACCTCTCACGCTCAGGGGAGAGGATCCATTAGCCAGTGGCAGTACGCCTGAGTCTGCTGGCTAGGGATACGTTAGATCGTGGCAATACTATACATGCTAATTATGGGAGCAACTCAAAAAGCCTCATGAACAAAACACAGACGCTAAGAGACGTCTCCCTCCACTAAGCAACTGGAAATGAAAGAATATCAGAAAGCTATAAAAACAAAGAAAGCGAAAAGAAGAATGAGCGAGCGGTAGAGGTCATGCCCGCCCACAAACTAAATTAGGACGCGAGGAAGGCAGCTAAGCAACTACGAATCTGCTCTCACTAATCGAAAGGTGAGCCAAAAATGTGGCCTGCTGCAGTAGCGAGCGAGAAATTTAAGCAACGATAGGCTATCATGAGAAGCCAGAACATCACTCAAGGGCGTACTAAATCGAAAAATTGGAGTAAATTTTTGAAGGTCTAATTAAGGCTGTATCTACATGTGGTCTATTGCTAGGTCCCTCCTTAAGGCGTGACTAAAGAATAAGATGGTCAAGTCCAACTATCCAGTATAACGGTTATTCTCATAGGTTACCAAAGCACCAACTATCATGAGTGATCCAACCAGCGAGGCCGCTGTGTGCAAGCTCTATACTGACAACCGATTTGTATTTAGTGTTTCAAGTCGGCCGAGTGCGCGACTACTGGCAGGAAGGGAGGCCCAAAGCATTTCTATTGAGACGAAAACAGGAAAACTTAAAAAAAAAAAACACTCTTGCGGATTGTTCTCTTCCGTGGCACTCCATACGGGAGCGCAAGTAGGGAGGCCCACGAGAGAGTCTTACCACCATTCGGCGACCCACCGTGTTGAACAGATTGGGAAGTACAGAGAACCTACCTAACTTTCCAAAGTAACCATCTCAGGAGAAACTACGGCTATAGCTGCAACGCCCCATCACTCACCCTTGAGTGAGTGAGGCCCGTAAACCTTCCGACAGGTATAGGGCCAGCCAGAATTAACCCTAAAGATAACTATGTATTACCTCAAAAGGAGATACAGGATATAACGGTTTTGCATCGTCCGTCATACATTGATTGGAATATTCAAAGCGATACGGAGATAAATTCAAGTTACCTGTTCTCAGATCGAGTAACTTACCGAGTTCATGACAGAACATAAATAATTCACCTCAAGTATTTGTATGCTTCTTTCTATGGGTTTTAAATACTACTGGCAAAGGTTTGAAAACCTATAGGCTACTCTAGCTTTGGCAATAGCAAACTTTCCTTCTTATACAGTACTTCATTAGTCGATGCAATTTTAATTCGATTACTACGAGGAGAAACAACTCTTCTTCATACATTTTGCAACATGCTAAGCAGCTTATCAATTTTCAATACCAATCACGCATCAACTGTTAAATGCGGCAGAGATGTCAGGAATCGCTTTGTATAAGCGATTATGACATATTGCGTAATATCATAGTGGTATCTCTGTCAAAACTGGAAAGCAGAGGACGAACTTTATCAGATTAGTGATACCTACCCATCGAAAACAAATACATCTCTGGTTTTACAGCGAGTGGTAAAGAAACGACAAGCGTCTCAGCAAGTGCACGCAGCGGGAGAAATGGCGGTGCACAAAAAAAAAAAAGTGAAAAAACCGAAGGTTATTACTAAGTAGGAAGCTATCATCCGCGGTATATCTTACTATAAAAATAGATTGTTGAATAATCACTTAAAACTATAAGGGCTCAGCTCACGCACTGGAACATGTTGAGATTTTATCAATTCCAAACTCGAACAAACACGAACAAAGAACGCAGAATATAACGCTACTATGGTATATGAGATATTCGTACAAAATATGGTACAAAAAGATCATGAGCATAACATACCAGTCAACACAATTACTGTGTTATAAGGAAGGAGACCATAAACAAAATTATTGGCGAAGAAACTCCTCGGCGCTAACAGTCTTCCATTGAGCAAAGAGAAATTACCAAAATTTCCTCATATGAGCTTTCTTAGTCACTCGTGTGCTCGATCGTAACATCATATAGCTTTCGTCGGCATGGAGAAAGAGGAAACAATGAAAGCCCATACATGCCGTTCCATGTGACAGAAAACAGACGCGGATGGGTTCAAATACGAGACTGCGAAGAGAAATAAAGAGCAGAAATAAACCAATAAAAACACGAAAAAGGTTAAGTTCATGCTCAAAGAGCATCTAACTGGAGTTGGAGCTTCAGGAAATAAACATATTATCCCCCTGACCCGCTCTGCTATGAGATTGAAAAAAAAAATCATTTACTGCTCGGTGGAAACGTGAATGCTGCATTAAGTAGGGGGACTGCTCAAAAATAACTTCAGAAATTCTCTCTGCTCTTTTCTCGAGATATCTTTGCTACAAAAAACGTGCTCTGCCTCTCTAGGTACTTACTCCTGCACTTCCTCGGCCAAATAGAACGTACTACGCTCACTCCTGTTAATGACATGGTAAGATTGGTTATATGGAAGTGTTTCAATCCATACGGTACTTATTATTCCCATCCTCTATCTGGCATTTCGTAAATTGGTAAGAATTGGCGCTAGGTACATGTTACGGAAATTCAAGACTGAACAACATATCGCATAGCACGAAAAAAAGCAGTCACAAAATACATTACGCCTGTATCATCAGTTTACGCATCTAGCAATGAGATGACGAAAACTTTCAACCAAAACTGCCACTTAATTTCACCGTGAGCTAACTGTACAGTCAAATACGCTCCCGATAAGGCAAACGTGTATTTTACGGAGTTGTCGTAAGTTCGATTTATTTCCTAACGCATGGCCACAATGAAGTGGTAGAACTTCCCTGATTTGTCGGACGAGTTACTCTGGGCTAAAATATCGTATAGCGTTTTGAGGACGGCCTGCAGCACCTAACAGATACTGGGATTAGAAAGGGAGTTGCGGGGCCCGAATGGTGGACAGCTGCCGCTATATTATGAATTCGAAAATTGGACTGATTGTTTAAACGCGCTACATCGATGAAGTTCACCAAGGCAAAAAAGGGCCGAAACTGACACTCCAGATGAAGATTATTAGTGAAGCCGCATTCTTTCCAATTTTGCTATCACCATGTTTCGACTTTTGCAGGCTCGTCCAAGTTTGAATACAATGCAGAAGAAGCTGTATCCCTCCCACTACGAACGACTACTTGCTTCTCTGCGGAGAGGGCATTAAATTTCTCACCCAGTGCAGAAGAGAGAACCGCTAGGATGTGCGTTAGAAAACTGACAAACAAATTCATACTTGGCAAATTCGAAGCCAAAGAGCATGTGAAGTTTTGATGGGAGCCCAACAGCGGAACATACATCTTTTAGCATGCCTTCGTTGATACTCCATTCTTTACGGCGACAATCGTCACACAGAGGATGGCGCCAGTTACAATAAAAACAGTTGGTGAGAGAGTTGAATCCCTGTTTCTTTCCATTTATGACGGCACCTTCCTTGATACCAATAGGAAAAAGAACTGGGGTCCAGTCGCTCGATAGAAGCCATCGAAATCGAAACGCCAGCAGCTTTCGGCTCTCAATTACCTTCTTCAAGATTTGACGAACACACAGCAATTGTAAACTGGTCATGTTCCCAAACAATGATCGAAGGAACTTCGAACGTTCATGGTTCTTTACATGATCAAGAACGAAACCGAACTCTGTCTTAGCCACTGCATCTTTAAAGATATTCCAAGCCACTACTAGCCTGGCCTCATTCTCCAATTCAAAGAGACGTTTTACACCAACATCCAGCACATGTTCGATGCTCTGGCACATCAACTCTAGCTTGGAGGGAAAGATAATTTCATCGTAATCATCGCGTATCATCCAGTTCTCGACAAATTTCTTCCAATAATCATTTGGAATCAGAGGTCCAAAAAAGATGGGCATGACCTTAAAACATTGACCTGGACACACGTAGAGCCACCGAGGCTTGCTTCTAGTCCACCGGCTGAGGAATTTATCTATAACATCAAGATATCCATTTTCAACGGCTACTTTAAGAAACTGGCTAATTTTATCCTTGCTCCATGACTTTGTATTCATGAAGCGGGCCTTGCGCAATAATTTTCGCATCCGCTCCCTTTTTTCGCCAGTGAGTTGGCCGCCCGAAGTATCTCCAAGAAACATGCCCGTCATCTTCTCACCAAACTGAAACCTTCCGTGTTCAGCGAAAGCTTCAGCCAAGTCATAGTCTGAATGTGCAATCAAGACGTCAGACGTGAACACATCTCTACAGCTCGTACGTAGCTCAGCGTCAGATGCAATAATGACATTGATGACTTGAAGCATGTCATTGGTAGCAATGTTGAATCCATTACGAACAGTTACACAAGGGATACCATTCAAGTTGTAGATATCTCGAATAACAATCTCATCAAAACTATCCATTTCCCTTTCATTTTCGAAAAGTTTCTCAGTTAGAAAATAAAGGCCGAAATATTGGAATTGGTCTCTCGCCGAAGTGACTGTGACTGGCAAGTCCGAGTATTCAATCACAAGTCTTAAGATTTCGTATCTAAGTATCAGATCCATGAATGGAGAAGATGGGTTACCTGGCCAGTTTGGTGTGCAACATTCTAGAGTAGCCCCACATTTCAACAACAGTTGCATCAGTTGAAGATGCATTAGTCCACGTAAATTACATGCAGCAGTAAATGGGCAACCCTGAACCACTTCACTTTTGACGATTTCAATCAATAATTGAGCAGCACTGTGATGAAAGTATTGCGCTCTCGGTTCCTGGCGATCAGCATCAGACTGGGAGAGAAGAGGTGCAGATGGAAATTGGTCTGATAAATTGGTTATCTGCTTTGGCTGATTAAGCGGCATCGCTTTTGAGATTTCGTTGTTTGTNGATGAAAGTATTGCGCTCTCGGTTCCTGGCGATCAGCATCAGACTGGGAGAGAAGAGGTGCAGATGGAAATTGGTCTGATAAATTGGTTATCTGCTTTGGCTGATTAAGCGGCATCGCTTTTGAGATTTCGTTGTTTGTACGACCTACATTTGACTCCGAACTGCAAGATGGAGGGCATAATGATTCAGGACTAGCTGATGACGCTTCCAAGTTTGTGACTTTCACATCAGTTGAGTTGAGAGACTCCTTTGTCGACTCCGTCTTCCCAACAGAGTTGGTTTGCTCACAAGCAAGGCGTCCCTGTTCAATCGACCGACTCTTTTTCATGGCACAAAGGCACAAATAGAACAGTGAATTAACCTTTCGCCGTCTTCCTCCTTTGTTTGCTTTAGAACTCTTCTGTTTTTTCTGTTGGTCAGGGTTAGTAAGAGCTCGAAGTATATTCTTCTGTTGGCTACAGGTAAAGCTGCACTTGCAAGGAACAGGATCCGCTGAGAACAGACCGTGATCGCATGCCACTGTTCCACACGGTCTCTCTTGATTGACAACGCTGGGAACGACTTCTGTGCTTTTGGAAGCACTCTTTCGATACCCTTCAGAATGAAGAGGGTGGGAACTGGAAGTGACATTCTTACCAGGATTTTTGAAGCTTGAGTCTTCACTGAGGTCAGGTACAAGGCGCTCAGTATAACAAAATCGAAGAAGTTTTACAGCGTTGCCAAACCTCTTGAGCTTGATGAGAAATGTGATTGGGGTCTTCCACACCTTTTTGTACGAGGTCGGACATCCATGATTGTCGCACATGCTTGCCACAGATGTTTTAGAAGTCTTACCTAATTTTGCTCATTGACTACAGGCAGACAAAGCAGTAGACTCGGCCAACGTTAGGATTGGTTGTGCCTCTACTATAAGATTAAGACATTGGTGCTCTGCAAAAAAATAAAGAAATTGAAGCAATAATCGACATACTTGAATACATACACTCAGCGTGCCTATAAACTGAAGAGATAAAAAAAACGCAACATAAGCGACGGGTTAATCCAAATAACGAGATTACTGTATAATAGTTATTCCGTGCAACAGCAGAGTGAATCATTATATCCAGAAGTTTAAGTCTTAGTTTCTCCAACAAAGGTGATATCACATAGGAAGAAAGAACGGACATATAGTATGAATACACGTGGAATCCATGCACGAGGGTGTTTCGACACAGGAACATCACGGATGGGAACAGCAAGTCGGAAAAGACGAGGAAGAACAGACAGAAGAAAGATTAGTAAGAGTATGAGATGGGAAAGAAGCAAAGTGGGCAAGCAAGACACGTCCTGAAGGCCAAGCTAATGGCTAAAGTAACCCTACAAAGTCTCCTGGGGTCGCTGCTCCCCATAACTTATGAATGAGTGACCCTATAACCTATCCCTAAGGCCTATGACCCCTGAGGGGACAAATGGGTGAAAGCTAATGCATTCGCTCCTATTTTTTGCAATCTAGTGGCGAGTGGGCGAGGGCAAGGCTACTATGTTGGGATTTCGTTAATAAATAAAATATAGTATATTAGGTACACACCGAGACATCGTACATAAGGCACAGCATATCTTTGAAGTTACATTAGATACAAAGATGGGGTACTACCATCATTATACCTACACTGCATTGCGGCCCATTGCTTGGTAATGATATGCGCCGCCATTGGTTGTTCATGTCAGTTTGTAGGCAAGACAATTATGGATCACCTTGACTTAAGGTAACATTTTTCTCTCCTGACCTGGAGAAAACAGTAACCATCATACTAGAATACGTAGACCTCGGCACAATCAAGCGGCGAAAAACGTCATTCTAGGCTTCATGCACGCAGGCTTCCAATAGACTTCTGTTTTGAGTTCCACAAACGTAAAAATAGCTCCTAAATATCTGGCATTTGACCTCTTCCGATCAGAGACCGAATTTCCTGATCAGCAAGATACCTACAACATGGAGCTTTTGCGTTTCTCTCTATATCCTGCTTATCACGAATATCACGGTGGTTTTATGACCTACGTAGGTAAGAGAAGCTGTATACATAAGTGACTGCTAACTGCATCGGTGGGGAGGCTATGTCTTCCAGGATTGATGTATCGACAGGCAGACAGTCTTAAAAGTATTATATTCAACACACAGTTTGCCAGTTTTGTTATCACAAAGCGAGAGCAATTTTTGCAGTCCATTGGATTGGGCAAAGGCAAGGATTCTGACAGCATAACTGAGCGCATGTACTGACTGCATTACTGTTTATACGGGACCCCACACCAGCTGCAATCACTAGCGTGTGGATCCTATCGATGAAAATATTACCGCGAGAAAGCCTCCTGCCGTAGTCATACCTAACGTAGATTGAATTGCCGCTTTCCATTTTACAGAGCATTTTTGTGTTTCAAAGGGGGGTAACTATTCGTTTCTGAAGCATACACCTGAATATAAAGTAATTGTGTGCTCTATAAAAGCACGGGTTCGTAGAAGATTCAAGGGCAATAAAATGATATCTGGCCTGTGTGTGTAAATATAGCCAGTTTTGTTCCATGTTTTTCTTTGAATTCAAACTGAACATCTGCATTCGTCAATGGCGGAGACATCCGTTTCACAAGTGTTAGTGCAACTCGGGGCTGGCAAAATCCATGTTTTTTTGGTTTAAAGCAAGAACCATGTTTTTTGTTAACAAAAGTGTTTTCTTCTTTTATATGTTACTGTTTTTTCGAGCTCTAGGAATTTTAAACAACATTTAAAGAGTTTTGTGTCGCGTAGACACCAGTAGCTAGCCAATCATAAACAATCTTAGTCACTTCATTTCAACTTCCTATTTAGAAGAATGATTTTAAGATGGAGGGGTTACCAAAAAAAAACAGCAGAGTACCTGTATTTGCTATGGCTACATTTAATACGCGAAGTGCAGAGATGCTATAATTTACAATTCGAAGTTATGTATTTTTCTGTAATAGGTACCAATTTTAACTGTAAATCGGTTTATTGCAGGTGTCTGATAATACCTGATTATTATTATTATTATAATAGTCATAGTTTTACCACCGTATCCACTCGATGAGTGATCCGCACAGTGCAAACTCGGTCGTTCTCCGCAGCTCGATAGGAATAATTTATCTCGGCATTCCTGCCGGAAAATCTCGGTTGGCTCAGTGCGCTACTACTGGCGGGAAAAAGG
>LQNS02278076.1:3549364-3565915 GCA_001587735.2 Parhyale hawaiensis | reverse complement strand
TGTTAGACTAGTAACAGAATACAAATGTTAAGTCAATTACGTTATGTGATCTACTAGCGGTTAGTACTCACTTCACCAGAGCTCACTCACCATACGTCTTGACTCACCGACATCCAAATACCGACCTTCAATGTGTTTATATTCTGAAACAACTCTGTTCAATTCGAGGCCATATAAGTCACGCACCAATTGCAGCCCTTCTTCCACGGTCCTATCGTTCTTGCCGCTGTTGCCAAATGTGGCTGGTGAACTCGTCGAACTTCGTCGAAGTTTGTGATCACGGAAAGATTTTGACCGCCAAACACACCCGGCGAGCCTTACAAACTATATTTCGCTCTGTAAATAGATATATATATATATTTCAAACATATTATTTAGTAACTAAACCTAATGTTTTATTCAAATTTACCCGCAATGCGAAGTTCGTTTATGTTTGATTCGAACTTCTGCACAGCGGGAAGCATTTGGCAACTATATTTTGCTATTTAGTAGTAATAACTGTAGCATATTCCTCAAGTTATCACTGTCCCTTCCTTATCTCATTAGTAAAAACTACATTGGAGCAGGAATTCCGTTTTGATGGAATAAACTGATGTATACACACAGTGTGAATTGCAATAGAAATTAAATAAATTTATAAATAAAAAAAAATTATTGTCCTATCGTGTGCATAGCTGCATTTGAGGGCATACCAGTGAGTGAATTTTTAGCCATACTTTTTGCCAGTATATATAAAATTTAACCCGCCAATCAGCATCTACTACTACAATAATTATCTGAGCGATAATGCGAGGGTAGAATATCGATTAATAATAATATAGTAATGGAATGCTGGATTCGCGTATAGTGACCTTGAAGTGATCGTGGCTTCTGTTTTTGATGCCGTTGGGACAAGGAAGGGAATTGTTTGTTATTTTGATCGTCGATTTTTGTGTTTGTGATCGCTGAAATGATCGATCGGGTAGACGCGGCTTACAATGAGATCAAAATATTAAGGGTGCAGCTGGCATTGTTGATTGAAGCTGGGTTGTTTTATGCCTAATACAAATGAGAATAAACAATCACTGATACTGGCATTTTCCCTGAGGAGTGGATTCAGCAGGATGGGTCTAGGCCAGAAGCCGTCACAGAGTAATAATAACGACAGGAACAGATAAGCACACGAAAAAGAGCGGTCCGTGTCATGCGTACCGATCATTAGGAAGTTTGACTGGTTGCCATCAGGAAGCAAAGAATGCAACGGGAGGACTCAATAGGACTGAAATAAAACATAGCTGGGACCGCACATAGCAAATTCACATCACATCGACGAGTCGAAGTGTTTTAGGTGTGGGGCCTCAGACTTTTGCATATGGTTTTCTCGAACATATCATCGTATTTTTTCGATTTATTTCATTCAGTCTCCCGCTCAAGACTAGCCAGGCACTTGAGCTGCAAAATATCGAAAAATGTTGTCGCCAAGTACAGAAAGTTCGGGCAATGGCTAACTGTTACTGTGGTTTCTCTCGGGTACAGAACTGGCTATAATGTTGTTTATATATGTTGGTAAGGAATAGATATATTCTGTGAAGAGTACTGTGAAGTGAATATGAAGTGTAAACAAGGATTCAATCAAGAAAAAGAAGTTAAATTGAGTCGCCGAAAGGGAACAAATTTGGCGCTGGTGTTGTGAAAGTTTCCACCAACATGCACTGCAATTTTCTAAAGTTAATTGCTAAATTAGTATATATTATCTTCATTTATTTATACGCTAGAGATAAATTTTGCAATTTAAGACGATTTTTCTTGTGAAATTAGTTAAAATACTCCTAGGCTGCTCAGCCATAGATTTATCGATGATGACGTCACTTTTTGGTGCTAATTTTTCGTGAGTCCTCCCGTTACGCTCTTTGCTTCCTGGTTGCCATTATCTACAATACTAGTGGCCCGTGCCATCATTATAAATGACGGCAAAAATTTAAAACTTCACCAAAACCCCCACCGTCTTTTGGGCTTCCTCATTTTTCCTTTATCTAATACTGAAGAAAAAGATTCCAAGGTACTCAACTTTTCTTTTTGCCAGAAGGGCAAGCAGACTGAGTTCTATTTCTCCCCTAACTAATACTGAAGAAAAAGATTGCAAGGTACCCAACTTTTTTTTCGCCTTTTGAAATCTGAATTTAATCTGCTCTTATTAGTTCTATTTTTCTCCAACTTGATAATGAAGAAAAAGATTGCCAGGTACCCAACTTTTTTTTGCATAAGAAAAAGATTGCACGGTACCCAACTGTTTTTTCGCCTTTTGAAATCTGAATTTTCTCCTATCTTATTCCCATACAGCGTGACAGGAAAGATATAAATCAGCACTATATAATAATTCACGTCGTGTTTTTGTTTATTTATTTATTTATAACTATATTTATATCTTTCCTGCCACGCTTTATGGGAATAATATAGGAGAAAATTCAGATTTCAAAAGGCGAAAAAAGAGTTGGGTACCTTGGAAACTTTTTCTTCAGTATTAGATAGGGGAAAAATGAGGAAGCCCAAAAGACGGTGGGGGTTTTGGTGAAGTGTTAATATATTGCCGTCATTTATAATGACGGCACGGGCCACTAGCAGAGTTATAAATAAATAAAAACACGACGTGAATTATTGTATAGTACTGATTACTGTCCATTTTGCTCAACCTAGACGTTCTAGTTGAATCTCAGTATAAGTTTGTATGGTAGCCTGGTAGATATTGTACGTAGGCCAATCATTAATTGGCATTTTTATCATATAATGCAGATAAGCATGTCGTGCTGCTGAAGCTAACCACTGCCTTTCTAACTTGACTTAGTAGCAAACATGATCTTAAAACGAGAGTTCATACGTCATTCATCTCAACGAGTTAGCTCATCTTCTCGTTGGAACGTGTTACTGTACCCTGGAAATAGCAGGAAAAAGGCTCAAATTTCTGGGTTTCAGTTAACACCAAAACTGAAGAGATAGAGCTGTAACCAGGAAGCAAAGAGCGTAACGGTAGGATTCTAGAGAAATCAGCACCAAAAAGTGACGTCATTATCGACGAAGCTATGGCTGAACTGCCTATGAGTATATTAAATGATTTGATCATAAAAATCGTCTTACATTACGAAATTCGTCTCTAGCGTATAAATAAATTGAGAGAATATATTCTAATTTGGCAGTTTATAGAAAATTGCAGTGCATGCTGGTGGGAACTTTCACAGCACTAGCGACGAATTTGTTCCCTTTTGGCGACCTGATTTAACTTCTTTTTCTTAATTGAAGCCTCATTCACACTTCATATTCAGTTCACAGTGCTCTTCACAGAGCATATATTCCTTACCAACAAATATAAGCACCATTATAGTCAATTCTGTACGAGAGAGAAACCAGAGTAACACTTAGCCTATTGCTCGAACTTTCTGTACTTGACGTTTTACAGTATTTTGCAGCTCAAGTAGCTGGCCAGTCATGAGCGGGAGATTGAATGAAAGAAATCGAAAAAATACGGTGATATGTTGAAATAAAACAACATACGAAGGCCTGAGGTCCCACTTTCAAATACTTTGACTCGCCAATGTGATGTAAATTTGCGACGTGCGGTCACGGCTAGGTTTTATTTTAGTCCTATTGAGTCCTCCCGCTGCTTTCTTTGTTTCCTGGCAGTAACTTACGTAGTGACGCTTCCAGAGGAAACTCATTTGACGGTAACAAATTTTAATAACTTTTTGTGGCGAACACACAAAGTTGTGTTGACAACGACGCTACAGAGCTTTCCGACGAGTGGATTTTAAACTGATGAACATATACTTTCTATACATATACTTCTCAAATTCGCGGTTTTAGGAGTTTTTCTTATTTTTATCTTATTTGGGACTCTGTACACGTCATTTTTTGAAAACTCCTGTAAAACATCTAGGTAGATGCAATTATTGATTTATGCCAGTAAGCCAACAATGTTACCTACATTATTACATTGCATTTTTAACGCTTCTTCTAATTTAGAGCGCGCGGCATCCGCTGTAACGCGGAAGCCGCGTCTACACGATCCATCACTTCATTAATCACCAACATAAAAATCGACGAGCAAAAATAAAAACACTTCTCTTCCTTGTCCCAACGGCATCAAACAGACGCCACGAACACTTCAATTAAGGTCACGATACGCGAATTCAGCATTCCGTAACTATTAATCGATATTTCACCCTGACTACATCGTCCATTTACCTCTAACAAAAACACTTCTCTTCCTTGTCCCAACGGCAGCAGACAGACGCCACGAACACTTCAATTCAGGTCACCATACGCGAATTCAGCATTCTGTAACTATTAATCGATATTTCACCCTGACTATATCGTCCATTTAGCTCTATTTCAAATTAGTTGTAGAAGCTAACTGGCGAGTAAAACTTTATTTATACTGGCGAAAAGTATAGCTAAAAATTCACTCTCTGGCATCTCCTCACATGCAGAAATGCAGACTGGAACAATAATTTCTCCTTTTTTTATTTACCAATTTCTTTCATTTCTATTGTAATTCACTCTGTGTACATTGATTTCTTCCATTAAAATGTAACTCTTGCTCCATTGTAGCTTTTAATAATGAAAAAAGGAACAGACGAGACTTGACGAATGTGCTACAATTATTAACTAATTGGCAACATAAAGTTGCCAAATGCTTCCCGCTGTACAGATTTACAGAAATTCGAATCAAATAAACAAAATTCGCTGCGCGAATTAATTTAAATAAAAATGATACTTTAATTACTAAATATAATGATAGTGAAACCACATACATATATATACACAGAGCGAAATATATTTGTCGAACTTTTTGCTTGACAATCTCCCACGTGTTCGTGTTGAAGTTCTCCAGCACTGTTGGCCAAAGAAAAACACTTCGAAGGCTCGCCGCGCGTGTTTGTCTCTCAAAATCGTTCCGCGAACACAAACTTCGACGAAAAGATGGATCGTGTAGACGCGGCCTTGCAGGGCAGAGCGCCGTTCAGGCAGTGATGTCACTATTTTTCCTATTTTTCGATTAGCTGAAATCAGTTTCTCCTTTTTATTACTCTCTGGGTCTGGGCCATTCTTCTTAGCGATCGAGCAATTCAAAGCGACTTTCAGTTTTTCCTATAATTAGTCATTATGGTATGGAACGCCTCCCTTTTTGTTAAAACTTTCAAATGGTTACAATTCTATCAGCGATGTCAAAACTGTAAAAGAAATTTCTGTATCGGTTAAAACGATGGTAGCCCATAGAAAACGTGCGTGTCTAAATTAGGCTACGCTTACGCGCCACAAAATCGCTCAGAACATTCAGTTACTATATAGAGTCTATGTACACAGATAATAAAAACCGGCGTGTAAATAAGTAATAATATTTAATAAATTAGGATACGTTGGATTGAGAGCCGGTATAAAGCCTTTGAAGCTTGACTTGCTCGAATCGTCGGACAGGTGCCTGGCTTCAACCCGTTGATTCAAGTTTCAGACGTTCAGTCAGCAATTGGCTTCTCATGGGACTTCCAGAAACCCCATTTTGCCTCGTAAAGCCGAGTTCACATCACAAGTCATTGAACTCAACGCATTCACTCGTCCGAAGGTCTTGTTGGTTCGTGGTCAGCACAACTTAGGTTACATCACGAAAAGTTACTAAAATGTCAACAGTGAAATCAGTTTCCTTTGTGTGTGAGTTCAGTTTCCCTCTGTAAGTGTCATTGGGCAAGCTACGGATACATCTGCAAGTTTGAAATGAAAGAAAACTCAAAACCATGCACTTTACTGCTAGTTATTGGGCACAGTAACGTATTCGGACGAGTGGAGGAGCAAACTCGTCGATGTAAATGACGTGTGAACTACGCCTTAATTATACGCAGTCTTGGTTAGGCTCAGCGTAATTGCGTTGCTTCTATAATAGGTACTTGCAAAACGCTTCCGAGTGACATAGTCGAAGCTTCTGTCTGACGTTTCGGACAAGTCAAGCCTCAAATGATTAATTTTGCCGTCCAATCAAGTGCGTCCCGAATATTTAATATACTATCTGCAACTTTCAGTAATTTTACCTTAAAAATTACCGCTGCATCGCATATTTCACCGCTGCGTTGAATTACAGAGTTGCGGCAAGCTTGCTGTCCGCACAGTTTTGTCCCATCAACATCAGCAAAATTGCCGCTCGTCTGCGCAAGCCTATATGGACAATCATACAAGCTGATTAGAACAGAAAACACAAATTTAATGAAACTTGTTGCATTTTCATACGCCACTCTTTTATGTAATACATGTTCGTAGATTTCAACAAAATAAATGTTTTGTACGTACTAAAATTAAATGTTTTGAACGCTTTAAGGGCGAGGTCACGCGTCATGCATATGAAAGCATTCGCTCATACAGAAATAGCAGACCAGTTCACCGTTTCTGAAATTTACTTCATTCTGAACTTGAAGAAATATCCGTAACTTGCCTAGTGACACTTGCAGAAAAAACTTGATTTGACCATGGCTGAACAACGAACAGGTTCATTCACGCGCAGGTAGGTGTTAAGCCCCGCCCACTCCTGTGACGTCAGGTGGAGAGAGAGAGATATAGTAAACAGTGTAAATCAGATCATACTTGTTACTTGCTTAATAAATACGGTGAGCCTGGGTTCCCATGAATAAAAAAGAAGGGTAATAATTCTTAAACAATCACAGCTGTCAACTGTGCGATGCAAAAATCAGTTTGCTTGAAATAGGGCAATAAAATGTCAAGCGAATAGGTTGCCAGTCGAAAATATCAATTACAACAACATCGCCACGGCTTCCTGAGTACTGATACGCCTTATTTTGTAATCTAATCTCATGTATCATTTTACATACTAGTACACTCCGCCATAAAAACTACCGCGGAAGAACATGGCTTACAGGGAAAAACTACAGTTGCATACATATAATCGTTACAGTATTAATCGCTCTAGAAGTAACTTAATTCCCAATTTATCAACTTTACTTGGGAAATTTGTATTTTAAAGAGCTTTCTTCGTCAAAATATTGCAAATGGTCAAACGAAGTTCAATTTTCAAATATTAGCCGTTCGAAGGCGGTATTTCATGTGATTGAACAGTTTCCCCGTCGAAATAGAATTTTTATAGACTTTTCTGAGAAGCTCGTAATTATTAGGGTAACTTAGCTTGACATGTGTTCAAAGTTTAACAAGAAAGATTTCGTTTCAAGTGTTAGGATTTCGTGATACATATGTGTGTGTGGTAGGTAGTTTAATTTAATTGGTTAATTATTTGCCGCGTGATTGATTAATTAATTGCGGTGTCAAAAAATAATATTGAAAATAATTAATACTGTTTTTTACTAAAATATTTCTATCACAAATAATTGCTCAGTTGGAGAAAGACTGGGGACAAATCTTTTGCCAATCAGTTCTCAACTCGGTCGTAAGTCATTGACAAGCATAAATGGGAAGTGACCGCAGCAAAGGAGTCATGTGGCGAGGGGAGCAGCATATCGTTAACGCGAGGGAAAGTTAGGCCGAAGTAACGAACGACAAAAAGAACAGCTGCTCTAGGTCTTGGGTGTCTTTTTACGAGAAGGGACAACGCTGAGGGCTATAGCAGTGACAGCTTTGGTTTGAATTAATTGCTCCTGAACCAGAAAGATGCAGACGGGAACTTAGCTCAAGTTACACTGGCCACACAACTAATGGTCCGTGAAAGGAACAACGAAGTAGGTCGTAACTGATATTTTTAACGGAAAGGTCTATGTTTTATTTTCTTGATGATTAGAAAGGAGAGCTCAAAGTATGTGGGGCTTTCGAAATTGGGAAATAACCAATGGGGGCTAGATTACATAGTCGGGCAGCCTCTTAAAAAATGGTATTGGCTGGAGCAACACGAGGGTTGGTACAAACATATACTTAAGTTTGGGTACAAAGGGGATGAGCCGAGGGAGCGAAACTCGGGATGTTAAAATACGGTTGGTTAGGATAAATTTTGGGAGGATCCGAATGGCAACGCTCGGCTGGGGTTAGAAAAGAATTTTCGAGTCAGTTTAGGCCCAGTGCTCGTTTTCGTACCTTTTCGTCACACTCGAGAAAAGAAGAGGCGCATTCAAGAGTCTACCGCCCTGCTCGGTCGCCAAGGGTGTTTTTAGGCTGGCAACATCGACCTCGTATTATTATTGACAATTAAATATTTTGTTTAACCTCCGTAGCCGTAACTCAACAGAGAAACTACGTGTGCAGTATTCAAATACCGCATATTGGGTACGCGTGGTGGCCACGTGCGCTACTACGAGCAGGGAAACAACGCGCAAAGTATAGTAGGAGACACTCAAGTGGTCGGCCCCTTTTGTGTCCTTCCACACGAGAGAGTCTGGAGATGTCCCATGAACCAAGCCTGCTATCTCGATCGACAGCCCACCTCGCGTGACAGAAAGAGGAAAGTAGAGAACCAACCTAACTTTACGCATCGACCTCGTTTCGAAAAAAACTCACCCGAGCAGTGAGCGGTTCGCCGCGATTGCTTGACCGTGTTCCCCAGTTACTCTGGGCCTTCGAAAAAGTAACAGAACATTGCTGTTATGGGCAAGCGCGGCGAAGCGCTAACTGCTCGGGTGAGTCTTTTTCCGAACGAGGTCGATGTTGCCAGTCTAAAAACGCCCTTAGCGACCGAGCAGATGTCCCGAAGCCTTAAATAATGGCTAACGTAATCGACATGATTCCCCTGATGGTCGCTACTCCGTATAACATAGGATGGGCAAATCAAACTATCATAACCCTATGGCTCATCCTATGACCCCTGAAGCGATCAAAACTGATCCAGTGTCAGCGGATCCCAGATCATAAGCAGACTTGACGAGTCATTCATATCCACGCGTTCCTTCATCCGCTTGTCCAAATGTGTTGCGTGACCTAAAAATAGCAGGAAACTGCAGACTTATCTCCGTTTCATTTCAATCTGAATTAGAAGCGATATCCATAAATTGCCTATCGACACTTGCAGCAGAAACTGAATGGACAGTCAACATTTTAATAACATTTCGTGCCGTACACAGTTGTGCTGACAACGTTACAAATCTTTCAGACGCGTGGATGACTGAATCTGTTGATATGAATGAAGCGTGAACATGCCTATAGATGTGAACACAGCAGTGATGCTACATGTCCCTTCTAACACGTCCATGTCACGCTGCATCACGTTATATTTCCTCAATATGAGGTTCAACATGTAACACGTGAAAGACAATGAGATACTCTCACAAGAACAACAACAACTGTATTTGGAAGCACCATTACTGGAACTTGAAAAAAAAGGTTCACGGCTAATAAAACGATACAAAACTGCATTTGCGAAAATTAGTGCTTGTGGAATAGATAGGTAAGTGCAAGCATACACCTGGTGTTTTGCACAATAGTAATAAAAGTCAAAGAGTCCGGGTAACGCTGGCTCATTTGCATGGCGAGATATGGGCAACAATGTTCTTATGCTAGCACATTAGTCATTTCTGACAATGGGCAAGACAGTAAGCGTAAGATAGGAGTTACTGAGAGAGGACAGATTAATACGCCAAAATTATTATTATAACACAATTTTTTTACCTCCGTAGCCGCAGCTCAGCCGTTCCAACAGAGAAATTACTTGTGCAGTATTCAAATACCGCATATTGGGTAGGCGTGGTGGCCACGTGCGATACTACGGGCAGGGAAACAAGGCGCAGAGTATACTAGGAGACACTCAAGGGGTCGGCCTCTTATGTGTCCTTCCACACGAGAGACTAGAGATGTCCCGCGTACCAGGTCGGCCATCTCGATCGACAGCCGACCTCACGTGACAGAAAGAGGAAAGTAGAGAACCTACCTAACTTTACAAAACTAACCTCGTCCGCTGAAACTGCGGCAAGCTTCAACATCTCCTGCGGAGAAGGCACTCGGGGCCCCTGGGTGCGTGATGCCCAAACATATTGGGGCAGGAATATGGCCCACCACAATATGCCCCTTAGGGCTAATACGCCAAAAACGGTACATTTAGGAGAAATTGTTAAATGAAAGCAAATTGGCGCTTGCGACGAGTGATATGTTAAAATGTAAGTGCGCCGAGTTCTTTTGCAAGGATAGGCCGAAATAGTCGCAAGTATTCTTCATACTTAATAGCAGGAGGTAGGTGAGCCAGTCGTCGTGCGCCTGACGCTTAAGGGCCGAAACACACCAAGAGCAGTTCAGCGAGAAGCTGGCAGGCAGGCAGTATTTGAGAAGCACGTTATGCATTGGGGCGCGCACACCGAACAGTGGCCTGCTCAATTGCCGCTGTTCGGTGTGCGCGCTCCAATGCATTCCGTGCTTCGAAAAACTGCCAGCCGGCCAGCCCGCTTGCCAGCTTCTCGCTGAACTGCTCTTGGTGTGTTTGGGCTTTTATGTTAATGATCCGTTAGCCAGTGGAGGTACGCTTGCTTGATGCTGTTGGCCAGATATACAAACCAGAAAGTACCAACACAGTATTTTATATTAAACAAATTCAAAAAGCCTCACGAGAGAAGTTAAGACGCGAAAGAACCTCTCCAGTCAAGAGAAAAATTCAAGAACTTGCAAAGAATTGAAAGAAAGATGAAAGCGCTAGCAGTTATGCCGCCATGCTGGTTCAAGAGATTAGTGCGATAAGGCTGCTAGGTATCAATGATTCAGCTTTCATCTCTCAAATAAGGGCTCATCAATAAAACCGAATAGCAACGATGAGTCCCTGGAGACACAATTTATGGGTCAAGAATCTCCGAGAAGCTAAGCATGAAGGAGCAAAAGGGGCCAGTAGTACGTCAAAATGAGAAAAAAATTTTCAGAGTCAGGCTGTAGTAATCCATACAGCAGCAATGATATCCTCCTAAGGATGCAACCCTAACATACAATGGGTAAACCTGACTTATCTAACGTATTAACTACAACCCGCCCAATACCTACATATTTAGGGGGAAATCGAGTTGTTTCGATTTCTGACATCCTTCATTGGCAGTAAACAAGTCTGGCAAGTTACCGAATGCTTTCTCATTTCGCAGGCTTCCGAGGGAAATTCACGTCAATCTGTTGTTAGTTTCCTTGATTTGCTCAATTTATGACATACCCGCAGCAGCGGCAGGCTGCGGAATGATGTGTCGTAAGAACGAGTACCATCCCAGCAGGAGAGCTTTTCCGTAGCCAACCGCGCTTACTCAGCGTCTGATGACGAGGGGGGCACAGGTCGTTGCGTACGTAAGAACCTTCCGTCGATGGTGCCATAACTCTACACGATCTGTGTTCGACTTCAGCTGTACACTTCTCTGAGGCTAGTTGACCTGTATTTGTAGCCGTGTGGGTTTCCTAATCGGCGGGGCAGTCAAGTTTACGTTGACTTTGGAGACGACACGGAATTACCTCTTGGCTTTGAATTCCAGTTTCTTTATGTGGCATTCTAATACTTGATGCTGTAATTCGAAAACAAAGTGTTAACTCCACAAGGACGACGATTCTCATTAAAGGACGTTGCAAATAATAATATTCCTGCAAGTTATAGACATTTTAATTGGTCCTTACATCGGTTTCAGAAGCCCTATAGATGGGAACTCTCATCCATTTGTGACAGGAGACACGAGCATTGCAGTGGCGCAAGATACAACGCGCTATACGTACGAAAGTGACTGTGATATGTTGCGGCTCTCTCTTTGTCATAGCAATTAAGGGGTTAAAAATGAGTTTTGCTATATAGGAGCAGAACCCAGCAGGGAGCGTCGCTGCAAGATGCGATGTCGAGGAGCAAGAAGTCATGTAAGCTAAGAGGGAGTGAAAATGGTAGTTATTACTGATTAGGTAGCTAATCTATCGCCAATGTTACGACATAGACAGTGATTTATCAATCACATGACAAAGTAATGTTCAACGCGCATACACACCTCCACACTCACTGCATCATTTTGAAATTTTATTTCCTTTAAATATACATGGACTAAAACAAGCAAAGAACGAAAAAGAATAACGCACAAAGGATATAACTGTACTACTATATGTCATAGTAAAAACACACGTTCTTCCTACAGGTAGCTACAACAAAGAGGTCATGATTCTTGTCTTTTCTGTGAACACAATAACTGTTACGAAGATGGAAACCAACTCCTAGCGAGGAAAGAAGCTCATCCTATATATATAAGTGCAAAAGTAGGGTACCAGTGTTTCGTGCCACGAGTTGACTATTACTAATGCATTCTTCCGTAGTTGCTCAGTCTCGGCTAATGGCAAAAGAGATTTGGCAGATATCGAAAGTCACGGCGACTGTTGACAAAGGCTGAAGGGCGGGAAATTCAAGGGCAGGACTTTGTTGTTTGGTGCGAGAAAAATACAACAAAAAGCGACGACTGTTGAAAAAAAAAAAAACGGTGAGTTCATGCTAGCGCAGTATAGATGAAAACCTAGTGTAGCTCTGGGGATTGGATTTTTAGACCACAAACACATTCTTCCACCAGACCCAACTCTTCGTTTTCCTAGATTGCGGAGAAATCAGAATTAATCACGAGTCGAGTATCTTCCGAGACAACGAAAGTGAAAGAGAAGAGTGCTGGACCTGCAGGAAATGAACTTCAGAAAATCGATCTGTTCGTTTCTATCGATAACTTTCCTGCCATGAAGGGACTTCACGTCTTCATGTACTGAATTGCCTAACCTACCTAATCAATTATATTACATGCACTTGTTCTTCAATTAAAGAACGTGTCAAAAATGGCTAAGAGGAAATGATTCGATACATACCGCACTATATACGTGAACTATATAGATACCTAAATTATAACCACACTAGTTACAAAGAACAGAAATACTAGTCTGAACAACATTGTATCAGAAAAGTATCCCAAGGTATAGGTACGACATTACCTCCACGATAGTAACCGTTCGCACAGCAGGCAACATTGAGGAAAGAAATTTCAACCAATAATAATAGTTTTCTGCTGTGAGCCAGCTGCTATGTAACACCTACTAATGGAGTAGGCTACCGTAGGTAGTATACTTCAACGGGGTCGTGACAAGTTTGGTTAAATTCACTACGTTAAGCCTAATAATGGTGGAACTTCTAAGATTTGTCGGACGTGTCACTTTTGCATAAGATATCGTTCGAGGTTTTTAAGACATCCTGCAACCTCAGCAGTGGACTGGGGTACATTGATTCGGAACGAAGTGAGTTTCAGGGCAGCTGCTACCGATACGTTTAATCAGAAGCTGGACCGATGGTTCATACGCACTACGCAAAGAAGACGAGACTTAGGAAGGTGGAGGAAGAGGATCCAAAGAAACTTCAAGATGGCGCTTTGTCAACTTCGTGTGTTACTTTAACGTCAGCCGTTAGTCGTATTAGCTGTCATCATAAGATTCGTTTGAACTCGCTTCATGATAATTTTCATTCCACCACGGCCAGCAGGCATAATATTCACTGTGGCCAACGATCTTGCTATCAACAAGACAATTAAGACTACATTTGCAATGCTTGTTTGAAAACCGACAAACGAATTCATACTTGGCAAATTCTAAGCCAAATTGCCGGTGGAATTTCGATGGCAGTCCAACAGCAGAGCAAAGCTTTTTTAGCATATCTTTGTTGATCCGCCACTCAGTGCGCCGACAAGAGTCACACAGAGGTGGGCGACTGACACAAGAAGGACAGTTTGTTACAGCTGGAGTGTCCATTGTCTGGCCATTGACGGAAGCGTCCGATTTTACACCAACAGGAAAAAGGATTGAGGTGAATTTGCGTGTTGGACCAAGTCGAATGCGAAATCCCAGTAGCTTTTGGCACTCAATTAGTTTCTTCAAGATTTGACGAATACACAGAATTTGCAAACTGGGCTTATTTCCAAACATTGATTGAATTAACTCAGAATGTGTCAGGTTTTTGACATGCTTAAGCAGGAAGCCGAATTGGGATTTAGTAACTATTCGTCTAAAGATATGCCAAGCCAAATCTAGATTAGACTCATCCTCGAGATAAAAAAATCGTTTCACACCAATGTCCATCACATGTTCGATACTCCGGTAGATCAATTTCAGTTCAGAAGGATAGGTGCGTCCATCGCTATTAATGGTAATTAACCAGTTACTGACGAGAGACCGCCACAACTTATCTGGAATTAATGGTCCAAAAAATAAAGGCACTATTTTATATTCAAAACCGCGAGCGTTCAGTCGGCAGATCCAGATAGGTTTCTGACCAGTGTTCAGTCTGAGTAATTTCTTTGCTAGAGCACTGGAACCATTTTCAACTGCGACTGTTAAAAAGTACCCCACCATTCCCGTGCACAGTGAATTTGTCCACATCAAGCGGGCCCTACCCAATAAATTCTCCACCCGTTCTCTCTCCTGTGCACTGAGTTGGCTGTATATGTAGGGGTAGCTAAGTCGAAAAAACATGCCAATCATCACCACACTGAGCTCCAGCCTACCGTGTTCTGCAAAAGCCTCAGCCAAGCTGAAGTCTGAATTAGCAATCAAGATATCACACGGGAACATGTCTTTGCAGCGGGCACGTGTTTGAATATCAGAAGCAATGATGACGTGGATTGTTTGCAGCATTTCAGCGGTAATTTCGTCGAATCCACTAGCGGAAGTGACACATGGTCGACCATCAAAGTTGTAGATATCAAGCGCTATGATTTCACAAAAACAATCACCCAGCGCTAGCTTTTTGAAAGGTTTCTCTCCTAGTACAGCTAGGTCGAAGTAACGGGAGAGTTTTCTGGCCTTTGCGACTGTGAGGGATGAGTCAAAATTAGCAGCCACTAACTTCAAGATTTCGTACCTGATAATTAGCTGCAAGAGCGGTGGATAAGA
Source organism: Parhyale hawaiensis (assembly GCA_001587735.2). Taxonomy (NCBI): domain Eukaryota; kingdom Metazoa; phylum Arthropoda; class Malacostraca; order Amphipoda; family Hyalidae; genus Parhyale; species Parhyale hawaiensis. Next base: position 3,551,104 of record LQNS02278076.1, on the reverse strand, counting down.
GTTACCACCAGGCCAGGTCGAAGGGTGTCTGTACTCCACGACTGGAGACACATTCGGTCTAATAGGCCAGTTCGGTGGACAGCATTCTAGTCGGGCTCCACACTTCAATAACAGTAGCATCAACTGTAAATGCATTAGTCCTCGTAAGTTGCACGCCGCCGTAAATGGGCAACCCTGGTCCACTTCTTTTCTGACGATTTCCATCAACCGATAAGCAACACATTGGAAGTGTTGTCTTGTCTGTTCCAGGCGATCAGGTTCCTCAACCAATATATTTTCCAGTATACCGCCCTTTGAACTAGAGGATGATTTTAAGGCAGGGGACGATGGAGCAGAGCCCAAGCTGAACTCAGAACTGAAAGAAGGAGAGCGTGACTTTTGGCGACGAATTGATGAACCTTCGACATTAATGATGCTTTCATCTTCTGCTTCAAGTGACTCTGCTTCCGTATCTTCCATTTTGACAGAGTCAATGTGCTTACAATCAACATGTCTCTGCTGTATCTGACGATACTTTTTCATAACTTTAAGGCATGAATCAAAAAGAGAATCGACCTTGACCGGTGTCCCGTCTTGATCTCCTCCAGATTTATTTTTCTCCCTATCTTGTTCAGTGCTTGCTAGAGCCCGTAGTATATTTTTTCGTTGGCTACAGGTTATTCCACACTTGCAAGCCACAGGAGCGGTACCGTCCAAGAAGTGATCGTATCCCCCACTGCTACTAGGTTCCTCTTGACTGGCATCGCTGGTAGGACCCTTCTGAAGCTCGCTCGAATGACTATTGTAGGAACTAGATGTGGCTTGCTCACTAGGATATTGGTAGCAAGAGGTGCCCTTGGGGTCAAGTACAAGTCGCTTAGGATAAGTAAAGCAAAGCAGTTTCACGGCGCTGTCAAACCTTTTAGTTTTGATCAGAAATGTAAGTGGAATCTTAGACATCTTCTCAAGACTCCACTTCTTCTCGGACGAGAACGCACACTTATTATCATCACACATTATTGCATATGAATTTTTATTTCATTCATTGGGCACCTGCGGACAGAATAATAAGACTGATCAACGTTAACCCGGATTGCATCACTCATACATGAATGAGAGGTTATTGCACTGAAAAATGAGGAATTAAAGCGATTGAGTATGCAAGCAGAACATATGAAAGACTGCAGCAGTACAAAAATATTCGAAGCTTCGTTTGCAGGAAATTAATATGAACAACTGCAAGAGATTGTTATATACGAAATAAAAAGTAGTAAAAACACAGCAGTAATTCGAATAACGAGAATGTAGTAGTTATTGATGGCAAAATGCTTTCATAATGAATACGAAAATTTACTGAGTGATAGTAATGTCTCTGTTCCGTTGCTCGTACACTAGTGGTAGCGCACCAGTGGTTGCGCACCAGTCAAAGAACAGGCACTGAGGGTTTCTCAGTGTCCATTTATTCACAGTCTCTGTAAGCGATAACTTGTTGGGTGAATAGTTGTTTGGTTGTTAATGTGGTGGAAATGGAACCTGATGAAAGAAGCGCATACATATAGCTCTACCGTGCATAGAGGAGAATTAAGCTCGTGGCTCTACGTTGTAAAGAGGAGAATTAAGCTCGTGGCTCTACGTTGTAAAGAGGAGAATTAAGCTCGTGGCTCTACGTTGTAAAGAGGAGAATTAAGCTCCTGGCTCTACGTTGTAAAGAGGAGAATTAAGCTCCTGGCTCTACGTTGTAAAGAGGAGAAAGAAGCTCCT
>LQNS02278076.1:3499366-3510087 GCA_001587735.2 Parhyale hawaiensis | reverse complement strand
CCCACACAGGATCAACGCGCATGGGAACAGCAAGTCGGGAAAGAAGAGGAAAAACAGACAACAGTAAGATTAGTAGGAGTATGAAAGTGGAAGGAAGCAAAGTGGGCACGAAAGACAGACGTCCCGAAGGCCTACCTATGGGCTAAGGTAACCTACTCAAACCCCCTGGGGGCGCTACTCCCCATAACATAGGATGAGCGAACCTAACTAACCTAACCCTATGGCCCATCCTATGCCCCCGGAGGGCTCGAGATCCATAAGAGCGACACAGGTGTCTCCGTGTGGCAGGGCGCAATGACACGACAGATACAAGACGCAAATGCTACTTGATCGCACCTCCTTTTTGGAAACCCACATGCAGTTGTTTCTGCTGCAAATGTAGGCCAAAAGGCCCCGGGAGTATAACAATAATACATATAATTATAAATAATCACATAAGTACATAAAAATACAAGTTGATAGTCATTATTATATTGTTTTGATTGCGATGGTTTCCTGACCTGAAGCTACGGTATTAGGTATGAGGAAAAAAACAGATCTGAATCAATAGCACAGGTTGATAAAAAAACAATCTATTTCAAATACTGCTCATATAAAAAATTGTAAAGTTTCAATAAAACTGTATTTTCAGCTGCAGTCACTCATTAGGTTTCCTTCCTCGTTAGTGAATTCCACAAGACCCGCATTCCGAAGATGGCGTTCACTCTACAACATTTTTACAATGTAGCTGATATCCACCTGTTGGAATTTGCTACGAGCAGTGCCACCTGGGACCATTCCACAGCAATAAAATTACTGCAGAAAAAATTAAATCGTCCCAACGTAACTCATCCCAACGCTAGTGAAGTGATTGGCATTGGAGAGCGAGCAGCCAACTGATTCATTACCAGGAAATGAATGACAAAACATGGTTTTCTCTGCTTAATAGCAACAAATTACACTAAAAAGAACATTATCTACATCTCTATTGTCAAGAAAACCACGGACACAGAGTACTGTGCGTGTACAATCTAGAGCAGTGGTTCCCAACCTTTTTTGGCCTAGTAGATTGTATGACCTTGCGGAACATATTGCCTAACAGAGACTGCCAGAGAGAATGATCTACCTATAGGAACGTATCGCCTAGCAGAGGATTTTTCTGCAAAAATGAATCTATTCATGTAAAATTCCTTCCATTGTTATGCTGATTGGGGGGTCCATGGACCCCTGGTTGGAAACCACTGCTCTAGAGTCTAGACACAGTTTACGATCTTCGTTTTATAGTTAACAGGGACACTACAGCAAAACAGATCCATACCGTACCGTACTTACTACTTATCACATCATTTCTAAATATTAGCAGCACGTATTATTTAATGCCCCAGCTACGAATCTCTGTATTTCTATTAATAGTTACATATCCTCGCATGGTAAAAATCGAGTATCACAAAAAAGAGAGATCACATACGTATTACAAACGACTGTTACTGTAACATCAAACACCATTCAACCAAAACGTAAAGTGGAAATTTCACGTAAATTATTCTTTCCAAAGTGAGCCACTCTCATCCATAATACGGCAAGAATAATCAAAGAATTCACTGCTAAACTGAAAGGAAATCATTCATCTACGTATCGCCACACCCAAATGGCAGAACTACCAAGATTCGTCGGATTCGTCGCTATTGGCCAAAACATTGTACGGGGTTTCCCGCACGTCTTGCTCCTCATCACTGTTGACTGGGACACTTGAATCAACGGTAGGTCGAGCCTCGGAGCTCACTGGGACACTTGGATCAACAGCAGGTTGAATTTCTGAGCTCACTGGGACACTCGGATCAACAGCGGGCTGAGTCTCGGAGTCTAAACGCGGGTAAGCTTGCGATGTACCAAGAGTCCCAAACCGACATCGGAGGCGCTCGAGCGACGACGGGCCATCCGCACTACTCACCGACGAGGTAGACGAGGGTGTGGAAGGAGGATCCGATGAGATGTCGCTGGATGAAGATGACGAGTCATCAGAATCGTCAGCTTCTGATGCTCTCTCGCTTGCGCTACTACGAGTGTCGTCCGATTCCGAATTTGAAGCAGAAGATGAAGTCTCATTTTGAGGCGACCAGTGCATTGTTCTGCTAATGTCGGGAGCAGTGTCGGTAATCCCAGTGGTGCAGCGCAGAAATCCGTAGCGGCGGTCTTTGGAAAACTGGCAGACGAATTCAAATTTGGCAATTTCGAGGCCTAGTGGTTTGGTAAATTTTGATGGGAGTCCAACAGCAGAGCATACGGTTTTTAGCATGTCTTCGTTGACCTTCCATTCGTCTCGAAGACACAACTCACACAGGAAGTCTCTGACACCGCATAGGTAACAGTTCTTTGCGGTTGGAGAGGGCTGCAGTTCTTGGCCACTTACAAAGACACCATTCTTGACACCAACAGGAAAATGAATAGGGATGGAATGATTCGATTCAAAATGTCGCTCGCGAAATGACAATAGCTTTTGACTTTCAATGATTTGCCTCAGGATTTGCCGTATACACAATACTTGCAGACTGGTCCTGTTTCCAAAGCTTGACTCGATGAACTCCGATTGGATCTGGTCTATTCCACCATCCAGTAGGAAACCAAACTGAGATTTTGCCACCAGTCCTCGAAACATCTTGCAAGCCACGTCTAGCATGGCCTTATCCTCGCAAGCAAAAAGTCGTCTGACACCTTTGCTCAGCACATGTTCGATGCTCTGGAACACAGACTTCAAATTAGCAGCCGTTTCGAGCAAGTAGCCATTACCACTAGCCAGCCGTACAGTCAGAAATTTTCTCCAATTATAAGCTGAAATCAAAGGTCCAAAAAATAGGGGCATCTTCTCAGGGCAGTGATGAACAGAGCTGCAGCAGCTGTCACATCGATAGTACCATCTAAGCGGCTCGCTGAAAAGGTTGAGTCCGAGCAGGATCTGGACTAATTTATTGTGACCGTTTTCAAGTGCGCGCGAAAGACAACATGAAAACACTTCAGTATCCCAGTAATACGGCCACACCAATTGAGCTTTGTCGAGTAGCGAGTCCACACGTTCCTGTTCGGCGGCACTGAGTTCTGAGTAGAAAGAAAGGAGAATGCTTGGAAAAACCAAGTCGAGATCCAATTCAAGCTTCCCGTGCTCTGCAAAAATCTCTGCTAAGTCAAAGTCTCTGCTAGCGATAAAGGCATCAAACACAGAAATGCGGTCATAATGGGAACGTAGTTCAGCATCAGACTGAACCAAGAGGTGGAGTACCTGAAGCATGTCAGCCGCCACATGTTCAAATCCACTACGGTTAGACACACAGGGGAGCCCACCGAAGTCGTACAAATCGCGAGCAATTTTGTCACGGAAGTAGCCATCGACCCACACTAAATGATTAAAGTTTTTCCAAGACAGAAAGAAAGACTGGAAGTATTGCATGCGTGGCTTTATATCTACAGAATTGAGAGAAAAGTCATAATTTGAAGCCATCCATTTGAGGCTTTCGTACCTAAACAGCAACTGCATGAACGGTAAATTTTGTTCACTAGACGCCGTCGCAGTCTGCTTCACTAGACCACCACCACATCTCAATAATAACAACATCAACTGAAGATGCATCAGTCCACATAAGTTACACACAGCAGACAATGGGTGACCCTCAGACACTTCACTTCTGACGATTTGTATGAACTGTTGATCTGCACTGAGATGACGGCGTTGCGACGTATCTTCTGGATGATCACGACTTAGCCGCGAGTGAAGAGCTTCACGAGATTCAGACGGAAACTGGCCAGCAGATGGATGGGTCATCTGTCCTGGGTGCTCTACTAACTTAGCATCGCTGTAACTAGCTGATGATTCAATGCCAGGGGACGATATTAAAGGAGCCGAATTAAACACCGAACTGCTAGAGGAAAAGCTATGCATTTCAGGACTTATCGATACACCTTCAGATTTTGTAATGTCCACGTCATCTGCTTTGAGAGGCTCAGCAACTTCATCCGAGTTGCTCTGAGCACAAACGGAAGGTCTGCTTTCTGCTATCGGACTACACTCCATAGATTTCAAGCACAAATTAACATGATAATCAAAGCTACTTTCCAGTTCTTTTTTCGACGTATTCACTTCTTCATCTCGGTCATGGCTTTGTAGAGCTCGTAGCAAATCTTTCCGTTGGTTACAACGAACTCCACACTTGCAAGTAACAGGACCGGTATCGTGCTCAGAGGGACCAGATCCCAAACTCCCAGATTTATTAACAACGCTCGGGAACTCCGGGGTGTGAGTGGTGGGACTCGTTGGAAGTTCATTGGAACCAACAGCGTCCGAACTGGATGAGGCTTTCTTACTTAGATCTGGAAAGTTAAGGGTCTCTTTGCCTTCCGCTTCAAAGACCTCCGGAAATGCCAAACGAAGGAGTTTCACAGCTTGGTTAAACATCTCCTTCCTGATGAGAAATGTGAGTGGAGTTTTCGTTTTCCACATCTTTTCGAACTCAGACGAACGCCCATGACGAGGGCACATTTTTGGCACCGACATAATACAAACCCTGTTAGTATAGGATTTTTGTTTATCAGTAAAATGGAGACAGAAGAAAAAGCGTTAAATGAGTAAAGAATCACTGTACGTTAGGTTTGCGTTAAAACACAAGGTTCAGAAAAATATAAAAGATGAATTCTTTTAGTCAGTCTACATGTACACACAAAAACAGATGAAACAGCTGCAGCATCATAGGTTTGCTCGAAGCACAACACAATCTGGAAAAAGAAGATGATAGTATAGAGATCTGTTTCTCTTTAATACCTGGGTTTGGTCTCGTAAAGTTACGCTAACGTATACGGTACAGTTCTGTGAAGAAGTTCTGATGCCATTGCTTTGATCACTTCTTTATACCTACTGTACCGATTTAAACAAAATTATGGTAAAATTGGCGACATTATGTCGCTTTATTTGTGCGTGAAACTGTACAGTGACGGTAAACGTAACTTTACAGCTAAGGCGTCGGAGCCCCATGCAGGCTTGCGGCGCGAAATATTTTTGGCACGCCAGGAGTCGGGGTCGAAAACTGGGTGGACACAAAAGGTGGAGTCAGATTTGATCCATCACCCATCACCCTTTGCTACAATGCATACTATAATAAGTAGCGAAAACAGGCCGATACACAGAGCTAGGGGCCGCTTTTGGGAATTTCTTCTTAGTTCCGCCTCCTCAAATCCTCTTTATACATACAGTATTTCTGGCCAGAAGCTCTTTGGCAGCTTAACGCTAAAAAATCTGATAAATGATCTGCGTCAATTTTAGCTTTGAAGGTTTTCTAAATATTGGAAATAACCACAGCCAAGATATGCTATGAAGCCCACCTCATGGCGGGCGCATATTAACGCAGAGATTACCCTGTAGGGTAGAGCGTTCGAAACTTTTTTGATTTTCCTCAGTGGCTAGTTCGGAAAAGTTGCCAAGTTGGGGAAAAATTGTGTTAAAAGCATTTTTTCTAGCAGTACCTACTTTTGCGACCCAAGTTTTTTGGTATTAGTCCCGAAAAGGTCACTAATTAATTTTGAGAATTTTTTTTACATATTTAGGTAGAATGAAGCATTCCAAGATAATTTTCTCGATTGATGTTTCCGTCACAAATATTCAATTTTTGAGATAGTTTACTTCGAAGTTTCCTTTGTTTTTGTATGGGAAGAAATGCTTAGGTCAGGTAAGGTTAGGTTTGGTTAGGTAAGGTTAGGTTAGGTTATTTTAGGGTAATTTATGCTCCTATTGGGTCGCCGTTATTTTTTTCCTATAGGAAAACAATGGGAATTTCAAAGCTAAATAATTCGAAAATTAAGCATTTGCGACGAAAACATCAATCGAGAAAAATATTTTAGAATGCTTCATTCTACCTAAATATGTAAAAAAAATTCTTAAAATCGGTCAGTGAGCTTTTCGGGACAATTTCCGCTTTTTAACGGCATCTTCCAGCATGGGTCACGTCAAGAACTGCAAGGAAGGCTAGGACTTCGGGTAAATGACGGGTCAAGGACAAGCTACAAGTGTGACTTACGCTTCTGGCAAGTGACGGGTCAAGGAAGGTAAGTTTGGCCAGCTCTGCTGGCAAGCGACGGGTCAAGAAAGGTGAGAGTGGCCAACGCTCTGGCAAGTGACGAGTCACGAAAGGTAAAAGTAACCAGCGCTTCGGGCAAGTGACGGGTCAAGGAAGGTAAGTATGGCCTGTGCTGCTGTCAAGTGACGGATAAAGGAAAGTTAAGTGTGCCCTTCGCTTCTGGCAAGTGACGGGTCAAGGAAGGTCAAGTGTGCCCTTCGCTTCTGGCAAACGACGGGTTAAGGAAGGTTAAGCGTGCCCTGTGCTTCTGACAAGTGACGGGTCAAAGAAGGTAAGTGTGGCTTGCGTTTCTGGCAAGTGACGGGTCAAGGAAGTTAAATGTGGCCTGCGCTTCTGCCAAGCAACGGGTCAAGGAAGATGTGACCTGCGCTTCTGGCAAGTAACGGGTCAAGGAAGCTGTGACCTGCGCTTCTAGCAAGTAATGGGTCAAGGAAGGTAAGTGTCGCCTGCGCTTCTGGCAAGTAACGGGTCATGGAAGGTAAGTGTGACCTGTGCATCTGGCAAATGACTGGTCAAGGAAGGTAAGTGTGACCTGTGCATCTGGCAAGTAACGGGTCATGGAAGGTAAGTGTGACCTGTGCATCTGGCAAGTAACGGGTCAAGGAAGGTAAGTGTGCCAACGCTACTGGCAAGTAACGAGTCAAGAAAGGTAAGTGTGCCAACGCTACTGGCAAGTAACGAGTCAAGGAAGGTAAGTGTGCCAACGCTACTGGCAAGTAACGAGTCAAGGAAGGTAAGTGTGCCAACGCTACTGGCAAGTAACGAGTCAAGGAAGGTAAGTGTGCCAACGCTACTGGCAAGCAATAGGTCATGGAAGGTAAGTGTGACCTGCGCTTCTGGCAAGTGACGGGTCAAGGAATGTTATGGGTGCCCTGCGCTTCTGGCAAGTGTCACCTCATGACCGGCGAGTAAAAAACTGCACTTGCAGTAACGGTACGGTGAGTAAATTCAAGGCCGATATTTGTGATTAGACAGCGTGATTTTACAATTAGTATTTTTTTCTCAACAGTACTTTACGAAATTTACACAGATTATCGAACATCAAAATGGACTCAGGAACCCAGGGGTTGTCCAACGCCCCCTAATGAGTGGGATATGCATCCCTCTCACCCCTTGAGGTGTGTCAGCTATTCTACCTCTGATGTGTAACTTAAACTAGAAAAGGTTATTTTGATTCTGAGACGCCAAGCAGGACAAGTTGTCATGTGTCAAGTTGTGATATTCTTAAGATCCAATGTAATATGAAGATTATACGTTAAATTCAACAAAAACCAACTGAGCCAGCCGTTGGTTCGTCGAAAAAGTATTATTTGGAACACTGAGTTTATTGGTATATTACATGTTTTACTACCATAGACATGGTGCGATGACCCAAGAGTGACACTCAGGTAGTGAAGTATACAACGCTCTTTATCTGTAGGAATATTTTATCTCGGCAATTTTCACTGGAAAGACTGAGCTGGCTTAATGCGCTGCTACTGGAGGAGAAACCAGGTGCGAAGCATCTCCAAGAGATAAATGTCGAAAAGAGAAGGAAACAGAAGGAAGACAACACCAGTGCAGAAAGTCCCTTCCCGTGCCCACCCCCCTCGCCCCCATCCTTCACGCGGGAGTAGGCAGAGTCCCACGGGATTAATCGCTTACAAACATTCGGCGGACCACCTCGTGGATCAGAGTGACCTATTGTTAGATTCAGCGCTTAACCACCCCAGGCGCACTGCAGTGTTGCCCATACATATTGTGGTAGGGATGGGTCCCGCTGTCATATACTTAGTACCCATAGGATTCCGACGATATATTCCTACTGGTAAAAATATTATCTCGTAGGTATAGAATACATATTATTTATGGTTGGTGTTCCAGGTTTCGTACACCGGTCCGTGTAGGTTAGCCCTATTTTCGCAAAGCTCTGTTGCTTTGATGCAAACGCTATTTATCCTATTAAATTCCAACGGAAAAGCCTTTGTACCGAAGAAGTATAGCCTGGTCAAAATATAAGGTTAAGTTTCCCTAAACGAAACGAGCTGTTTCAAAGAGCAGAGAGGGGAAAAGACTTACTGCAAGACGAGCAAAATTAGGAATACTAACACATCAACCCTGTTAACTCTTTCTCTCGTAGCGTGGTCTATGGAAACATTTCAAATTGTTAAGGGACAGTAATACAATTATTAAACCTTTATTACAAATACAGAACGAAAACGCTTGAAAATTAACATAATTCGAGATATACATAGCTACTTGGTATGTATCGGGATAAAATTTCGGAGCATTTTAAAACATAGTTACGAAACAAACAGAAATTAGAATGAAAATTGAGGGACATCAAAAAATAGTGAAATGTAAATAAATTTCCCTCCAAATAAAAACGATCCCAGAAATATTAATCATTAGTAAAAAATTAATTGTTCTGTATAACATCATGCCATTGTCTGCGGCAGGAACTTATTTTTTTACAAAACTGCGGGGTTAGCTTGTTCCACTCATCTTCCGCAAATTCCCGTAATGTATCCCGATTTCTAGGATTTCTGGCTTGAACACGTTCACCAATGATCGTTCACACGTTTTCGACTGGAGGGGCGAATTCCTAACTGATATCCGTTCATCCTTTAAGAAAGTGGCAACTGTCCTAGCTTTGTGGCAAGGATCGTTGTCCTGCATGAAAATGGATGGTTGCACAATTGCAGTTCTTCAGGATGGGAGTGCATGCTGGCGAAGTAGCTCTTTTACCCGGCAGTACAAATTACTCCCCACACCATGACGCTACCTCCTCCGTACTTCACCGTTTTCTTGACGAACTTTGGAGATATTCTTTCATCTACTTTACGTCTAACATACCTTTTTTCATCAGAACCAACCACACTGAACTTGGATTCCTCACTGAAATGAACTGTAGCCCAGTGCACATCTGACGATACGATATGTTCTTGAGCAAACAGTAGTCCCAGTTTTTTTATTTTCTTAGAAATCAGAGATTTAGAAGTAGGAAAACGAGCAAGCAAACCAGCTTGCTCGAGTCAAAGTGAGCAAATATCGAGACACCTTGCCGCCGGAGCAATTTCAACAATAGACTTAAAGCAGCCCTTTATGCTCTGGTTCCCTATGGTTCTGTCTTCTCTCGGAGTGGTTTTGAGAAAGAAATTTGCCGGTCTGCGGCAACGTCTTGAAGTTTTCTTCCTGTCTAAATCTGGCTATGATACGTTGTGGGATACTACGAGATATTCCCATACCATTAAAAAATCTCTGACAGTGACTTCCCATCTTTGTACAGAGACATAATGCGTTTTCAGCTTGACATTGGTCAACGTTGTGTGTTCACCCTGATGAAGTTCGGCTTGTTCCAATAGAGCAGAAACTTCAACTATACAATTTATCTCAAATATATTTCATGAAGGAAGTCTTATAAATGCTAAAAAAATGTCGCAATATGGACATCACTAGAGGTTTCTATTGTATTTCTGATCAATGGAGTCCCATAACTTTTGCACCGAGGAAATATGTAATATTTTCATTGTATTTCTGTTCATTCAGTAACCATGTTTTATAATATTCTAAAATTTTATCACGATACATACAAAATATGTAGGTATCTAAAATTATGTTAACTTTCAAGTCTTTTTAAAGCGGTATTTTATTTCTAATAAAGGTTGACAAATTAAATGTTTTAATGACCCTTAACTGACGATCGCTAGTGCAGGTCAAGTCGCCTAACTGCTTGCAAGAGCTTGTATGACTATACCTTAGTGTATTCTGGCAGTTTTGCGGGTGGACTACGGGCAGACACATATATCAACGCATACAGAACGAAAATATTATCACTTCGTTTGCGGGTGATAGGTCGTCGTTGTCACCGTGACTAGAGATAATTATTGTCAGCAATACGGAATTATTATTTTTCTTGTTTAGAGACCGAATTGCTGACGCTGCAAGAATAATTATTACCTTTCTTCGCAAGGAGGTGTTCCACGTAATCGTGAAATACATGGATTCCCTTTTCCCATAGTCACCCTCAAAACAGAGTCGCTACGTAGGTACTAAGAAGCTGCACAGCTGGGTCAGCCCGCGCACAGTTGAATAAAAGTAAAAACACTAAATCAGAGGCCTACCCAGATGTACTGGTTCTTGCTACACAAAACAGACGGCTCGGCTCCTGTGGAGTGAATGCAGCAACCGACCACACAGTGGCAAGTAGTAGTACTACTACAACATAATTTTACTAGCGCAACAGGGACACAATGTCTATATCGCGCCGGCCGAACTATTCCTGTGGTTTAACACAGGCTCGTGCGCCACTAGAGCGCGAAGTACGTCTCGTTTCAAATTATCAATGGTTTTTGTCTCGGCTTTTCTGCCGATAGGTCTCAGATTCAAAATGGTGAGGGCGCTACTGACAGGAAAAAGGTGCAAGTTATACATCTCCTACCCCCGGGCACGGCTGAACGCTTTCGCTCAGCTACGCCGCACAGGGGAAGGAAACGAAAAACAAGAAGTTCGAAGTTTAGTGGGAATTATTATTATTATAAACTTTGTTTAACCTCCGTAGCCGCAACTCAGGCGTTCCAACAGAGATGAGTGTGTAGTATTCAAATACCACAAAATTTGTCGCGTGGCCTACGTGCGCTACTACGG
>LQNS02278076.1:3479759-3499296 GCA_001587735.2 Parhyale hawaiensis | reverse complement strand
ATCGACAGCCCACCTCGCGGAACAGAAAAGGAAATAGAGAATCGATCGACAGCCCACCTCGCGGAACAGAAAAGGAAATAGAGAATCGATCGACAGCCCACCTCGCGGAACAGAAAAGGAAATAGAGAACCTACCTAACTTTACAAAACTAACCTCGTCAGCAGGAACTGCGGAACGCTGCAACATCCCCTGCGGAGAAGGCGCTAGAGACCCTTGGGGTTGTGAGGCCCAAATATATCGTGGCAGGGAAACGGCCCGCCAGAATATACCCCTGAGGGTCACAGAGTGACAACGCCAAGTTGTCGAAAATGGAAGGCTCATGCAAAAACTGAACCCCCAGCTATCCATATTTCTGGTATGTGGGCACATAGTTGCACCCACAAAATTTCGTTGCAAATTTCTGAGCTGAACTTAGTTTAATTCGCCTTCACACCGTAAAACAAGAGTTGTTATGAAATAATAAGTTTAATCTAAGCATCAGTACTTCAGCATGGATCCTAGGATGGCGTTTCCAGGAAAGTAAAAAATCGGAGACAGGTACAATGATCATGTCTTAATCTTATTTTTTAATATCCTCAGAGAAGTTAGTCCTACTTTACTGGTCGCTACGTAGGTATTGCAAGAGAAGAAAAGGATGGAGCACACAGTATCTCAATAGAATCCATGACTAGAGTTAGTTATAGTTAGGAAGTTTAAGCCTCCGTTTCCGAGCAGAACGATATTACAGAGGAAAAAGCAAGGGACATATAGTATGCCAAGAGAAACGGAGAACCCATGCAAGAAGGTGTTCCCACACAGGATCAACGCGCATGGGAACAGCAAGTCGGGGAAGAGGAGGAAGAACAGAATGAGGCATGAGCAAGTAGGAGTATGATATCGGGAAGGAAGCAAAGTGGGCACGAAAGAGAGACGTCCCGAAGACCTAGCTAATGGCTGAGGTAACCTACACGGGGCCCTTGGGGTTGTCGGGCCCCATAGCATAGGATGGACAAACCTAAACGAACCTAACAGATGAACATACATAACAACAATAAGTCGGAAAAATCAAGAGAAAGAACAGAACAATGAATAATATATATAATCAGTACGAGTATGATCACGGATGGAACAAAGTTAGCACGAAAGAATCTTGTCCGGAAGATAATGTAGGTAGGAGTCCTCCTTTGGGAAGCGACTTCCCAGGAGCGAACAAGACACATCAACCCAATGGCCTAACAGATGCCCCTAGCTCTACTCTCGAGGGGGCTGATCATGACTTCAAAACTACAATGAAGTCGGTAAAGCTACGACGTATTAAAAATCAACTGAGTTATTGCACACTTCAGAGTCGGTTCGATCAAGTATCATCGATGCCAAAGGAAAAAAGTATAGGAAGGAAAGAAACAACGCGTCACTTCATGCATTTGTGTTTATTCACCAACAGGGACAAAAATTGTGAATTATTCAACGACAGATAATAGCATGCGTACACATTCATACACGAAGATATCACATAATTCCGACCGTTGATAATTCTTGCAGTAATCAGCAGGCATTAGAAAATAACCTAGAGAATATCGAAATAAGACTTGCGTTCATTGTACAGAAATGATATGGCGCATCCTGTGAGTGAGCTGCGTAATCAAAAACAAATGACGATTACGAACTATGATTCGGTACTGGAAAATGTTCACGGATAATTTTTCGAAGATGCTTGAACACAGACAGCGTCTTGTATGAGCAATGAGTAATTGATACCCAATGAACAGTAGCTACTCGTTATAAAAGAAACGGCATGAGGCATGAGACAGGTCACAATTGTGGAAAAGCAGAAAAGAGGAAAAATGATCGGAAGGCACAGAAAACTAACAAGCAAAATTTCCTTACAATGCACACAAATATAAAAATCAAATGCTGGGATAGCATCTCTGAAAAAGTAATAGTAACCTCATCAAAATCTGCACTAACATAAGCTCAGCTCCGAGAACAATGAGGATCGATATAGAATCAGAGACCAAATAAAATTTCCACTGACATATGGGCATTGATGAGACAGGCCAACGGAAACGATGAGTGCAACCCGCACTGCCCTCAAAACGAAGAAAGGGGAACGTCCCTTGTAAATTTGACAGCGAACATAGGCATATGCTTGCACTTCAAGTTGAGGTATACACGAAGCAGATCCGGATGAGAGCTTAGAGAAACGCGCCCTTGCCAAGATCAGAGAAATTCTGACGATACGGAACAATTAAAAATCGGTGCAGGGTCATCACAATTCGGTTTAATTCGTGACTACCACAGCAATGCCATAATTTCTCTCGCAGGAATAACACTATCTTGCACAATATAGTCAACACACTGTATTTCAACGGGTAGCAACGATTTTTACCAATAATTAAAAAAAAACATTCTGTGCCAATACTTACAATATAATTCTGACGACGAAAAAATTAATCGTTTAAAAAATGTTTGGATTTTTTAGCAAGATCGACAGTTCTGCAGTACTAAAGAAGTTCTCAAGTGACACTGAAATAACATTTTGCTGCTAAGTAAGAAAAAAATTTCCCAAAAGAAACAATCAGTTAAAGAACATAAAATAGATTTAGACTGCTTAGGGGACTTTGTATCAACAAAAAAAAACAAATCAAACACACGGGACATACACACAATCTACTACACGTCACTCCTACACAATATTTCGACACGGAAATTAAAACTATAGGCACTAGAAATTAACCCTACTTTATTATTGCCTGACTTTACCGCAATGGAAGGTCTCTGCACTGTTCACTAATCCTTTGATAATAAATGTCTACGGTAATCATTGCAGTTGACGCACTCATACCAATAACGTGCATTCATTATCCACGCAATGGTGAACACGTCCATTACTTGGCAAAGAGCTAAATTCCACCAAGCATTAGGCCTACCATTATTTCAAACAATAGACTAGTGCACGCAATGTGCTCAGCGTATAGTGATCAACGTATGATGCACACTGTGAGTAGCGAATCAACGATGCTGGAGATAACAATGAATGAACAAAATTACAAGTAGTGCTTGCAAATCCGAATTCTCCAAACTTACTATGCCTGCACAATATTTAGTCANAATGTGCTCAGCGTACAGTGACCAACGTATGATGCACACTGTGAGTAGCGAATCAACGATGCTGGAGATAACAATGAATGAACAAAATTACAAGTAGTGCTTGCAAATCCGAATTCTCCAAACTTACTATGCCTGCACAATATTGAGTCAGGCCGTCGGCAAAAAAGAACTATGAATTATATGCACCATCGCATATTAGCATTTTCAGCAGTACATTTTCCTCTCTACAGTAGCCACAATTTGCCCCGGTATCTCTTCAACCTACTGGATCTCCAAACAAACAGAGACAAAATGTAGTAGCGATGAACAGCCATTCCATTTTAGAATATCATTAACAGCAAGAAGTGCCCACGAAAAGGTGCGTCGCAGGGCCAACTCTGTTTATCGCAAGATGGCGTGTAGGTAACTTCCCTCAACTTTACGTTAAAGTTTACAGACTGATCACAATTCCTTCAGATGCGACTGCATTCAGTGACTGGGCGCAATATTTCAGCCATAGCGCCTTGTGATGCCACTGCAGCCAACATATAGGGCATATCTCAATGTTGCACGCCTATAAGAATCTCCTTAGTAGCCACGTCAACTCGAACCCATCGATATGTACGCATTACACTATTGGTAACCTTAACAAAAACATAAAACTGTACCTATAGTTAAAGGAAACAATCTCCTCAGAAATTACAGTTCTCCCATCACACTTCACCCGTTGCCACACTAATACACTTACATTCTCATCGAGCTAATACTAGGTATTATTTCTATGTTCAGTGAGGATTTGTAGGCTATCATAGACTAGGAAACGTCACCTGACTAGAACAAACACCCAACATACGAGCACAAAAACTTTTAGATTCAATGATCATTAACCTAAGGAATGTTTTCACAATTAAATTCTTAACACTAAAACAAGCGTGCACATCAGCCTTACTGATTTGTGATGCCATCGTTGACACAAAAATAGGCCAAATAAAGGGACGAGATGCAAAGTCAGCCAGCATAGTATCAACATGAAAGAGCTTAGTTGACTTTACCTTCCTGCACTCTCGAGTCTTCAGATAGTGATTTATTAACTTGGCAGTGACTGCATTGGAAAAATATATATATATTTTGTACTGTTATTCGAAAAAGCGGTACTTTTGGTATAAACAATACAACTGCGGGGCCGTTAGTTCAATGATCATTATCATTGTAACTTGAGGAGATATACGAAAGTTCAGGTTCAAAGCAACATCAGTTGTTGTGCTTCGAGCGAGCTCCTGAAAGCGCCGCACAGAAGGCTCCCCACAGACAATTCAAAGCACAAGTCTGTGGACAACGCAACATACATTTAATTTACGTCGAGCTCAATGGAGTCTTGAATTACCTACGCATGAGCATAAATTGGTGCGTGTATGCCAAAATCTATACTGCAACTGCATGTTTCGATGAATTATTATTTTATTCCTGGCTTCAGCAATGCACCCACGTCATACGACGTGATCCAAGCAGTGAGACTCGGCTTATTATGTCGCATCAGGATATGAAGGTTTTCTCACGGCATTCCTGCCGGAAAGTCTCAGTTGGCCGAGTGCGCCACTACTGGTGGAAAAAGGCGCAAAGTATCTAAGAGACGAAGAATGAAAATAGAAGAATACAAAAGAAAGAAGACACGATCGTGGGGGGGGGGTGGTCCATTCCGTGGCCCCACACACGGGAGCACCGGGATGAGTCGCTTACCACTATTCAGCGGTCTACCTCGCGGAACAGAAAGATGAAGTACCGTATAGAGAACCAACCTAACCTAACAAAATAGCCTCTCAGCAGGAACTGCGGCCAGCTGCAAGATCCCTTGCGGAGAAGGCACAGGGGACTGCCTTTAGGTTTGAGAGACCCATATATATTCTGACAGGCACACGGTATGCCGGAATATACCCCTGAGGGTATGCTTCTAAGAAAGTGTTAGCAATAGCAGAAATGTTTCCCTATGGACGGCACTGGTGAGCCAAAAACAGAAGAACAAGGGAAGGAAGTCTTTCTACCAGTGAAAACGGGGCATTTCCGCAAGCAGGAACAGCAGTTCGGGGTATGTACAGTAGATCGGGAAATCAGAGTGAGAGCACAACGCTTCTTAGCAGAAGCAGGGACAGGCAAGGAAAAATAGCGAAAATTCTAGTTTGGAATATAATAAAATAGGTATTCTCCTTAGGAGAGGAGCAAGAATGCAATATACTGTACTTACTTACACTCTCAATGAGAGCGATAGGACAGGACCAAAGCAGAAGTCGCGAAATGGCGAAACAAATGCAAGACTGAAGTGCACGCCATCCAACTCCAGAGCACGACCACTCAACAAGAACAATCACGTTAGTTACTACAAACAGGTGGACTAAAAGCCTGGCTAATTTGGAAAACACACTCTCAGACTAGACTGTTACTTTCGAGCCTAAAAACTAGATAACGCCTCCTAGTTACTCTCTAAAGAACAGTTCAATTTTCAGCTACTCACAACAGCTATATTATCTTATTCAGTATTTAGGTAAGATTGGATTACCAGTGACAAACCATTGGCCACTGAAAAAGGATCAACAGTAAAGGAAGGTGACTTGATATCGGCAATGCATCAATAACCGCTCAGCACAATTATCAGGAGGAATTATTCCTCATTATTTCATAATCTCAATTCTAAACAATTAGCGGCCTTTACAGTCCCGGCAATACTACTGCGTATTAGGGAGATCACACTGCGGAATGTGATTATGAAATTACAGTTATTATAACTGTGATGCATATCATAAATCGATAGTTGAACATTTTCGCTGCTGAAAAGTAGTTGCTCCTAAAAAGAATATCAACGTCACGAATTTGTTTTATGCTATCAGGATGTTAGTTAAGATTTCGTTGTGCTGAATTCGTTTCATGCCGTTGTTATATGTTCGCAAAAACTTTTCAATCGAGCGAACTGGTTTCACGCGACTAACATGTTAGTAAAAATATCCACGACACAAATTCATTTCATGTCAAAAACAAGTTCATAAACAAGCTTGCAACTTGTGGGACTGGTCATGCTCCGATGGAAAGGGTTAAAAAAACCGCAACGCGTTTAGTGCTTTCACAATACATTTGCAGTTTTGCTTAAGCGTGTTGCACATGAACATACCCTCTTAGTATGACTGACACTTTCGCAGTGTACATAAAAAAAAAATCACCACACCAGATGGTATGACGCAGCGCTCCCGTCCACATTGACTAAGCGGTTGTAGCCGATATCGCAATATGTATAGTTATTATATATAAGTGCCACTAGCTACCATTTCCTCAGGAGTGATGAGGAATACCACGCACACATAGACTACACGCACACAAGAGAAGCGGCTGGAAACAGACAGAATGAAAGACTTGACAGACAGAAAGATTTAGGATAGGAGACGCAATCAGGAAACGGAGCTTTTAACTGCTAAAAATAGAAGAGCTTTATGTTGTAACGGAGATTATTTTCGGTAAGAGACGATGATGTCCAAGTTTTCAATTCATACATGAATTTTGAAGGATAAAAAGAGATGGTCTCGCGCATATTCAGCAACTGGGACTATGGAGAAACATGTCATTGCCTGTGATTGAAAGAGTAAGCGCAACCCAAGCAAGAAATAAAAGAATTATGAGAAATAAAGTAGTGGCGAGTAAACGCGCGTGTCGAGTTAGATTTGTGACAAACGATGATCTGTAACAAGAAAAAATTGGCCCAGAGAGCAGACTGTAGTTCGGACAAAAAAGAAATTTCCTCAATTTGATCAAGTTGCAATGAGAATAAATTTTGCTAATGACAAACTGTACCTAGGCTTAGGATATTATTAATGTTGCTTTAAGCATTCGTGGCAGTAGCACCGTGAATATGTTTACGAGAGAAGGAGCAGGGAACATGTAGTATTTTCCAAGACGAACGTGGAAACTATGGACGCANGAGAATAAATTTCGTTAATGACAAACTGTACCTAGGCTTAGGATATTATTAATGTTGCTTTAAGCATTCGTGGCAGTAGCACCGTGAATATGTTTACGAGAGAAGGAGCAGGGAACATGTAGTATTTTCCAAGACGAACGTGGAAACTACGGACGCATTGCACGGAAAATTGCTAACCTAATTAGGACAAGTTAACTGCCAAGAAAGGGGAGAACAGAATATACGATCATTAGCAGCAGTGTAGTAATGTAAGGAAGCAAATTCATTAAGTGGGCACGAAGAGCGCCCTGAAAGGCTAGCAGAGCTTAAAGTTGGTACGTAACCTGTGGGGGGTCAGCGTGAGAGTATTACTTTCGACTACATAGGAAGGGGAACCTGACTAACTTAACCACATGGCTCATCCTAGGCTCCCTGAAGAGGCTTGGGGCAAGTTAGCGAAAAAAAAAAGCTGTTCGAATAGATTAATAGGATAAAATACATCATTCTTTGAATAAAATAGCATTTTGTAAAATAAGACGAGAAAAGAAATGTTACCTACACACAATAAGAGAGTTTTTCTCGAAGAAGATGGAGGTGGAATTAGAAGAGTAGGAATGCGTAGGTAAGAGAATAAAGGATACAGCGAAGCCGCTTTACGCATATAAAAAACTGCTTACGTCTTCTAAAATACAACGTTAATTGCTCTATGTACTAATTACTGCGTGCGCAGTTAACAGGTGCGATGTAACGAACCAAACAATAAAGACACGCATATATACTGCATTTAAATACACGGGAACACCTACGAAAACGTAACGAAGTCTCAATAATATGAAAAACCGGAGCGAAGTCACGCTAAAAACAATGGTCGTGGAATTAGGATACAATTATAACGCAATCGGAAATTTATAGGCATTTATCGGCTGCTTATGGGTAGATAACCCAATCGGCAATTTGTAGGAATTGATCGGCTGCCTATGGGTAGAGAGTGAAGGATATCCGAAAACATCGGAGAAATGCCTATAAATTTCCGATAGGGAAGTCGATATAGACGAGTAAATAAGAGCTCAGTTACGAACGAGTACGTACGGCACATTCTTTCACCAGTCAGGGTTAATGACTCCTGTATGAGTTAACCGTACCTTACCAAAATGTGTTGTTTTGTTACAGCCTTACAGGTATTATTTCTTTTAGACTTTTATTGAATTCTTGCGAGAGAAAGTGTGCTTGCTACAAGCTGACATAAGAACGGGTCTAGTCGCATTTTCTTCCAACGTCAAGCTGACCATAAGGTATTGCTGTAATTTATGAAATTTTAGTTTTTTTCAAGTTGAGCTCTACACGAAATGACAAATTGGCACGGATGTTACTTCGAACAGACGTCAGCTGGCAAAAGTAGAATACATGCAGTTAACTGACAAATTACGAATTCTCAAAGTTGAACAACGTGGTGGAGTTCACACACTTTATTTCCAGCAAAATCTCCAACAATCAAGCTATTGTTTCCAGTGCTCAGACTACGCCCAGGTATAGAGAATACCGTTTCGATCAGTACCCGTATAACTCAAACGAACTCAATTGTTTTACAACTTTAGCAGTTGTATAGATGCAAATAGGCACAAACAGAGCCTTGCTAAACAAAAGTTCTACATTGCAAGCGCTTTTCAACAAGCCCCATGAGTTCTGTGTTGGAATGCAGTCAGAACATGTTACCCATTTATTGGCTATTCGAAGAATATTATCATGTCATAAACATGTTTCACTACCACGTTTTATCAGTAGTGAAGGCTGATATCATGAGCGAGGCCTTTATAAGACAAGAGGAAAAATTAAGAAAACTACGAGACGAAAATGCAATATAGCAGGGGCGTCATTGCCAATGAGCAGTAAAAATGCAGATAACCTTACATGACTTTAATTGCGATTATGCATGCATTGAATAATAGCTGCAGAATTCATCCAATCCAGTAACGCAGGGTTAAGAAACAGTTGTAGTTACATTAGCTAACTGGCGCTTTAGGATTTCTAATTCAATAATTAAGCAGATTCGGCATAAAAAACAATGTTTTTAGAAACCACAATCTTTAATGCAAAAACAGGTTGAGCTCCACCGCGATTTGTAAAGCAAATTGATGGTCAACCCTTTATGTGGGCTAAAGGATAGTAGGTATGCTTACATAAATTTATTACGTAATTAAACTAGTAAAAATAACTGGTAATTAAGTTTAACTATAAGATAGCGTAAAAAAAGCATAGTGAAAAAACATTTTTCACGTAGTATTAGGTTTTGAGATTCCACATGTTGACCGTATTCTGAGCATACAGCAACAGCCCATGTACCTACGACAATGTGTACCTACCACTTCCAAATGTAGCTCTCAAAGTAGCCAAAGTATTGGAAATCGATGAGACTTTCAGCAAACAGAAGCCACCACAACCATTATCTTCAGCGTAACCAACACTTCCGTGTTAATAACAATTAGGTAAAAAATCTAAATGACTATCACCTTGAAAGACATCGGAGGCCATAAGTGAGCTACTGGTAACAATATACCGAGACGAACACAAGAGACGAAAAGTTACCTGAATTTCCAACAAACGCGTAAGCTGAGCATCACATTATGGCACGAGGTCCCTTTTTGCACAACTGCATGAGCCACACACGGGGTGATGCAATCAAATATCGCAATCATCGTGGGAAGCACGCATGCTGGCTATGGTGCAACAACACCTACTTTAGCGCGTCGAAACTCTGCTATATATTCACGAGTGCTAATCAATACTCAAAATGTTTCTCAACATCTTAGCAAGCTCCTCAATTTTGAGAACGTTAGCAGGGATAAAGTAGCTAGTAGAGAGAGAATTGAAGTGTTTTCTACTAAATTCAGATTTAATGCATAATAACGCGCTGGCGTAAAATATATCACGAAATAAGCGATCTACAATATTTGGCGAACCATGATTACCAGCCACCAGAGAAATGCAACGCTGGACTAAATTCGGGAAATCTTAGAAAGAAATGTCAGGGGAATAAAAAGTTATTACCTGCTCGATAAATGTAACTCACACATTTTATAAACTTTCAGAGCATAGACAAGTTCGTGGCGTTTGTTTCTACCTAAAAAAAAACTCGACTACTCATCTTGCCACATTGTGCAATCAGTCTACCTGCATTATGTTTAGTTGTATTCGGTGAAAAGGGCCGATACAAATATTCCTGAAGTTGCGGGGAAATTACAACCATCAGGATTTTTCAAATGAAAGAAAATCAACACTTATCGTCGATCCTGAAACTGACGGAAATAATGGCTTTCCCAGAACCTCAAACTAAGCGAAATGACCCACTTTCCGAGATATTCACTGTAGAGGAAAATTTCAAGTTTCCTTCTAATCGAACGATCAAAATTTAGTGCTAGATGCACGGAAACCGAAGCAACCTTTCTCGGTACGAAAAACTGTAAACTATTAAATTCACCGCAAATCCAAAACGATATGCATAAGGTAGTATCGTAAAAAAAATATATGTAATAGAGGAGCTATGCTTGAGAACCGAAATACCTATCATTGTTGTCAGTGTCCTACAGCAAGAGCTGTCTGAGCTGGGAAACAAACCGGTGAATTTGAGAGCTACACTCCTACACTATGTACAGCCGGAACAGTAAAGTATAACATTCTAGATACTAGAAAATATAGCAGCTCAACAGCAAGTAACCACACAAACTGTAAACATCTTGGCATGCAACGGTAACGAGACATATAACGAAGAAATAGGTGAGAAATACATCGCTTAAAAAAGACTCCAACGTATAACAACTTATGGTTAGGTATGAAACAATGACATAAATAGAACAGATAAACTACACTGCAGTTGTAACTAGACATTTACTAATACTTAACAATGAAAAGATGGAGGCTAAAACGGCGATACGTGTAAAGTTTGTAATGCTAGAGATATAGTTTCTTTTCGTTTCTCTTGACTCGAACGACGAGTTTCAGATCGTAAGAGCACTAGATGTAATGCGTGGCTCCATTGGTTCAGACCTGGATCAGCATTTGGCAATGCTCGATACGACCCAAGGAAACATGAGCGCCGCAACTGGTGGTGCTAGTCACAGAGGAAAGCAAATCGTTTTAGATTTGGACAACCACTAGGCCAAGACTCTACCACCTAAGGGCACATGAGCGCCGCAACTGGTGGTTCCAGTCACAGAGGAAAGCCAATCGTTTCAGATATGGACAACCACCACAAGTACTCGGTAGTTACAGAGAAATGCATCACCTAGGATTTGGACAAGAGTCTCGGCATATTCTCCCTCCTGAGGAAACATGGACGCCGTGATTTCTAGTCCGAGTAACAAAGGATAGCCGATTGCTCCAGATCTCCAAGACCTGAGGAACATGGGCGCCGCGACTTTATTATAGTGGTCCTAGTCCCCGAGTAAAGCAGATTATTTGTTCCAGATCTGGACAGGCGTTTGGCTCTACTCTACCACCATAGGACACGTGAGCGCCGAGACTAGCGGTCCTATAGCCGCTTAGAGAACTTGATCATTGCAGATGAGGGCAAGTGCTCGGAGGTTACTGTGCGGTCGGGCATAACGGATGACGCAACGATTTTAACTTACGCAGTACGAGATACACCAATAGTTCGCAGATCCAAGTGAAAATCTTTTCTAAATCTTTCGTCTTTCTTCGGTTCTTAGTTGCCTACACCACTTACAGTAATGGCTTAACTTCACCAATTTTAAAGAAAACTGGCATACAAAGAACAAGGAAATTAACGATTCATTAGAGCATGACACCATCAGCTTCACAAGCACAATCGCGGCAAATTCTCTAGTTCAAAGCCTTTCTTCTTTTTCCTGAGTCAATCCCAAGCTATTTGAGTGGTAAGGCTAGAGGAAGGTGGCGGTCCCTAAGAATTTTCGGGCGGCCTACATGCTGATTATTATATTGGCATAGTCCCGCACGCTGGTTCATGGTGTTAGCTTCTGGGGGTTGGGGCAGAATTCTGTTTGGCGATGTCCCTTGGACTATCGTCCTTCATAGTCAGAAGCACCTATGTATTACTTTGGTAGGCATGGGCAGCCATATAGAGGCGATGATCCTTCTGTTCTGCAAATACTACTTATTGCGCATGGGGTTTCTGCTTATTCTTTATTTATGTAGCGTTTCATGTTCTTTTCCGTTGCTACTTTTCGTACAGCTGCTGTCCCATCCAGTGCAGCGAGTGGCACTCGCTTTGACTTTGGTTGAAGGGAAAAAGAACTCCAGATCAATATTCATGTTTGAACTGCAGGGTTATTACCGTATGTAAATTTATCGTACTAAAGAAACCGAAACCAGCACCTCAGTGTTGACATTATTTGTTATGATGCACTGCATTGGCGAAGTAACGCAGTGAGAACAACCAAGCAGCATTTCATCTCATTCGTTTAGCAATGACGATTCGACAGAGAAATTTTTATCAATCTTGAACTTCCCTCAGTACAAGTCATTATGGCTTTAGCTCTACATGTATCTATCGCAAGGAATACAAAGTACGGCAAAAAAAAAAAAAACAACTAACTGACCGACGCAGTAAGAACTACTGAATTATCGAAGCAAGCATATTTTGCCCAAGTGTCCTATTACCGGAGACACACTATACAACCACGCTCAATATTATAAGAGGGTGTGCGGCTCCCACGTCGTCCCAATCAAAGAGCTATAACAGAAAGGGGAGCACAGTTATACTTCGCCGTACGGGTGATGGGATTTTTTTTTGTTCTTCGATGGCTGCTCTCTAGTCACCAATTAAAGGCTTCCAGCCATCTCTTCCCACCAATCACAGGCTTCCAGCCATCTCTTCCCACCAATCACAGACTTGAAGCCAAACAGAGAGTCAGCCAAGTTTCAGTCTTGCCAAGCGTTCAGCTTGCGATCTACGTTGCCGTTGCTACCTCCTTGGTTCCATTACATAGCAGAGATCGGTAGCGTAGCTACGGTGCCATGAACGACGTGGTTGTTGTACTTCCGCTGATCAAATAGGCGTGTAAGTGCATAATGTGATTCGGCTAAATAAACAGGTGCAAAAATTAGCGGGACGCATATTCAGAAGCCATGACTTTGATTTCACGTGCAAACAATACTGACAATAGCTTGGCACCGCCTGTATAAGCTAGGATCATTGCACATGTATCACGCGTTTCGTACAGCAATCCGATCTACTCGCAGGAAAGTACTGAAGAGATTCGCATGAAATAGCATACCACCGTTAGCTCGGCCATAGCCATGCATGCTCGGAAGCAAATGGCCCACACTTCTAGCTTTGGAAATTGTTCAAATGTATAGACTAGCGAAATATGAGTATCTTGCAGCAATCTCAGGTTCATCAGTACAAAGTCATTACGATGATCATTGGTTTTTAAAATGTGTTATCGATTTCTTCGGCGCAATATGCATAATGTGCGAGGTTAAGTCTGCCCACACGCTGCTACCTATTTCAACTTTCAAGACAGGAAGAGGAGGATAGGTACATTCCAGACTTCCAGTTCGCACAAGGGAGCAGTAAGTTAGTAGAGAAGAAGAGAGAAATGACTACCAGTAGGAGAAAAATGGGAAAAACCAAGACGATTAAAGAAATCTTTTGCTTGGTTTAGATTTCAGAGTAACTAATCCGCTTTCAATCTTCAAGCGGAACGCTCCGCTCGGTCAATACAAATATCTTCGATACAAGAAAACCTCATTAGCGCATCATACGGCAGCTATATGATACAAGCGAAAAACTATAGGTACTACTAAGACGTGTCCAGCAATAAGCACACGCAAGATAATGGCACACCAAACAACAGCAGTATCGTTGCATTTCGTTTTGAAGACGTCAGTACGTACGTATATTCAACAGTTTGAACAGGCCACAAAATGCATATGAATGGTCCCACGCTTCAAACTGCGTATTTCTGGAAGCAAACGGTGGTGTTACAGCAAGGAACCTTAGACACAAAAAGGCTAATTCGAAGGTCGGGTCTTATACAGGGAAGTCACTAGCTGCCTACCAGTGATGACGTCACAACAAATGCGGACATGCCTCGCTTGTTCGCCAATGCTTGGTAGAATGTTGAAGCTTGCACAATCAAGTCACCAGCTGACGTCACAAGAACGGTGAACATGTTCGATGCAGCAAAGTGCATCGAACTGTGTCGTCAGTAAGTGACCACCTACGTTGTTGCCATAACCCTAATATGACGCCTATTGGCCCAAAAGTGCTAAAGACGCCTGGTTCAATCGCAACGAACTGTATTCCTACGATGGTGTCACACAACCGGTGCTGGGCCCTTGGCGGGATGTCCAACTCTGGCCAATAACTTTAACACAATTCATGGCCGCTCGAGAAACTAAAACCAGTAAGCAGCTTCTAGAGCGGTCATAAATTTTGTTGGGAGCTGCGAGGTCATCACAGGTAGTGCACTAAAAATGTCGTAGCACGGCTTCGCCCCACAAAGAAGTCTTTTCGTCTAAGAGACCTTGGTCACAGTATAGCGCAATAACGGGAGAAAGTATTGCGCTTACTTTTATACACAGGGATGTAATGGTTTAGTAATGGAGCGATACTTGATACTTTATACTTTACGAAAATATGCTACAGGTGTCACCGACTGTGTCGGTTCCATCGTGATAAGCTAATTTCATTAGCTTCAACTTGTCCGATACCTCTGTCGTAACAGGTACTTACGCCACTCTGGATCGAGACGTCAAGGCTAATGGATTAGCTTATTTTGATGATACTGTCTCGACTAAAAAGAAACGCCTTAAATGAGTGGTTATAAACCAAGTGTGCGTTATCGCGAGCATACTCAATTATTAGGGGTTGGTAGCAGCACACGTTATCATAATTATTTTGTTAATTCCATGGGGACTTGGATTTTCATCATAGGTAATTATTTTGTCATTGGGGAATAAACAAAACACAGAGAAGAACAATAGCTTCGTGATATGCACGAGAACTCGTTTCAGTAATTCTGGAATTGGGAGTGATGACTAATTAGGGATTGGAAAAAGGAGTTAACCAGAAAAAAGGCTAAGAACCACTGCACTACTAATTCATAATAACACAAGAACAGCGCTCGAGTTGAAAATATGGCAGTTACCTCACACATTACACTGCTGTGAAGTCCAGGGTATAGCCTCTCTTCTGGCATAGCATATGATGCCCTCGAAGGTACCTACCTACACCCTGGCACGATAAGACTTTACCTGTCATGACATCGACAGTGGGCCTGTATTTTGTTGCCGCTTTAGCATATGAGAGGACTCACTGCTGGGCTTAGAGTAGGGTTGCTGAGCCGGGACATTTTAGGGGTTCAGGAGTCGGAGTCGGAAAGTTCTGAGTCCCCGAAGTCGAAGTCATTGAAAATTGGCCTATCGGAGGTGGCGGCGCAAATATTCAGTTATTTTGGAGTGTGCAGTGAGTCAAAATTGGAGTCAGTAACTAGCTGAAACCAGGAATCGGAGTTGCAAGTGACTCATCAGACTCCGCAAGCCCGTGTTGAAAAAGATAGGTACGTTTTGAGAATCTCAATGCAAGAAGCGCACTAAGCAGCTGCATTAATGCAGCAAGAATGCTCAAAGCAAAAAACTGCATCGTCTACGAAGACAATGGCGACAGCATCACAAAAACGTTAGTCCAAACACAAGATAGAAACGCCCTTGACAACTGCTTCGCCCTTCACTCAAACTTTTTCCTTAACCGAACTGGTTACAGGAACGAATTTAGTGTGAGTTAAGAGCAACCGCTGTACTTGGAAATCGGGGACAAACTGGATTTAATTTTATATACATATATATATATATATATTTTCTACTTACTGAAATGTGTATTTTAGACTTAAATAAAATACTAGAGTTCCTCGAGCACACAGGTTTGCAGACAGGGCGCCGGAGTCGGATGCCTGAAATCCGACTCCGACTGTGGAACCCTGGTGGCTGAGTCGTTATAAGATTGGAGGACCAATACGAGAAGTGCTGTAGAGCCGTAGAGTATAGGCAGCCTAAGGCTTTATTGCACTAAGACATATCGGCTGACAGTTAACAGATTGGCATTATTGACTCCGTACCTAGAGTCCAAGGCGAACTGTTTACCCCCAAAACCACAACCCCGCTTTACAAACACAATATGTGTGATTTATGCACGGGTATATTATACACTAGCTAGCTACATGTCAGTAAAGATACGAAGATAAAAACTCGGACTCGCTCGGCGTCCCCACTTATACGATAACAAAAATGTAGCCAAATATTTTGGGGTAGAATATACAACTCATCTGTACTATTCTTTCTCATCCTAAATAGTGTTCAACGAAAACTAACATCCGAACATAGTGGTCTTCTATAGTTTGAAATATTACAGGACAACTGAATGATCTCAATAAATCTTGCATGATTTTATCATGATACAAACTAAATGCTTTAGTTTGCAAAGAATTATAGATGCTAGCTTAAGCTTCTCTAGTCATTGGTAATTTACACATTAAAACATGGATAGCTACGGAATGTTTCTAAGTAACATACATAAAAATGTTTTTTTATTTGTTCTTTAACATAAATTACTGTTAAAATCAAATTTAGATTACCCCACTAGCTGTTCGAAATGTCAAGAAATAAAAAAATCTCTGCAATGAAAAATATCCGGTATTAAGGAACAACAATAACAAAACCACCTTTATCGAATAGCTATTGCATAAATAGCACGGATCTATTTCTCTCAAAATCTTCGGAGTAGCTACCTAGGTAAGAAGAGATAAAGATAAAGTACGTAGGTACCTATATTTGGAACAATTACAAATGTAAACTGCAATATTAAAATAACAAAACTATCAATGAGTGACAGCTCCATACATTAAAAAGAGGACGATAGGAACGGGAATGACTAGAATTCGCTGATACAAATCGATACCGTACACTAAATGTGTAACGTGAGAGCATATCCAAGTGTGAATAAAGGGCAAGAAGAGCAATAAACTTCAACGCTTAATGACTACGGGAAGAGATTCTAATAAGTTGTATTTGCAATAAAATCGGGAACAATGCAGAAAACAATAAATGCATAAAATAAATAAGTTGAATCAACGCAGTGACCCGGAACACGACTCAGATAATGCAGTAAAGTCAATAAAGCCGAAACATAGAAACGGACGCAGCTAAGGTACCTACTTATCCTGTTCACAATGAGAGCATCAGTAACATGTTGTAATCATAACATAAGAGTATAGTATGGGTTACTAATGAATTAGTATCTGTGAAAACATATGAGCAAAGAAAAACTTACAAAATGCTAAAAAACAATAGATGCAATATGACGAAGGAAGGACTACAATTGACACGATCACTATAACCCCAAAATAATAAAGAACTGATGAAGTGATGAAAATAAGAACTAGATGGCTTGATAAATAAGATAATGAAAGGGCAAAAACACAAGTAGCTACACAAGGGTTGATAAAAAACCGAACGAAATAGGGGGAAAATGTAGATAAAAATAAACTTACCTACTGCCATAGGCACCGGTAGATGGCATGTAGTAAGAAGAGGAGTTGCCTCCAGACATGCCGGTGCCGTCACTCATGAACTGCTGAATGAGGCTGCCGCTGCTGCTCATGAATTGCTGCTGGGCGTAGGTGTCGCTGTTCAGGTCCCCCCCACCGTACTGGTTCGAGGAACCGAAGTATCCGCCCGATGCGAAGTTGCTCGACATGTTCGAAAGCAGTGACGAGCCGCCCATGGTGTTGCTGCCGTACGACAGGCTTGTGTTGCTCTGGGGGGCGGAGTTCGGAGGGAGGCTGGTGTTGGTGTTACCTATAGGGAAGTTGGTCGAGTTGAGAGGGAGGTTGCTGTTGCCCTGGGAGAAGTTGGTAGAATTGAGGGCAAAGCCTGTGTTGCTCTGGGAGAAGTTAGTAGAATTTAGCGAGTAGCCCAGGTTACTTTGGGGCAAACTGGTGGAATTTAGGGGAAGACTTGCGTTGTTCTGAAGTAAGTTGGTGGTGTTGAATGACGAGAAGCTGGTGCTGCTCGGGGGAGCATTCATAGAATTTAGCGAAGAAGTAGGATTGTTCATAGAGTGCATGCTCGATGGCAAGCTCGAGCTGGGCAGCGGCTGAGAAGGATTTGTACTGGTCAGCTGGCCAGTGCTTTGGTAAGACAGGCCACCGCTGCTGTAACTCGAGGCACTCGACACTGCACTGTTGCTGAGAGGTGCCGTGGATGAGACGCTCGGCTGAGATGAAGGTAACATTGTGCTGGCTGTGCCAGTAGCGCTGATCGAGAACTGACCGCTACTTAGTTTACTGGCGCCATAACTAGTAGAAAGAGCCGTGCCTGGGTTGGTAACGCCAACATTGTTGTTACCATTCATACTCAAGGCACTCACACCCGTGGCAGTAAGAGTCCCAGCGGATGTAATGCCAGTAGTCGATGTGCTAGCAATGGTGGAGTTGGTGGCCACGCCTGGCCTGAGAGAAGATGCGCTCACCCCGGTCGCTGCCGTGTTCGATGCC
Source organism: Parhyale hawaiensis (assembly GCA_001587735.2). Taxonomy (NCBI): domain Eukaryota; kingdom Metazoa; phylum Arthropoda; class Malacostraca; order Amphipoda; family Hyalidae; genus Parhyale; species Parhyale hawaiensis. The sequence goes on along the minus strand of LQNS02278076.1, from coordinate 3,480,759 downwards.
AGCGAGTGGGAGCTGGTCAGTGGAAAACCTTCGGATGTTCTGAGGGAGTTGGACAGTACAGGGGCTGCACGAAGGTCTCCTGAGAGGGTTGAAACGGTATCACGTGAATCAAGGGTCGAGATGCCGCGTTTGGTATTTAGGTATGGAGACCGGCTGGCGGAGGCAGTGGGGTCGCCCACATACGAGCCGGTAACGGCAGGAGGAGAGCCAGAGGACAGGCTTCGAGACGCAAGATAGGAGCTGCTTGCGGTCGTCCTGCCACCAAAGTGAACTCTGTCAGTACTCGAGGAGATGGAGGCTGATGTTACGGATGTGACGCTTGGGCCAGTTAGGGCAGATGGTTTAGCATTTGTGGAGCTAGCATAGTTCCTAGTGGCACTAGTCACAAGTGATGTAGTGCTTGTGGACACAGCGTTGCTGATGGCTGTGGTGGTTGGCACAGTAGCAATTCCGCTAGGTTTAGTAGTTGATGCAAGGTTGCTACTTCCGACGAGATTAAAAGCACTCGCAGTGGTCGTGCTCGGGGTAGCACCTGCAGTTGTTAGGCTACCTGCACCGGAAGGGATCCTGCCAGTTGAAGCGGCACTCAATGCTGTAGTGGAACCTGTGGTCAGACTATGACTCGGACCTGTGCCTGATGGCAGACCAACACCAGTGATGGACGATGACACAGGCAGTCCAATGGTACCTGGAGAAACAGCAAGTCCACCTACGCCCGGAGACACGGCAAGTCCACCTGGGATAGGAGATACGGCAAGTCCACCTACACCTGGTGACACCGCAAGGCCACCAACTCCCGGAGACATGGCCAGTCCTCCAGGACCAGGAGACACAGCAAGTCCACGAATGTCAGAAGACACGGCGAGAGCTGCACCCGGAGATACAGCAAGCCCACTCATGGAGGTGGTTGGCACTCCAAGACCACTTGTAATGGCAACAGAGGGGACTGAAGTGGCGCCACTGACGCTCACAGTCGCCGAGCAAGTCTGCAGACGCGGGT
>LQNS02278076.1:3461090-3471612 GCA_001587735.2 Parhyale hawaiensis | reverse complement strand
TTTGCTGATAATAATTACTGAAGCTGCCCCCGTCTAAGTGGACTCGTGGGATATATTTATACGTTGCTCTATCTAACTGGACCCGTGGAATTCCTTTGGCAGCAAACCACGATGCAGGTTCCCAAAGATTTGTTCTTGAAAATTTCGGGCGTATAAACAGCTAAAAAGACCTGGCCTGTGGCCGAGAGATTAGTCACCAGCCGTATCACAGATACGCCAGCTTCCCGAACTCAATGAAGCTCGAATGTTATTGTATCTATTAGTGATGAAGAGCGTGACACAAAAGGTAAGTACGTAGGTACGTAGGTAGGTACTAGCGTATTAATATATAGATTTATTCAACATAAAGTTATACTTCTTCTGGATTACGAATTTTATTTTTACCATGCTTTCGACATTCTTAGCGAATGTCGTTGTCAAGGCGGGAACTTCAAAACCCTTTGGTCCGCTACTTATGATATGCAACTAGCTACATGGAACCTGGATGTCCTTTGTTTTCATCGAGTAATTATATGTGCTGACCACTGCCACTACAGCCACTTCGAGGACTCTAAACGCCAGCTTCGACCACGTGACAAAGCCATGTGTTTACTCGCCCAGAGATACTTGGGCTTGCTCCTCCCATTAGAAGAAGAAGATCCTTGGGAGTCACAGCGGTTGAAGCGATCGAGATGGGAGTGTACGGTACTCCCGCATGGCCAACAACAAGTCGGTGCTATGGCACATTCCATAAATATCATCCCATGGCAGGCCCATGACCAGTCCCCAAGCCATTCCTTAATTACTGCAAGGGATTTACCCTTTCCAGACTGGCGAACTGAGTCCTGCCATCTATCTTGCCAGAGGCACCGTATTTTCCTCCAACAGGTGAATTGTATCAATGAGTGAAGGTAAAATTGTCTGATAGTTCAGTCAATGAGCTCTTTTTGCAACCGCATCGGTTGCCTCATTAGTAGAGCTCGGACATTGGAGCATTTATACGTAAAATGCTACAAGTGCTCTTAATGCTGCATAATGCACCAAACGCTATAAAAGCTCTAAAGTGCTCCATTTCACTCTATCTGTTCACAAAGATGTAGCAATGTCAAATAAATGGAGCATTCATAGCAGGTGGTCAACCGTACTTTCAAGTGTACTGAATATCAACGAGTTTGATTCAAGCATAAATAAGCGACAACAACAATATTCAATACACACTGACAAGACTGCTATCAGTTTGAATGTGGTAAAATGGTTGATGTAGGGATCTTCGCTAGGGTGGGGTAAATTTCTTCTAAGTTCCCCCATACCATGACACACTAACGAATAAAATAGCATAATTGGTAGATGAATGAGACATGCATGATCACTAAAATAGTTGTAATTTTCGAACTGTGGTTTCTGTAGTTTTACAATTTAATTTGGTTTTTCTAAACTGGTTGTGACCGCATTTAGGGCAAGTATAGTTACCCCAGGTGCAACAGCAGTAGGTACATGAGGGTTTAATACCGGTTCAGTACATTCAGTGCCTCGTAGTTAGGTGCACTTTTTTTCAACTGTTGACATTGTACTGGACTAAGTTGTTGTTGTTTTGCTTTATCTTTTAAAAATTCTGCTAATTTTTTTTAATCTTTCCATTTCTTATTTTTACCTGCAAAATACTTTCATGAGCAAAACCTCATTTAAATTCTTACTCCGATAGGTGTGTAAATTATAATTTGGTGCTCGAATCGCTCCGATAACTGCTCCCAAACGCTTCGGCAACTAGCTATACTCCAAACGCTCCTATAAGTGCTCTAAATGCTGGGGTAACTGTTCGAAAGGCTCATATAAGTGCTCTAAATGCTCCGGTAACTACTCCTAACGCTCCCATAGGTGCTCCTGATGCCCTTTTCTATCGCTACTATTGCACACTTATAGCGCTACAAATGCTCTTTTTAACCGCTACTAGGGCTCTTTTCTAACAGCTCCAATGTCCTAGCTCTACTCATTAGCTACCAGATATTCCCTTATGACAAGGAACAAATTGAAGTTTACCCAAGTCACCAATAATTCTTGACTAGCAAAAACTAATGCAGTAGCTATATCTTGATCTTGTTGGCTTCCTATTTTGTAACAGGAACTGAGCACTTAATGAGTCAGTAATAACAATGAGATTATCCTCATAATGCACAAATAAACCTCATATGGCTTAGGCTCTGGGGGAACACCACACTCATATAGATAACCCCACAAAATGAACACCATCCCCTGCCCTGTAGAAATTTCCTGAGTACTTTGATTTTTGACCCCTTTTTCCCCGTTTTCCAGACTGCTAGACACCCTGTAGGTAGGTAAATACCTGGTGCAGTTCCTGATGATGCGTCCAGTATCCATCTTCTGCCCAATGCCATGGATGACGAACACCAGGTGAGTGATGTCCGGCAGCTTATCACTAGCACACGCATCCAGACTGTAGCCGCGGTGTACCTTGTAGCCAGCTGGTGGGATGTTATCGTTTGTTAGGGTAGGTAGAGGAAAAACTTGACGTTTAACTAATATACCTAGCCACTTTACCTCATGAACTACTGTAAGGAAGTAGCTAATACAGTTGGTTTCTTTTTGAAAAAATAACAAACAACTGTTAGGTACCCAAAAGTAAGTAATATTGTACAGCTGGCGAAGTGAGATTTGTTACATAGGTAACTTTAAGTAATACTTTACGTCAGAGTGGAAGTTCAGGTATAGCTTCCAAAATTCCATAAAGTTTTCACTAGAATAACAATTGCAGTGAATGTAGAGTCAACTTAACCATGCACCTTCACTGGGAAAGTCCCAATCACTGATTCGTGCTGCAGATGGATACTGTACAAACTTGACTCCATACGAGTGCACAGTTGCAGTCGATCACAAATTGTTCAAGCTACGGCGTCAGAGACGGCATGATCATGTGGCAAAACTAACCCCCAGACCATTCCCATTTCTTGCTAGGCCAGTGCCCCCACAGTGGAATGTGAATGCCAGTTACATTAATGCTACAGTCTTGAGTACCATGAGGACTAACGTTCCATGCAGGGAGGGAACAGGTAGACTTTGGTGCGCAAACACCGTACCCTAGTGGGCGTTAAATCTCAGTATGACCTTCCTCAAATTCCACCTAGATGACAAGACTAGGGATTTTCTTTAATTGGTTTGACTTTTTATCAAGCAAGAACTCAATTCATTATAAATTTCTGCAAGGAAAGCACTAGCTATTTGAAATGTACGGCATTTTATTCATTTGACGACAGCACTTCTAACTCTATTAGATAAATTTCGGTCAAATTCGATCGTGAGCAGGGTTAGGCTCACTTTTCAAGTTTTTTTTTTTTGCAAATCTTACAAAAACCGAAAGAAAGACATTGCCATGATAAGAAGTGGCTGTTCAGAGGAAAAATCCTTTGAAACTTCACTAGTTAGTCCAAGTGGGTTCAAAAGAAGTGAACTTACAGACAGCAGTATCTCCCTTTCAAAAATCCCAACGATCGAGGGCAGTCAGTACAAAGAGGCAAGAACAGAAGAAGCATCACACAGAACAACATACAGACATAACAATACAACAGCTATAGGCCAAGCTAGGGAAAAGTACGCAATTCGACGAAATCCAAGAGATGAGACAACAAAAAGAGGCCCAACCTGCAAACTCAAACAAATTAATACAATTGCTCTCAATGATGCTCCGTCAATCTCCTTTTAAACACAGCTAACATCTTTAGTGCGCAATTATACGATTTCGCAAGTCTTGGAGATTACGAGAATAAACTGAGAAAACCATCACAGGTAGAGAATAGTTATGGTATAATCTATAATGAAAATTTACAGTGTAGCAAACTGATAGATACTGAGTGCATCATATCAACTATTATTCATCAATTACGATCGTATGAACTCATTTTCCTTACGTTATCGATACGGTAACTAGAATTTTCAACATTGTCTTTCGAGTAGTTTTGTTGAGGGCATAATATGTTCATTTACCGCAAATTTACATTACGGTATATATGTAGCTACAATAATTATGCTTGTGACAAGCCAAGGGCGTCGGAACACGCCCTTTTTCTTACCATAAGGGCACATGACACCGTTAGGACTTAGGGCCAGGAAGCTATCTGCCTTCACTCTTGATAGGCTTCACTTGTGGAAATCTTTACAAAACAATGAAAAGTTTTGAATTACCTGGCTTTCCCGAAGAGGGAGGTCTTCCATTACAAGGGATTCTGTTATTGATAGATTACCATAATGTGGTACAGCAAAGGTATGGATCGCCGAGCAGAAGTTACAAATCGCATACTCGGCGAGATGTTGCCGCTGAGGTAGGGGATAGGAGTTGTTGTGAGGGCCCTTGAGGGCGAGACGTGTTATGAGGGAGTGTACAGCGAATGGCCCGATGAGGGGCCGGGAACCTTCTGATTAACGGGGTCGACCAGGCATTTCTGTAGCCCAAGTGTCCTTAGATACTTGAGCGGAGCTTTGCAAACGTAACACCACGTTACGGGAACGCTGTTGTTGACTGGGTCTATGAGATAGACTGATGTCTCGTGCGAACGGTTAAGAAAAATACCAGATACGATCTTGGAGCTGCTTGCAGCAGGGTTTTTCAAGCTTGGGAGGTTCCCCGTTCAGGTAGAGGGTACGTAGGAGTTATTATCTTGCCACTGAGGCAGTATTGGGTTCTTGCAATGGGGCCAGAAACGAGGCTCCGTTCTGGCCTGGACAGACAGTCCAGGATACGGTGGTCTGCCGGTGCCTATACGCAGAGTAGAAGGCTCTGTATATTAAGCTCAATCTCTGATTCGTCCAAGCAGCCGATAGTGGAGGAATATAGCCAGTACCGGAGTCTCAGTGGGATAAGGCCATCGTCAGTAAGCGATAACTTCGGGACCGTATCGTTGAACAGGAGACAGATATTCCTCCATGTTCGAGTCTCTCCGGCACTGAGTGTTGTGGCCTAGAGAACCGGGTAATGGCTAGAGGAGGTCTAAGCTTATTTCGCCCGTGTATGCGTCCGGGATGTGGTCCTTGATATTGTATTGGGGGAATTGGCTTCTGATAGTGTAGTCAGACTCTCGTGGGCGACCAGGTATCAGGCTCTAGCGACTTTGCAAACGACGAAGGAGAAGAGAGCTGTTCTTCGATAGAAGGGAAGTGAGCTCTGCAGAGCTGGCAGTTCGGTCAACTGGGTGAGGTTCTGATTAACGGAGACTAGAAGGTTCCGCGAGCAGGTTTAAGATTACAAGTACTGAGGCCAGTACTTCGGGGTAGTCGAAGAGTCACAGGACCAGTGTCTCGTTGTCAGGTTTCCCTGGTGAGCCTCCTGTGTCACTGTCAGCCGTGCTTATGGATGTTGCTCAGTAGTCAAGAATCACAGCTCGGAGATATCTTGATGCATCTAGAGCGAAGCGTACTCCCGCGGGTAAAGACAGGAGGGCTGTAGTACGGTGGGTTGCCGTCTAAGGCGAGCCCTGTATCGAGGGAGAGCCCTAGCGTAGTTGACGAATAGGGTAGCTAGTCGCTACTGGGGTCGAGTGCACTCTACCTTCAAGTAGAGGGTTATCAGTGAGTCCAGTCAGGTAGGGAGATCTCTTGTAGCATTTAGTGATGCTCGAAGGGCACTCTTAGAGATCATATTGCGGTGCTGAGAGTCCAAGTAATAGGCTCGAAGGCTGTTCGATAAACAAAGAGTGAATATCATTGCGAACTACAAATCGCAATACGGTATTTCAATAGGTACTGTGGGTGTACCTACCGTATCCATAATCGAACAGTCCCGCGGGGCTTCGTTGATGTTTTAATGGAGCTACGTCCTCCGTAATGGACTGCTCTAGTCAGTATCACAAAAGTAGGCTCGAAGGGGCTGCAAGATACATTCAGTGATAGGCGATATGGCCAGAGAACCGTAGCACTTCAGCCGTCGTGGTGGCGGGAGTCTGCGCTCTTGGAGGGCAGTTGTAGTTAATGATGTCCTCATTGCAAGACTTGCTGCTTCCAGGAGAGAGATGGATTACTTGCTGAGGAAAGACTCTGAGCGTCGTACGACGCTTTCACAGGTACTCAAGAAAGATTACAAGATCCTCATTTCTTGATGGCTGGGGCGAGGGTAAGAAGACTACGGCGTGCAACCCTTCCTTCTGCAGGAGGTAGGCGTGTGTAACTTGTGCCTGAGCCTTATGAATGTGTCTTTAGGCGCAACTCTAATGGGCGCCCAGGCCCAGTCCGGGTCAGCACGTAAGCACGAACATAGCATAATGATCGGTTCTTGCAGGAGTGGTAGATCGACGTTGACACGTCAAGTCAGTACGGCTATATGCCGAGTGGTGATGCACACGCGTGCTTCCAGAAAGAGCCGTTTTAGGCCCAGAGGCTAATCTGGAGGAAGGAGATAAGAATTTGGTGACCTACGGTTCAGGACGGGGCAATCGTCCGTCCGCAACAGTGAGGTCTGGGCACCCTGCAGTAATAGGGGAGGCTCAAACGCCCAGAGTATCGAATTCGCAAAGCGTAACCAAAGAGGTCGTAAGACGTATACTCTCCGGTAGGCGAGGACCCCTACTGGGTATTCCTTACTACTCCTAGTGCAGGATATACTAAGGTAGCTGGAGAAGGTGGTGAAGGCTGAGGAGGCACTGGTCGGTAGAAGTTCGAGACATACCAGAAGAGGAGTAATACGAGAGGTGAGAGCACTGAGGGTGAGACCTGCCTTTGTCTGCTCGTAAATAGCTGCGTTCAGCACTGAGATGAAGCCCTCCGAAATAGGGCGGAGAGCTCCAAGAACTCGGGGAAGAGGGGATCAACGGTGAGGAGAGTGGAGAGCCCGGCATAGCCGGGTGGGACTAGTTCAGGGAACTTAACAAGAAACATAGCGAGCCTTTCCAGTGCACATTGTTGAGAACGTGAGGTAATATCATATTGTGGGTTTTCCCGCCGTATTAGAAACGAAGACTATATAACAGCGATCCAATTTTGTATGATTTAGTTTAGAAGTTAAGTCGAACTCAAATTAATTCTATTAAAACAATCTTGGCCAGGTGCACCACGTCTGGCAGGAAATAAGGCGCGAGCATTTCCATCTCCACACACGTGAGGTAATAGGAGCAACGGTTATCGCAGATCGCAATGGGAGCTCATGAGCCATAGCTCAGCGCAGCTTTCCCCAGTGTCGTGGGGAGAAACAAATCCAGGTCATGCGCTCGTAAAAGATCAAGGCACTGTAAGACTTTCGTATGCTCGAAGCTTCAACAGGATTAGCAGGTGCAGTCTTTCAGGCACTGCAATAGTGGTCAGCCTCGTAGGCAAGGCCGACGCAAGTTCAGGTCAGGCTTGATGGATCTTAGAGCCATCAATTCCGGACATTGTCAGTATGATCGTCGCATGCTCCTTACATAAGTACGCTTCCCGAATCTCCAGCGCTCGGGACTGAAGTGTGACCATTAATACACTGAATTATTGGTCTGACACGTTGGTAGTCGACAGTTCCGGCTGTGCGACGGGATCGGTGACACCGTGCTTAAGGTTAGAGCGGTAGAAGGGCTGTTAGCGGTAAAGGTGACCCATCTAGAGGTTTTACCTCCGAGGATCCCAGCTGTAGTCGGGGGTTAATGGTCGCGGAGCAGCGCAGTTGTTGACTGACTGCCGCGGGCGGGGTGAGTGTGGGCCCACCCCCCCTCGGTGCCACTTCCATGGTTTTGTTTTATTTTCATTTTATATATATATATATATATATTTTACAACTTCACCTGCAGTCTTGGTCAACAAGATAGGCAGTGGAAGAGGACACCAACTCGTAAAGTTGGATGGGTTTCCTTGTGCCTTGCAGGGAGAAGTCATGTTCTTTTCCATTTTATTTTTCCTTTTATTTTTTCTTTTTTATTCTATTTTACTCTTTTTCATTTTATATAATTTTATTATCATAATTTTTCATTTTTTTACGAGCCAGTTAGCACGCCGTGAGAAGGTGCCCATGCAGTCGGAGGAGGTAGGCACCAAAGATCCTACCTTGCCTACTTCACTTCACAAGTGGGCAATGGAGAGGCAGGCCAGTGCTGCCCCGAGGTAGGCTCGGACTGGCTGACTGGCCGAGTGGCGGAGAGCCGCCTGGCTGACACCGGGACGTTGTGGCTGCTCGCCCCGCTGGCTGAAGCGTCCGAGACCCCACCTGATACCCCGGTAAACGACCTGGAAAACGTTTCTAGAAAAGAGACTAGGGTTAAGCATCCCATGCTGAAATGAAACGCTTCTTAAGACTAGTCTTGCTGACATATATTGTAAAGATTTCCACTCGTGAAGCCTATCAAGAGTAAAAGCAGATAGCTCCCCTGAGCCTAAGTCCTAATGGTGTCAAGTGACCTGGAGGTGAGAAAAAATAATAATACTGCATATAGTAGGGCAATAAAATGCAGAAGTCAGCAGAGAAAACTCGCATTCAGAATAAGTCCTGGTGTCACAATTAGCAATTATTACAGAATCCACTGCTTGTTTACGAGTTTCAATATATGATTCTGACAATCGAACAGTAGCTATGGTCAGCAGATTTTGCAGACACAATCGCATAAATCAATACACTGCCAGTAGATTGGCCATTTTTGGTTGGTAGCGAATGACTGACTTTAGCTAATTATTTTCCAAAATGTGTTTTTCGCAATATAGTAGCTATAACTTCAAGTGTATACGTTGTTAGAAAGCAAAACATAATTAAACATAAAATAGCTATCTGTTGTGATACCAAATTTTTCCTGGTGTACTATTATCTATAGGTAGCTACCTTATAACAACAATAAAGGACTACTAATACTCACTTTTCTGGAAGCCAAGTTTCTTGCCGACGGAGCGCATAAGACGAGCAGGAGTTGCATCGAGTGACAGGTAGACCTCAGAAGCACTGAACCACTCAATAGATCCTTCCGGCACGGAGAGGCGGTGTGCAACTGCACAAATGCAAGTGATTGTTAGATATGAATCCCTGTCATCAATATACACTGTCTAAATATTGAGAGCTATTGCATTAGTGCATTTTAATACGAGAAAACTATAATAGAGTCCATTGTGATACGCAGTGTGAAAGAAAAAAATTCATTGATTTGCGGCGTACAAAATCCACAATCGAACAAATTGAACGACACTCATACTTACTTCAATACAATGGAGTGATGCTGTACGCACACTCAATATGTATCAACACAGAAGTAAGATCACTAGTTTGTAAATTACCTTTTAATAAATACCGTCACTTACACGAACTCCAATAAAACTGTGATGACTCACACTTCACTACAATAGGGCGATGATTCACAGGCATTTCAATAAAAATAAGAATGTACACGCAATAGGTACGACAATATTATTGCTCAAACGCTAGAGCACACCGGGAGCTACATAACCCCAACAAGCCGAACAACGGTGAGTACCAAATATAGAGTGCCACAATAATTCATGCACGCGTAAAAACGTTTCAGCAATCTTTTGAAGAAAACTTATAAAAAGCTTTGTTTTATAGGCCTAGAGATGGTATTAGTCAAAGTAGGCTAGCTAATACCTACTACATTGTGACAAAGTATGGAAGTTTTGATTTGAGAGTCCGTAAGACGGTCTCTGAAGACTTGTGTTCAAATAGCTACATGTATTTCGCAGTAATTTTTAGCATTATACTCATTTAAATACTGCACATAGATTGTCGTGTGCCAGGGGTCTGCCCAAAGCAGTGATCATATTGGTGTTGCCAGGTAACTAATTTTAGGGATGAATTTATAAGCTCTGAAATTTAGTCCTTAGTCACAGGGCTAACCAAAGCTTTACTGGTGTTACTCACTACTTGTGGCGCTGAACTTTTAACGTTCTAGATTTGGCACTTGGTCAGAGGTCTGTCCTGAGTAAAGATCATGTGTTCTTCCCGCACGGCTGAAGTTTTCTGTTCTAGACTTTGGCAAAAATTGTGTCAGCCTGCTTCGTACTGTGAAGAAATTGAGTTTCCAAAGGGAAAAATTCTTGGTCCACCAAAAGTAGAATTTGTAAAGAGCAAATTTCCGTTTACAGAACCAATTATCTTTTTACGCATAGCTACAATACAGAGATCCACAGTATAGGCAGAGCTATATTCTAGACAAAGAAAGAATCTTTAAGAACAATTGTTGTTCACAGCAGAAAATAACTTCAGCAACTTCAGGTGTTTAGTGAATGATTCGACCTACTTACTTAACCCTTTGTCTACAAAAACTCCACTCTGCCATAAGGTTCTCAAAGCTCATAGAAGACACCATCATTGTAGTTGTTTGAGTTCACCTACAGTTTAGTTCAGTCGTAAATGAAATAAAAATACTATCACCGACTTCAGACGAGTTATTAAATGTGTTGTCCAAATTTCCAGGGAAAGAAATCACGCGCAGGTTTTAATAATCATAACTTTCATGCGACATCCAAAGATGCCGTCAGTACAGAAAAGGTTAAACGGCCACCTACAAAGCTGCTCAGAGCATCCAGTACCTCTCCACACCGTTCCTTCTTCTTCTTCACTCCCAATAGCGCTGCCTGCTGG
>LQNS02278076.1:3332865-3345275 GCA_001587735.2 Parhyale hawaiensis | reverse complement strand
GATGATTTTCTCTTTTTGTTTCAGCCTGATGATGACGCTCGTGCGTCGAAAAGTAGCATATAAATTTAAATTCATGGAGGTAAGTTACTTTTTATTGACTTTCCCACGCATTGAATTATTGAAATAATGAACTTGGGCTAATCATGGGTTGGTAAAAAGTCAAAGCCTGTATAAGAAATGGATATTAGTGATACCTTAATGAAATCCTTTTCCATAAATTGTGCTTTTTCCTTGAGACATTTGGATAGGAATTTCCTTGAACAAGGACCTAAATTGTAATGCCTCTGAATTGTGTGAACATGGGAAAGATTCGTCTACTTTGATTGTATGAAATTTTTCTGACAAATAAAATCCAAGGTACCCCTTACCGCTATCTGCAAAAACTTCCGGCTACCTTCGTTATCACTGATATTGAAGGCAGTTATAGTCCATAATATAGTTAGTGTGAATTCACAATCCTTTTGGGCTTATTATGCTTTGGTAAGAAGTTGCAGCCTGTATATGAAATTCTAATTTTTAACTTCTCATGGTGAAAGTATTTTTCATGAATTTTACATTTCCTTTTGTATGTTTGGGCCGGAATTTCTTGGCACAATTACCTCATCATTAATGCCTCTCTACTGGGTGAATGAAATGAAGATTTGCGAACTTGAATTTTTTTTTTCGGAAATTAATCAAATTTTCACTTGCATAACTGATTTACACAATTCAGGGTGGTTGTATGCTTTGAAAAAAAGGCTCATTTGAACAATTAATATTTTTGTCTATATAACCTTAGGATAGATTCAATCACAAAGTTTTCTAAACAGACCAAAGTTACTTTTTGCAAATTAAACTCGATCCTCTTCTCCAATCAGTTCTGTAGGATAACGACAGCGTAAATTAATTACGGAAACAAAAAACAGAGAAAGGCTTTACAAAAACAGTGCAGTACATGGGTAAATGAACCTTGCCTCTATTCTAGTGACTTTCTTCACACTCTTATAGTGTGCACCAGCACGTAGCCAACATATTTTTGTTTAGTCTGTTTTACAATTTGCTGGTCATACTTAGTACTGCCTTTACATTAGTAGAGGACAATTGAACTTGCTGTGCAATTGATATAACAAAGGCGTTCATAAACATAGATCCTGATGCTTTACATTCTGAGCGAATTAACGTCAGAAAAGACTTTCAGAGCCTGTTTCTGATTTTGGCAATGCTAATGACGGAAAAAAGCGTTAAAAACCAAAAATGCACGTGTAAAATCAGGTATAGGCTATTAACTTGCCACTAATAATAAGGAATCGCTACGCTATTATTCCACAATGGGCTCGGCAAAGAAGCAGATAGTCAACGGGAGGACTCTGTAGAGCGTAAATAAAGCTTAGCAGTGGCCGCATGCCGGTGAATGACGTCACAACTACGAGTTGAAGTATTTGAGGGTCGAACCTAAGGCCTTAGTACGTTGAGCTCTTTATCCTAACCAAATATATAAGCAGTGTTATATTGTTGGCGCGAAAGAAACCACAGGAACAGTTATTGCTCAAGCTTTCTGTACTTGACGACAGCCATCTTACCGCGTTTTGTGTGTGGGTGCAGCTCAGGTGGCTGGCCTGTCAGGAGCGCGAAATTGAATGAATCAAATCGAAAAAATACCATGATATATTTAAATATGCTTTTTCGAATAGCTCTATGAACTGAGTATGATATGTGAGTAAGGCTTTAATTCAAAGAAGAAGTTAAACCAGGGCGCCATTACTGCCCAGATCTAGCCTCTGGTGCTGTGAAAGTTTCCACCGGCCTCCACAGCAAATTTCTATTGATAGGTATTTATTGCTCAATTATTATATGCTCTCTTCATTTATTTATGGGTGAAATTTCTATTGATGTCGATTTTTCTCGCCAAATTAATCAAAACACAGATAGGCTGCTCTGCCGTTCCATTCGTCGATGTGACGTCATTGATGACGTGACCTTTCGATGCTAGCTACTCTTGAGTCCTCCCATTACGCTCTCTGCCTACTGGACTCGGCTATCCCAACCATTCTCTACAATGTTTTGCACATTTCTAAGTTTTCTCTTTTTAATGATTCTTCGCTGCAGGAATTTTTCATGTTTTGAGGTGCTCCTCTGTAATAGTGTATGCATCCATTATTTTTCCCCTCTGTGTGCGCTATTGTCGTGCAACATAACTGCATGCGCTTTTCAATATTATGTAATGGAGGAAATATTTTAAACTGAAGTCATCATTTTCACAGCAATGCAATCGGCACCGTAGCTGGGCGACTGTGTAACTTGCGTCATCGGAGTACGCGCTGCGGTTCTCACCGTCTGGACAGGCGACCAATGCTGCACGGCCTGCCGGAACTGCTGCCTTAGGTAAGCAAACAAACTCTTCCTGGTCTGGGTGAACTCTCAGCAAACAATTGCAAACAGAATTTAGTCGCTTCTCTCATTAGTGGCTGCTATGAAGTTTGGCTTGGTTGTGCAGTGTGTGAATATACGTGACACACAGAAACTGGAAATTAATTATTGGGGCGCCTAACCAGTTTACCCTTTACCCGGAAATTTACCATAGACGGTAACTTTTGTAATGCTATTCCTACGAAAGTTGTTTTCAGCCAGCCGGTCAAGGGTTAATGCGCACGGCACGACAACCATAGCATTCATGTTACGAGAATTTTTTTTACCAAGTGTCACGCCTACTTGGAAGTACAGCGATCGATTCAAAAAGCAAAGGAAGGAACGCAGTGTACGCGGATAGTAGAGTTGTACATTACAGTCGCAAAGCCCCATTCCTGCCCCTTTTCTCTAGTGTTGTTTATAACAAAAGTTCTTTCTCTTCTGCCCACTTCGCTTCCTTCCAGTAGTAGTACAAAGTAGTAGTAGAAACTTTTACTAGTACTTTAGTGGCACACTGCCAACCAATATCGCGCCGGTCGCTTCCTTCCAATTTTACACTTCTGTTGGTGATGTTTTTGTGTTCTTTCTCTTCATTCCCGCCTCATTTTTTCCCGTTATAATGACACTATCAGCTTTGGAGGTCATACCTGTCGGGGACCCACGTGATACGAGTATTTTAGCGTCAGCCAGGCCTTTGTGATATCTCTCATTCCAGCCACTTTGCATCCTTGGATATTGATACCCCTGCTGGTGATGTTTTTGTTCTAATGTAACTAAAGCTTCCCTCAGGGGGCGTAGGATGGGTCATTGGAGACCGACTTGGGCGACGATTTTGGAAAGACCGGGGCCGGGGAGACAAAAAGTCAAATGGCCGGGGCCGGAGTGACCAAAAATAGAGTAGTCTGGGTCGGGGTGACACCAAGTAGCCGGGGCCGGGGTTGAAGCCGGGGTGACCAAAGATAAAGGGTATTATTTTACTTTAATTCAAAGTTTTTTTTTTCTTACTTCTAGTATGTTAATTTCGTCAATTCAAGACTATTAATTACAGGAATAAAGTTTTCGTCGCAAATGCTTAGTTTTCGAGATATATGACTTTGAAGTTCCCACTGTTTTTCTATGGAAGAAAATAGCACACGTTAGGTTAGGTAAGATTAGGTTAGGTAAGATTAGGTTAGGTAAGATTAGGTTAGGTAAGATTAGGTTAGGTAAGATTAGGTTAGGTAGGTAGGTTTGGTTAAGTTCCTATTAGGTCGCTAGCAAACATATAACGACGCCGGTTATTTTCTCCCATTGAAAAACAATGGGGACTTCAAAGTCATAAATCTCGAAAACTAAGCATTTACGACGGAACAATTATTCATGTAAATTGTCTTAAATTTACCCAATTGACATACTCAAGGCAAGCATGACCACAGAAACCATACGTGAGCTAAAATAAAAATTACCAAATAACGTATATAACGGGGCCGGGCGGGGTGACCAATTATTACTATATTGTGGGTTTTCGCGCCGTAGTAGATTCTACGGATAGGCTAACAGCGATCCAATTTTGTATGATATAGTTTAGGAGTTAAATCGAACTCAGATGAGTTGTATTAAAATAACCTTGGCCAGGTGCACCATGTCTGGCAGGAAATGAGGCGCGAGCATCTCCAGCTCCACACAGCTCGGCCGTGCGGCGCGGGGAAGGAAACGAAAAACAAAAAGAGAAGAAGACAGAAGAAAGCGAACACTCTGCGGGGGGTCCCTTCAGTGGCCATCTGCACGGGAGTAGTTAGGAGTCCCATGGGATGGGTCGCTTACCACCAGCCACATCGCGAAACAGAAGTGATAATACAGGGAAACTACCAACCTCACTTAACAAACCTTATCTTCTCAACAGGAACTGCGGCCAGCTGCTACATTCCCTGCGGAGAAGGCACTTGGAACCGTTGCGTACGTGAAGCCCAAACATATTGTGGCAGAGAAAGGGCCCGCCAGAATATACCTCTGAGGGCACCGGGACGACCAAAACCAAATAGCCAAGGCCGGGGGTTTCTTGCACTGGCAGTAGTTCAAGACAGTATATTGATATGATATTGATCAATTGTAACTCCTAATGAATCAGCTTACATAAAAAAAATTTGCTTCCCGCAGAAATTTTTTTTTTTTATTTCCTTCCCTCAAAAAGCCCCGGACAAACCCCCGGTTTTCACACTTTGAAAAGCCGGGGCCGGGGCGGTATCGAAAAACCGGAGCCGGGGTCGACGCCGAGGTAAGCAATTTTCGATCAAATGGGTCCGGGGGGCTGAAACAGACCGAGGGTGGCCGGGGCCCGGTCGGTCCCTATGAGCCATAGGGTCAGGTTATTTTAGGTTCACCCATCCTATGTTATGGGAAGCAGTACCCCGGAGGAACCCTCCCTGTAGGTTACTTTAGCCATTAGCTAGGCCTTCGGGACGTCTGTCTTTCGTGCCTACGTTGCCTCCTTCCCATCTCATGCTGCTACTGATCTTTCATCCATCTGATTTTCCTCTTCTTTGGGGGACTTGCTGTTCCCGTGCGCGTTGATCCTGTGTGGGAACAACCTCGTGGATGAGTTCCACGGGTCTATCATCTCACCATATGTCGCTTCTTTCTTCCTCTGAGATATCGCTTTTGTTGTGGAAACAGACTTATAATACTGAATATACATAGTATAGTGTTCCTGCTTCACTTGCGACGTGGTGCTATATTCCCATGCACGGTGATCCATTTGGAATGCACAGTGATTGGAGAATTCCACATTGATTTCAAAGAACATACTATAATTATAACGTTCTCCTTCCTCTCTTGAAGTAAAATTGTAATGACTTCTTCATCTAACTTATGTATAATAATAACATTAATTGCATTGAATCAAAATTTGAGTTGCAATCTTGTATGTTTGGTGAGGGATACGTGGTGCAGTAAAACAAACTAGACAGTTATTGGTAAACATATTTATTGATAACTTTATTGGTGAGCATATTTGCAACAATGCTAGAAGTAAAGTCTGTAGCGCAAAGTAAATTAAATTTTCGTATGATAAATATCGTTTCATATATTGCACTTGATAAAATCTATTCCATGCACTGAGAATAGTAAATATAGTAGGAGTAACTTTGCATAAATTCCTTTTTTACATAAATATACACATTAGATAAGTAATGTTAGCTTCTTAAACCAGAATTCTAGAGAAGCGCATTGTCAGTAAACGATCGATGTATTTTATGCTTAAAGTATATAAAACAAACTACCTCTGTCCAATATATCTACAGCATATACAAAATATATTATGCAACAATAAATATACATATACATTTTTAAACGTATCGTTATGATGGTAACGTAACAGCTGACAATATATATTTTATTAGGGAATACTGTATATAGTTATAGTTATAGTGTTTTAACGACTACAACTACATCCTAACTATGATAATTCGTTAATATCGATGTAATTAGCATCTAAACGGTTATCAAACGCAGCAAATTACCCCAATTTACAACGTAATGTAATTAGTTGATTTCAGAAAAAATACCATCCTGCTCTAACAAGCTGTAAGTTTCCTATTATTTCTCAGACAAATGCCGCAGCTGTTGAATCAAGTTAGCTCATCTGCAGTCTGGATATCACCAGCTGGTTATATGCCCTTACTTTCACGAGCGTTAACTCATTCACTAATTAACCCATTCTCTCCTGACGTGGTCTGTGTGCACATTAAATCTTGAGAAAAAGCGGAATATGCACGGTACACTGTTCTGTACCTCAGTATATTGAGAAGCAAACTGAAGCTTTTTCTTCCCTATCTATCTGGTGCTACGATGCCGGATTTGGTTAGTATTGAAAATGGTATCGCAGTCTGTGGTGAAATTAGGAGTTAATGTTCAAGGACGGTTGCGTTTCAACTTAATGTTGCCCCGCCAATCGCTAACACTTACGTTTTCAAAGCTTGATTTGTTTGGATTTCAAGTGCCAGCGCTGGCTGTTGCCCTTTTTTTTACTTTCAGGCGTTAAAGTTTTGCTAATTTCTACAGAGACTTCCAAAAACTCAGACTTGATCCGTAAAGTCGAGCTTTCAGAAACGTAAAACGTGATGGGGCTGCTCCTGGCACCTGCAACATGATTCAAGGTGGGGAACCCACCACTTCTGCCTGACGTTCCGACCAAGTCAATCCTTGTAGACCTGGTTTGACTCGAGTTTACTGAGCTAAACAATAACTCCCTTTATTTGCTGCACGCATATTTTATCCTGCTTTGGAAATATATATATAAATGTACGTTTTATACTGGTATTCAGTATCAATCCTCAAAAAGATTATTTATACAAATTACCAGAGTAAACAACAAATGCAACCTACAGCGATGTAACAGACAACTACACAAAGGGCATCTAAAGGATGGGGTTATAGGGTTAGATTAGTTAGGTTCGCCCATCCTATGTCATGGGGAACAGCTCCCGAGAGTGATCCCAAATGTTACCTTATATTAAGTTAGGCTGCCGAAATGTCTGTCCCACATGCCGTCTTAATTTCCATGTTCCTGCTTATCACGTCGTGTTTGGTTCTTCTTCTTCTTTTCCGACTTGCTGCTCCATTACGCATCGATTCAGTGTGGGAACAGCTTCGCGAATGGATTTCACGTTTTTATCGGCAAGCTGTGTGTCCCTTCTTTCTTCCTGTGCTAGATAACTTTTGTAGTGATAACGAAGTTTGCAATAATAATATAACTTATATATGCACGGATTCTGCAATAGCACATTTGGCGTTTATCTTAGTCTACCTTTCGCAGAATGCTCATGGCAGTTGAAAAATATTATATTCGCGCGTGCCTTCGATTTAACAATATATTTCTATCTCATATACATAGTGAAAGTCATGTTACACTGTACAAGTCGAAAATTAAAACATAAATATCAGAAAGAATTATAGAGAGATTACCAAAATTTATACATAAAATCAGATGACGATCATTGAAAGAAACATCCGTAGAGTCCAGTGAGACCGCTAATTTTTAATCTTGATAAATTGTTCGTGTTGGAATTCTCGATACAGGTCTATTGGCAACTGTATATTTGTTGAGGAAAACCTGTAAGGCAAAGCCCTTAATGTCCAGGAGTTCAAAGCACGTTTCAAAAGCGTTTGAGCTCTTAGCTTTCAGAGTTTTTAATGAACTATGATATCTTAGCAGGTATTTTTATTTTTTTATTACAAAGTGTATTCAAGCTATTAGAAAAATGTTTTTGAGCTCCACTGTCGCGGGAGATATTTATAGACCTTGAATAAAGTTTCATTTTCATAAATATTCAAACTGTTCGTATAAAACGCATTGTTACGAATTCGACTTATTACAACTTTTTTTTTAATTTCCATCTTGCAGACCAAATGTAGATGCCACGACAAGCAGCGCTTGATGTAACAGGTAATTAACGACGTCCCGTAACAACCAAATTTCGGCAGAATTCGTAACAGTGGAGAATAAGCTGCAGCCGTTCATTAGATGAAGAACATGGGAAGGCCACCGTTGGGTCCGGGGGCCAAACAGGCTGGTGTGGAGGCGAAGGAGAGAAGCTGATGTGAGAGATGTCAGCACGTCAGGGCCGAGTGCAGCCACTGGAAAAAAAATTAGTTTAGCCTTATTATTTTCATCAGCATCATAAATAGTTACGAGTATGGTCACGTGTACGTCGCTGCGTGCCAGACTGCGCCCACAATGAGGGTTTGCCTGCACCAGCGAGCACGGGCCCGCTTGTGTATACGGGGCCCACCTACGTGGCTATGTCCTCACGTGCATGCACACCTAATCAGGGTGACCACTCGCCAACTTTACCAACTATTACCAACTATATTGTGTCGACCCACTGTAGTAGCTTCGATTAGGGGCATCAAATCCTTCAAATCGAAGTGCGCACGATTCCCGTCAGTATATCTACTTAGGCTGACGTGTAGCACGTATGTTATTAAAGTGAAATACATTCAAGTACCTGTATTATTTATGGGCAAAACCTTTTCCTTTTGTCTACTCAACAAACGAAGACTTACGTCATTGAGCGTGAGCTTTACGGTTCCGTTTTCCAGTGGATCCTTCTTATCGAACAAATCTGCAAACAATAAAATATTCTGTGTAAGTATGACACGATAATTTCCACACGTGCAGAAGTAACAGAAGTAACAGAAATTTAGCCTTGCGTTCATTCTTAACCACACAAGGAACAATTATTAAATTATTCATCGATTCTTGTTTAAAACGCCTATGAGGTCTTCTGGTTCTTAATTGTAGGCTGAAGCAAACTTTCACGCGTTACGTGCTTAGTTTGAGTGACTTAATGGTGTTCGCTTTAAATAGTGATGAAATTGTCTGTAGTGACTCTATAATTAGTTTTCTACCAAGTTCAATCCTCTTTATATACGGTAATGGTGCAGCAAAAAGTGGAACAAGGAACATGGAGTAGGTCCAGAACAACGTGAAGGTATGCATACGAAAATCCCGCGTGCGAATAATCGTTAAAAAAAGAGGCCAACAGAACGAAAATTGCCGTCATAGTAGGAGAAAGAAAATACAGCGAGCGTGACAAAAATACTTACTGAAAGCCACAGAAAGATGCAAGACAGCGCTGACGAAGTCACCGAATCTGAGAGTGCCGTCCTTCCTCATGTACCGCAGCACCAGGATGCTCACAACCGAGGTGCTCAGGGCGAAGCCTACAAGTTGCAGATACAAAAGCATCACTAAATTGACAAGGTCAATATTGCAATGAAAGATCGCTCACACTAATGTGCTCCGAAAAAATATCTTCAGTATGATGTGAATAATAATCGCCCACTAACTCTTCAAGCGAAAGGCGACTAGTACAGAAATCGATGATTTTGGGTACTTTCATCGGCGTTTAATCGCTTGATGTGCACGTTATTCTCATTTGTGAGTAACTGGAACCGTTCACAGTGTTATATGAAATCTACGAGTTGGTTCACTTCATCTTGGTCGGAAAAACTGAACAGCAACTGTTATAGAAAAGTAACAAAACGCAGGAGGACATCGCCTTGGATCGACTGCGACATTACCCAAAATAGGAGGCAAAACAGAAACAAAGAAAAGTATATCAAGTTATATGGTCAATCGTAGCACAACATATGAATTAAATTACACGTGGCCGTAACATTATTCACATTATACACCCACGATTACCATCTCACCCTAACAATTTGTGATCTAAACAGTTAGGTTGGTGGGACCGCCGTGTGTAAACACCACAGACGACTGAGTGTTCAGTAATGCATAATGTACAGTATATGAGGTTGGGCTAAGTGTGCTGTAACTAACAGAAAAACGGTGAGTGCCAGGGTTGAAAACAAAACGCACCGAATCTCACGAAAATAACCTCACAACGAGCGTTGCTGTCAGATGCAAGCGCCCCCTGCTGTACAGCACTAAGGTTGTCCAGTCCTTGGTACATAAGTTCCACTGACATTCTAACACGGATACAGTATGTCTGAATGTCTCCTTTAAGGGTCGAGAATTGCTAAAAATGAATTGCCATGCACAACCACCTCGAAGGGTATTAGCCCACCAACTGCACCAACCAGGTAAAGTGCAATGTCAGAAAGAGCTGTCACCCCACACTAAGGTTACACGCTTCTATTCGTTATAAGGCACCAGGCTACCGGACCGCGGCTCCGCATCGTCTTAATAACGCTCCAACACTTTGAATATATTAAAAAAATTATCAAAAAATGGCACATTCAAGAAAATATTTTCAAAAAAATTTCTAAGCAAAAAAAAGCCGAAGAGTGTACTTATATGAAAGCAGTAGAAAAGCGAATCATATTTTTGCAGATTATGTCAAAAACTCGCCAGCAAAAAAAAATCTTTAACGAGTAACAAGTTACCAAAACTTTCAGATTCAACACATTTACCAACGACAAGAAGAAAAGCTTAACAAAGTTAAAAGCAGAAGATTTCGGTTAAAAAAAAAATAATTACTCTCAGAAATGAACAAATTTAACAAATTCCCAAAATTTGCACGCCTACAAAAATAGTTGACACCAGACCCTGAGGCCGAGAGGAAAAACTTTTCCATAATTTACACTACCAACAAAATAATTCAAAATACGTAACACCAGACGCTGACGGCGAGAAGTTCAGAAAATCTAAGGTGGATGATCCTGCTAAATTTAGGACACAATGCGCACAGGTCTCAGGACCTCCGCTACTCACCAGCGTCGACAAGCGCGTCCCTGAGTCTTTCCGCCTTGAGTATCCCCGACCGCTCTTTTGTGTGACTCTTGAAGACAGCTTGCCAGGCCTTCAGACTTACAAGCAACTCCTTAAAGTTGTTGAAACTTAGACGACCTGTGCCTGTGGTCTGCAGTTCATTTAGTTAAGGAAAAAGTGGCCATGGGGAGCACGACCAAGCCGGTAGGGCAATCTAATAAACGTGAGTGCGGTGAAAAGGAAGAGGGTATGTGGCAGAGACTGCGAAACGATTGTTCCGAGATTTGCTGGCGGGCGGTAATCTGATACGATGTCAAGTAACTCGCACTTTGAAAATGCGGTGGAGGCTGGTAGGGTATCATCAAAGACACAACCGTTGTGAAAAACAGGACACGAAGAATTGCAATTATATTTAATAGCAAACTAAACCTCCGTTTTCAATATGAAGGTGATCTCACAGAGAAGGAGAGTATGGACAAGCAGTATGTTGATAGACATGTGAAACCCATGAACGAGGGTGTTCCCACACAGTATCAACGCGCATTAGAACAAGTCAGGAAAGGAGAGGAAGAACAGAAGAAAACATCATCAATGAAAGTATGAGAGTGGAAGGAAGCGAAATGGGCGCGAAGAAAAGATGTCTCAAAGGCTAAGATAACCTATAGGGTCTCCTAACACTATGGTCCAACCTAGGCCCCTGATGGGACAGGGACACGAAATGCAGACTGCACACCGAATGCAAAAAAAACTGAGCAAACAGGTAGCAATACACTAGTGAAATATTGTCGCGTGGCTTGGTACTGCTTCACGCCCTTGACGGTGAATAAGATAGCTTAAATTTTTCCATCTTCAGAAAAACATTCCCATCTACAGACGCTGAAACAAATTGGTATATAAATTGAATACACAAAAATTCATATTAGAAAATGAATTTCCTTAGACCTGGCGTAATTTCCCAATATGCAGTATATACGTTAGTGTGTAAAGAGTATATATCGACACGCTTCAATGGATCTTCGTAATTACGATGCTGCATCTGTGAAATGTCTGAACGGTAAAGTCAGGAGTGCCAAGGTGTGCTTTTTAAATCCTATTCCAAATATCCGTAGATTTTTATGTGCACCTTCGTTTTATTTATATAAATCGTGTTGTAGAGTGAATTGATGCCAGAGACTCAGTCATATACTGTATAAGTGCATTAACCTTCTACTGCCATGTTAAGTAATTTTACGGGACTAGGGCTGTATAAAACACGACCGAACGGTCGTTTTGGATGCTAAGTGGTTAAGAACTTGCAGACGTCTTGGTGTCTTCAAAAATGAAACGAAATTGTCATTGTCTTATTTTCCGCCACTTCTGGAATTCCTCCAAATTGACAGCTAGAAATATTGTACGTCTGGTAGCGGAGATTGCTTCCGTTAATACCGTTAAGAAAAATGTCTAAGCGCAATGTAATTTCAATTATTTAAATACAAAAATTACATATGGTGTCATCCATAATATTCAACGTAGAATCAGGTTGCATGCAGTCATGCGCATATTTATTGGCACAGTGCAATAAAACACACATATAATTCTTAAAATCATGAGCAGAAGGTGGAATGAAAGTCAATTATATACAGTCATATGTATTTCCACCTGTTCTTTCAGATGCATCAATCGGATTCCCAAAAATATAAGTAATAAAGAAATTATTGTCTTGAGATGGCATTATATTTGATATTGAAGAATACGATGAGAAGCACAAAGAAGAAATTTGGTTACCCACGACGTACGTTTCGCTGTCCTCAGCTCATCAGGTGGGAGGGTCGAA
>LQNS02278076.1:3312246-3330398 GCA_001587735.2 Parhyale hawaiensis | reverse complement strand
GACGGTAAGTATTTTTACTTGCTGTGCAAACAAAACATAAAATAAATTGATCACTTGCACTGCAGAGTTCAATATTTCTCTACTTTACCAAAGCACTTCAATATCAAAGCTCATTCCCGACCGTAGCACACACCACACACACACACGCAGCCCTAATGAAGTCCAGCAACAACATGAACCACTTTATTACAAACACAAAAATAAAACAAACTGCTGGCGCAATAAAGGATACATCCATGGTGAGGATCACCTGTCGGCAAATGTCCAAGCTGGCGCAGCTTTTAATGTAATCTGAAACGACAAAAACATTGAAGCGTAAGTTTACTCTCGTCCTTTGACATCAGGGAGCGTTTTATGGGCGGCACTGCAACAGGTGGTCGGAAATTAAAAGCCAACGGACGGTCTTCTTACTTTGCGATGCTACCAAGTTGCAACATTAATTTGGTCGGAACTGTAGGGAAACACAAAGCGTGATGGATTTCATTTAACATAGCGGTAGCAAGAGCCAAAGGGGAAAGGTTAAATTTATTTGTGCTGTAGCAAACACAATAGAACAATGTGGAATTTTTTCAGAGCTGTAGAAAGAACATTAAAACAATGTGCATCTTTGTCAGTAGAAGCAAAAATAAACGAAGAACGCGAGTCGCTGCTTCATTGACTGCTACAGTTACCAGTAGGTTTCACGTGTCAACTTCAGTGATTTAGAAGCTGTTTTCATGTTTACGGTTTCGTTGTAAGTTGCTGTGTTATCTGCTGCTGATGATTTTTTTTTCTGAAGCCAAAAGCTTGGAGCTTGTGCATACAAATAAAAAAATTAAAAAGGATAAATAGAGATACTGTGGTTAGCATGCATCAACTGCATATCGTGATAATTTATCGAAATACGAGACAAAGACGGCTCAAATTTTATTCATATATGTTATCTATTTTTTAGGAAGAGTGTTTATTAATACATTAAAATATACTATCACTATGACGTCGGGACTTTTTTTTTACAGCTGCTGGTTGTCGACCACTTCCATTTGAAAGAACGTCGCTTTTCAATTAATAGAGTTCGTGTTTCCAAAATTATTTCCCAAGGCGATAGACACACAGCTAACCTCACAGGAGCACATTCATTTTACTGTTGTTTGAATGTGGCCCGACAGTGTTTTCAGACAGGCAGGAGTCTTTGTGATGCTCTTAGCCAGGGAAAAACTTCGTGTCGCCCCAAACGAAAGGAAAAAATGTCGTGTCGCCTCAAACGAACTGCAAAAAGTTCGTCTCGCCCCAAACGAGACCAATGTTAATTCCGCGTGAACATAAGCTAATACACTTCTATTTTCACTAAAAAAAACTGTGACGTTTTATCCGAACGAAAAATACTTCCGGCCAAAATCGGTTCAGTCTTGTTCACATTCTTGCATTCAAGAAATTACGACGGCTAATTCGAGATGACTAACCTCAATAATGGCAGCAGCGGATAAGCATTATTTCTTGTGTTTTCTAGGAAAAAGTAAGGCGTCTTTTTTTAAATCACGTCGAAGAAAAAGAAAAATGAAAATTTTTCACGCTTATGTAAAAAAATAGTGGGCACGAGGGGATGAGATTTTTATACAGTTGCGTCAAAATAAATTATTGCCCCATTCAAAATGAGTGAACAAATTCTAACATGACTGGATAAGATCTCATGCTTGTACAAAATTGCAGCAAAAGCTACAGTAACATTGACGACAACTACATTTCAGAATCCAGCATCTTTACGGAGTTATCGCAGTATTCTCTGCCTCATTCGAGATCACGTCTAATTTTGGATAATTCAGCATAGTTAGAGCTACTTATGCCAAGACATGCCATACATTCTGGCATGACTACAGATAGTAAATTGACTTATTCCATCGCACCGTATAAGAGAGACTAGAGCAATCTGAGAGCGCATACCTCCGCCAAGCGAGGCAACGGTAGCAAAAAATTCAAATTGGCTCTGAAACCATAATTTTCTTTGCATAAACTCTAAAATGTAATCATTTGTGCCTTTTTATAGCAATAACATCTTGTGCAATTGTCTTGAAGATCCGTTCATGATTTTTTTAGTTATACTGCTAACAAACGTTATGAAAAACAAGAGTCAAGCATACAAACGAACAAACCGATCTGCACCAAAATTTAGTCATTTATGTCTTTTAACATTACTAACAACCCCTATAAATTTCATAAAGATCCATTCATCATTTTTTTTAGTTATTGAGCTGACAAGCATAAAATTACAAACAGTGACAAACGAACGAACGAACCAACGGATCATTACCAAAATTTAGTCATTTACTCTTTGTTATACACCTAACAGCTCATGATAATTTCATCAAAATCCATCCATAGCTTTTTGAGTTATGGCATTGAGAAAAATGAGGCAGACAAGCAAACAAACGGATGGACATATCTTCACCAAAAGTTAATCATCTGTTCCTCCTAACATACCTAACAATACCTGTAAATTTCGTCTGAATCGGTTCATAACTTTTTGAGCTATCTTGGTGACATAGAGACAGACAGACAAACAAAGAGACAGACCAACACGACGAAAACATAACCTCCTTGGCGGAGTTAATAAGCTACAATTTCTCGGGTGACGTTAGGTATAATGAAGTGATTTATGCCATCGCACCCTACAAGACAAGCTGATATCAACGTAAGTAGTAGCATCGACGCAAATATAGATGCAACTCGAAATAATATTACCTACGATTTCGTACAAGTTTTGCAATTTACCAACTAGGCTAAGAACACTCAAGACTTTCCTAACAAGATATCGTTAGCAAGACCCATGCTGCATGACCTTGAAGATGCGCAAGCTCATTAACAATCAAAATTGTCATGTATCATTTTTCTCGCTCAATATCGTAGCTTCTGGAGCAGTTATTATGTAATTTATTCTTGAGAGGAAATTTCACTGTATCATGAAAAAGCACTGCAACATGATCGAGCAACGAACGGGTTGTTAGTATAATTCAATACCTACAGAGAAAGCAAATGGCTGCATTCATATATCTGCGTGTTTGATGGCTACTTGAAACAATGTACTCAATGTACTCCTATAGTGTCTAAGTCATTGCACAAAATTTGTTCACTTCTAAAGAAAGTTTGAGGGTATGCAATGAATTTAGAAAAAGCTATGAGGCGATTATCACTTTTTAGCAATATCTACTTGTTCTTTAAGTAAAAGATAACGAAGATGAAGTTATTAGTCAATAGACAACCCACCCTCCCTATGTTATAGGCGTGTTATTTTTAAAATGTATATTCTGCAGTAGTAGAAAACGTAGTAGTAGAAAAATGAGCCTTCAGGAGTCTAGCTAAATCCGCACACAATTGAAGATATGGCTGTGCTACTTTGCTGAAATGAAGACGTAATGACGGAGGACTCAAAAATAGGTTAACCAACCTTCACACATCCCGCTCTACACATAACTGTTTGTCATTAGCTATTAGTTAGTTATAGTTAGGAAGTTTAAGCCTTCGTTTCCGAGCAGAACGATATCACAGAGGAAAAAGCAAGGGACATATAGTATGCCAAGAGAAACGGGGAACCCATGCACGAAGGTGTTCCCACCACACAGGATCAACGCGCATGAAACAGCAAATCGGGAAAGAAGAGGAAGAACAGATAAAGCATGCGCAAGTAGGAGTATGAAATCGGGAAGGAAGCAAAGTGGGCACGAAAGAGAGACGTCCCGAAGGCCTAGCTAATGGCTGAGGTAACCCACACGAGCCCCCTATAGGGTTACCTAGCACCATAGCATAGGATGGACGAACCTAAACTAACCTAACCCAATGGCCTATGGCCCATCCTATGCCCCCTGAGGGGCTGTTTGTCATTACGTAACCTCATTCAACCCTACTATTCTTAGCATTAGTTAGGCAAACCAGTGTATATCTTCTCACAAATAAAACCATCTGGGTTTGTGTAATTAATTCGATACATGTTGTCACGAATGCCCAATGATGAGGCGAACTGCCCCCTAGTCTTCCCTCCTATATCTGCTCTTATTTGAAAAAAGCGCCGTGATACTCTATTAATAACTACTAAGTTATCACAAAGACTCACCATTAGGCAAACAAGCCTCGAGAAGTTCATGTAGCTGGAAAGCATTGACAGTTCGATGCTCATCAGCAACTTGCATGAAGACGGCCTGGTACTGCTGGATACTCTTGCTCTCCAGGGCACTACGGGACTGCGTTACGGCGGGTTTCACAAGGCTCGGGGTCGTGTCAACAAGTCTGATGAAAAAAAAAGAGTTTTGATTCCATTTTGCTTTCGGTTTCTATAGAAACAAACAGCCGAAAGAAAGAAGAAAAAGTACGCTTTAGCATTGTCTTTACCTTAATAGTCCTTTAAGACTAGAGAGAAAGACAAGTTAAAATGGACTTTGGCAGTGTTAGAGAGATAAACAATTTCTCAACAATAGCTGCCATGAAACATTCGTAATTTCTTAAACGAAGGATACTGGGACTAGAGGCGAACTGCATCAAGTGTAGAAGATCGGCTTGAGGTTATTAATCTTAGGAGCCCAATATCCATCTTTACTAATCATTATACTATGAGAAATAACTTTTCTTCTCTTATAAAAGTGCACTTTTATTGGACATAATACTTTATTTACGTTGTTCTTGTAAACGTAAACAGAACCAGGCGAAATTTTTCGGCAAGCTTTTTAAAATCAAGTCAACAGTTGATGAGAAAAAAGTAAAAGTGCCACTGATTAGCAGAGAGAGAGCGAGTTAAGCGGTGCCCTCAGGCTTGACTTATCCTGAACTTCAGGGAGATGCGTTGGTTTCGCCACACTGGATCGAGTCCAGGTACAGGAAGCAAGCCAATTATGTGTATAATGGATAATAAACTCAACTTTAAGGAGCACGAACGTGTTTTCACAATCTCAAGGATAATCAGTTCAGGATTTACACTTGAAACTCGATCCAGTGCAGTGGGGCGAAACCAACGTTTCTATCTTAAGCTCCTAACAAGTCAAGTCCATAAATTAATTTAGTTTTGCCGTGTCCATCCACGGTGTTTTAATACTCCTGAACAAAAAAAAAATCTCAGGGACCGAAAAACAATCCTAAATACGGGGCCCGTGAGCTATGAACTTTCAAAAACAACGAAGTCCTGGTGGCGTCCTCTATTTTCCTCCACCAAATAATGGTAACACTTAATTTTTAGCCTAAAAATGTCGCTGATGTCTTGATAAATGGAATTATGAACTATTCTCAATTGTTAGACCACATATTTTTTTACACTATTGTGTGATTATTCTCTTTAACTTCAACTGTAAAGTTTAACTTTAAACAAACAAAGATGACAAAGTCGTTAAGCTATTATAGTTGCTATTTATGTTAACTAATGATAACTGGTACATTGAACAGACCTTATCATCTGTAATGTATTTCGCGAGAAATATTTACATAGTGTAGTGTAGTTGTATTTTTTCGACGACAAATATAATCGAATACAATATGACAATTAGCATCATAATGCACTCAAGTATTGATACCTTCAAATTTTCGTTTATATTAACAAATGCTTTAGTAGTACCTACCCTAAGCATTTTCTCATGGCAGGTGCCTGATATATATATACACCATAACATATAAATATGCATATATATTTATTACAGCAATAACATACACGCTAACAATGCGAGACAAACATGGTTGTCCATCGTTATCTCTTAAATGCGATTTCGGGCCAACTAACGTCTTGTTAAGTCCAATTTCTCAACTTAGTGATTAATAATTATGTAGTATCACATTTTATTAACAGCGTTTGTGTCCCATTTACCCGTATAGGCGGAGAACATCAAGACTATTGAAGCTCCGAAAGATTTTTATAAAGTTTCAACTCAACCCTAACATTGCCATTCAATTTTGCGCATTTTCTTCTCACCCTCCAACCACCACCACCCCCCACCCAAAAAAAAGTCCAAGTTCTGATATTAGCAATACTAATCCTAGGTCAAATGGAATTAATACAGGCAGCTACTGTAGCAAGTTCAACACAAGCAAGGTGGAGCCTGGTTATACAAGATGTAAAAAATTCCATCACAGGTTAAAGACAGAAGAAATTAATCCGAGATAACTGGATAGGACGAACACATTTGCACGACATGAAGGTTTATGAAACAGGGTGATCCAAAAAGGGAGAGAGAGGAAAAATACGACTAAGTTCGAAGGACTCTAATCGACGTACATGTAATTTCACAGGAAGAAAGCTACACCGAAATCACAAATTCCTCATTCAAGTCTCACTCTCAAACACTATGACGATCCAAAGAGAGGTTAAAATCAAAGCTAGGTATGCGTGCCCCTGCAGAAAATATCAGCTTAATGCATTAAGCCTCAACAAATATTCATGAATCAGATCCTGAGGTGCATTTCAAAGAATTAGCCTCTACACACGCATTACGAATGGAAGGAGTATAGCTCACTCCATAAAACGCCTCTTAGGAGTACATTCTAATAAATATAAAAGCATCTACATTGAGTAAATGAGTAGCCTAAGGGTATGAGGAACATACAGATAATCTTTGTTATATATCGTACAAGGATAAAACACATGACCAGAGAGTGTAATATCTTTAGTTTTTTAATTTTAATTACACCTTGCAGCGAATATCGACACAGGGTGTCATAAAACAATACAATGTGAACGGGTGTGTTGATATATGAGTAAGGTAAAAGACTCCAAAGGCGGTTCCATTTACGCAGCAACAAAGTTTAAGATAGCTGGTTTGTTTTCTCCCCACATGACTCTGTTCCGATTTATTCGTGCCATTGATAATAACTATTTAGAAGAGAGAATCAAATACAAGCAGCATTGATTCAATCCTTCACTGCATGGAGCTAGTCCAAAAGTATGGCATTTTTTCAGCGATCAGTGCAGCCATCGATTTTTCTTGAAGATAAAAGAGGTTTTCTACGACAATTCAGACATGGAGTACTGCCAGAGCTGAGTTTCAGAAGTACAATGTTAAAAAATATATTATAATTATTCCAACGGTTCTCGTTCAGTGTTGCCAGTAATCACCGGTAAAATTTGTTTTGATTTGCGTCGTGAATGGAGTAGCTTGCAATTGTAGGAATTTTATAAATCAACGATATTAACTGTCAGCAGCGGTAAAAACTGTAAGGAAAGATAAAAACCATTAGAAGCGAAAAGAGCAAAAGTGGAGCCTACTAGTGAAACCAAATTAATGCATTATTGACTAGCAGTGTTTTCAGCAACAGTAAAAGCAACTATACGCCAAATCTATATATTTTTAATGTATACTAGTGCCTGTCTATCACATTCAGAAAGTCAGTAATGCAACGACTTGACGATTTTCAGTAATTTTGATTAGTGAAAAATTGACCAGCCTCAGAGAAGGAAACAGTCATTCGCTATGAAGTTTCCAGTGAAAATATTTCGCAATACTTGCATTGATAACCATTAGGACCTATAAATGCTGCAAGATACGAAAATTTGTTACATTTCTAAGTTGGAAAACAACTGTAGGATTCATTATAAACTTTGTAGCTGCTGAAACTCTTTACACAACTGGCAGCATCTCCCAGTATCAAAACAAATTGATAACTCTCTGTAGTAGCGTGACGTTTCTTTCTCTGTGAAAAACTCTGGTGGCACACCAAATAGGCAGTCCAAAAGTCTCGACACCGCTGCTCGTTGGCTAATATCTATTTCACGCGTTACAGAAATGATGCTGGGGTGGGACTCAGATACCTTTTTGAATAAGCACGATTTAATCTTTCATACGTTCACACAGCTAGAGATTTACTTTACAAAGTTAACGAGGCGAGCGTCTATAAAAGTATAACTCAGGCCTGTTAAGGCACGGTCGACACTTGTATTATTTAATTGTAAGATGATTTACAAATTTTAGCGTGATGATGATGATGATAATGTACGATATACTACAAAAAAACATTTACATTATGGCATTTCAGGGGTAAAAGCTCTTGTCATTTAATAGTTGGTCAAGTTGTGACCAAAGATATCAACTGGACTCACTTGAGCTTAATTGGTTTTGACGAGTACACACGGAGAGTAAACGCTGCCTCCTCGCCTGGCTCGAATGTTGTGGGCAGCAGGACGTAGCTGCCTTGCTCCAGCTGCACTCTCTCACTCACCTGGGGGACACGTGTACAATCTTACTTACATCACAGGTAGAGCAGAGGTGTTCAAACCTGATTTTATTACAATATGTTATATTAAAAAACCTATATTATTGAGATGTCGGAAACACACTGGCGCCCTCTTTACAAAAAATATCGTAATTCTATAAACTGATTCCTAATCAGGACATTCAGTGGTAAAGCCGGCAATGGTGAGCCAAATCGAGCAAGGAACACATGACAGTCGCGTGCATACAGAAGATTAGCGCACATGGAATCGACGAGTTTAAGGGAAGAGGAAACAAAGAACAGATATTGCTTGGGAATAAGAAAAGGGAAGGAAGCGAAGTAAACATTGAGAGAAAGATACTCTGCAGGCGGCTAGTGCTAGTAGTATAACTATCGTCTAGGACAGTGTTCTGTACAGCTGATGGACACCTTGGGTGGTTCCAGACGAGGTGCAGGAGGTACTACGCATAGCACTCTACGGATGTAGAGGCCTATTCGATTTGTTTACTTCGCTATGGGCCGTAGTTGGTGACCAGCAAGAGAAGCAATAACTAGTTATTATGCAATGCACGTAACCGCTCATAGCTGGTTTTGGAATTTCTTGAATGAGAACCAAATAGTTTTTTGTGACTTTCGTCTGAGTAGTCTCAGAAAAAGCTGTAGTGTTTTGTTGAAGACTTTTCCTTCCCACACGGCGGTACTATTAGAATTTTTATATTCTGTTGCCGTTACTTCGTTACCAGATGTACTCCGGACGCGCACCTCACAAAAGCGTCCAGCGCGTTTCTAGTATCTGGCGATAATTCGCTTCTTCAAGTTCACCGCGATAT
Source organism: Parhyale hawaiensis (assembly GCA_001587735.2). Lineage (NCBI taxonomy): Eukaryota > Metazoa > Arthropoda > Malacostraca > Amphipoda > Hyalidae > Parhyale > Parhyale hawaiensis. The sequence goes on along the minus strand of LQNS02278076.1, from coordinate 3,321,414 downwards.
TCTCCTAAACTTTTCAAACTTTATGATAATGAAGCATAGTAGTAGTATAACAAAGTTTAGCCCTCCCTTAATAAGTACTAAGCTCTTATAAAAAAAGGAAAAGGAAGGGACATATAGCATGACGATAGAAACGGGGAACCCACGCACGAAAGTGTTCCCACACAGGATCAACGCGCATGGAACAGCAAGTCGGGAAAGAAGAGGAAGATCAGAATAAAGCATGAGCAAGTGGGAGTATGGAAGGAAGCAAAGTAGTCACGAGCGACAGAGGTCCAAAAAGCCTAGCTAATGGCTAAGGTAACCTACACGAGCCCCCTGGGGTCGCCGCGCCCCATGCATAACCTAAGATGGGCGAGCCTAACTAACCTAACTCTATGGCCTCTCCTATGTCCCGGAGGGGATGCTGATGCGTTCAATTCTCCGTTTTACTGAGTGCAAATGCAGACGATCAAATCGCTTGTGATAGTCGAGCTTTTTTGCATGCCTTGAATTTTGCAGGGAATTAACGCTTTCTCAAGATCTTCAAATTATTACAGGTCTTTTCGTACATTTAGCATCCAGAGAGAAGAAAAGTATTCTATCGTAGCGCATTACTCCTGCTTTGAGTGACGAGAAAGTTTTAAGCACTCAGCCGCTCCATTTGTATGTACGGCCCCAGCTTGCCACATGATCTTCAAAAGTAGCAGTATCTTGCATTCTCAAACGAAGATATCACGAAATATTCTATTCACTGACCACCGGAAGATAGCTGTTAACTCTAACCGCACATTTTGCACGTCTTATATTGATGTCATAGCTACTGATAATCGGGTGTCATCAGTAAACGAAGAAGGGAGTGCATATGTACATCGTCGTTCTAAGCCAGTGATTATGATGAGATATAGTGCAGGACCGAGCGCCGTTAATTCTGGGACAGCACTGATCACTGGCTATCTTATGAATGCTATATTATTGACAATATTCGTTTAGATTCTGTTGAATAGAAATGCTTCAAGCTACCGAATATTTCCCACGGATACCCAAGCTGAAATCCTCCAACAGCAAAATGACAAGGTCCTCTGAGTCAAATGTTTTCGTACAGTCCGCACGTACCACGTTTACGCTACATTGTCTTGGCAAAGTGAATCCACAATGAAGCTATAATGCTCTAATCGCTTTGGAGTGGTGGAACGTCAATGATGAAGACCGAGATGTTTCGTAGTGCGTAGATCATTGCTCTCCAAATGATGTACTTTGGGTTTATGGCACGCCGTTCCAATCGGTTTTACAACGTGGCTGTTTAGAGCGACATGTCAGTACTTTGCAGAATCCGTGCTATTTCCAGCTAAGGGAATGGGTGCAATGATAGCAAGTTTGTAAATAACGGGTGTAATTCCTTCGTTCAAAGACTTGCGCTAGATAAAGGCGATAGCACGAGCTCAGCCTACATACACTTTTAATGAGTTTTGTAGAAGCGGGATTCAAGCCTCCCGTTGCAGTTATTGGTTCATTATATGATAAACTTTGCGAACTGATAGTCAAATAGTGGTTACTTCTAATGATGCAATATCTCGGTTATTCATCGTTTTAGTAAGCGCCTTTTGATGTTGGCTATAACGGAGCCATTATTGCTCACAGGTGGCCATAGTTCTGTCTTTACAAGAGCAATTAAACGCATGAGCGAAGAAGTCCTTAATTCTTTTTATTATTAGAATGTCTTGTAATTCTTTTTCTTGTGTCTCTTAGTCATGCGAAGGTGCAAGTCATAATTTAGTTCAATGTCTGCTAGTTTGTGTCAGCACCCAATTTGTAACAGCAATACGACTGCTGATTGCGAACCTGTGATCAATCTTGCCCTTTTTCGAGCAATTCTTTTCGAGCTCGACAGTATCGGTTTATACAATCTTCCCTTATTGGAGTGAAATACGCTACACATTTTAAGCAATGCATGTTATTTATTACATTCAGAAATGCACCCAGCCGTCAAAAATGATAACGAAAAATTTATGATGCTTCATCATCGCAGATCACACTTTCGTTAATAAGTTTCGTATGAAATATGTGCAAATGCTTACCTATAGGCAAATGTGATTAGCATTTCTGGCTCCACTCATGTTGATAAGCGCAACTTCTGCTATCCTTTTGTGCTTTGCAGAAAAATAAATTCATATTTGGCAGGCATTCAAGTATCACTCGCACAAAATATTCGGCTCTGCATCATAGATACGGCGTGCTATCAAATCAGTGTAATTTTTTCACCGATGCCAAAAAGCTACTCTATTTCACAAAGCGAAGAAATTAAGTTGGAAAACAATAACAGCTGCAACGAAATTTTCGTGTTCTTCGCCTATCTTCTTCATTTGAAGTTATTCTGAAGAATATATTGCCCTCTGATCCGAGATCTTCTACATAATTTGTGCGCGAACCAGGACCAACTCAAGTTTGAATATGCGTTTAATATAAAATATCACGGGTGCTAAGAGAAGCAGTGCACATCTGCATTCATAAGATCTCAAAGCTGGCAAAGCAAGAAGTGCATTCAAATATGAGATTGCGAACTTTTACCGTCATGTGTACCTGACCTATTTTTCCTTAAATCGGTTTTTTATATTTACTCTCAGTTAACGATATGCAAAATAAGAAGATGATCAGCGAAGCACAGGGGGAGCAATTTTTCACGATGCAGTCGACGCAGAATTGTTTTAAGCTTGCTTTCTTTCTTTGAGGAAGCAGTTTCCGCTTGAGCTAAGGAGCTTCCTTAGGGAGGAGGAAACCATGCCGCTAAAACTTAGGCTCGCCAGCGAGTCAACCAGATCAGGAGTGGCTGTGATGCGTTCACGAATCTCAGTGGTGGAAGTGACGGGAAAGCAGCGAGTTTTACGGGAGAGCAGCAGACAAACCAATGTACTGATATGCGATTGGTGCATACGGCGACTGGCTGCAGCCACACCCGACTCTTTACTGATATGTGATTGGTGCATACGGCGCCTGGCTACAGCCACACCCGACTCTTGAGCTTCACAGACGAGGCTCCTGGCTCCCTCCTCCATTGAAGCTCCTTGGCTTGAGCATAAAAATTTCGATGTGCTGAAGGTGTATCATCATACTGCATATAGGATACTCAGCGGGAAATTAATTACATTCGGTGAGGCTTCACTGCTTGCTAATATAATTCTTCTTTTTTTTCATTTCATACAAGAGAAGAAAGGAGTGTGCTGCTCACATAAATTGAAACAGAGTACTCGACTCTTACTATAATTTCAGTGGGCCGTTATTGCGTATCGTACAGCTGTTGTAGGTAACGAAAGTGTGTTCAATCAGGAAGAGCCATCATAAATTCATCGCTGTAATTTTGGACAGCACGGGCACTCAAGGAAATACATAAATAGATGAATAAATCAACAGATAAATGCACATCGGTCTTCATTAGAGTGTTTGGTGGGTTCACTCGGTACAGAATCAGTTAAAAATGCATTTCAATTTACGGCTTGTAATCCGGAATTCAGGCGTTCCCAGGTTAAGCGTTTCAATTACAAAAATTGTATTCGGCAAGTCATTAAAAAATGCAGACTTTGAAATGAGCCACTTCCAAGAGTCTGTACTGAGACAAGGCTGTATCAGAGATCCTTATGTTCTTCATCAATAGGGTGTTTACGACAAACAAGAGATGTAAATTAGTTTTTGCTAGTTTGTAAAGCTAGTTTCAATCGCACGTACAAACGAAAATCCGTCAGTCATTTCCAGCTCATAGATATACTGTTCTCCTTCATCTTTTGTTCATGCAGATGCTTTTGAAAAAAAAAACACAAACTACGCGTCTTATCATTTTATCCATTCTCAGACAGAGAATTTGAAGTCAGCTGTGATCTCTAAACTACGCTTGCTGTGAATTTTGTAATAGTTTGTCTTCTTTGTTTCCAGCAACTCGGCGAATTTTTCTGCTCCGCATTTTAGTGGTCGATAACACGCCGCACTTGTCCATTAACTTTCTATATTCTTTACATTTATTCATAATAAACTCAAGAGAATTTTTGTTCGACGAAGAACTGAGTACGTCTTTTCCATGCGGCGATACATCGCCACACTTTCGAACTTTTCGGTTTTTCACTGTCTGCTGTGACTTCAGCGTTTCTGATATTCTCAACTCGGTGAGTTTCAGGAACAGCAAGCAAGAACGAACTAGTAGTAGTACAAATTAACTCTTGATGTACGAGCTGTTATCTACAGTTTCTTTTGAGCGAGCCTGGTATGATGAGTACCTGAGTTTTACTCTCATTTGATTTTTCTGAAGAGATCGATCCTTGGAAAGTCGATTTGGTAATCTAAAATTTTATCTACACTTGACTGGGTCACACCTCGCCTGGTTCACACTATGTCGATTGTTGAATTCCCAGGTTAGCTAACGAAAGATTTCTTTCCGTACTGACATGCACCTTCCGATACCGTTAATCACGTTTAACAATATCGAAACCAACGCGCGGTTATCTTCTCTAAATTCAGTGAGCGTATCTCCAGAAGCTAGGATTATTTACGTACCGGTCAGTGAACAGTCTGCGTATTACCTCTCTTGCACCCATCAACTAGCGAGTTTACCTCACTTTCATCGACACGCAGCTTCTAACAAACTACCACCAATTTATTTCAGGCTAGCTCTTCAGCGGCATGGAAAACACGAGCGGAAAGATTTTAGATTAATAAAGCTAAAAATAAACAGCACGAGTGTTTACGGGAACAGCTCAATTAAGGAACTCTCCGGCGCGGCTCAACGCCCAAATGATTGACACTTGGAGTTGCCCAGCGTCAGGGAGGCATGAAAGGCTGCCGGTCGCATTAGGTGCTGTGTGTGGTCATCTCGTTAGTGGAATGGCGAAGCAGAGGTGGCATAGCAGCAGCCGAGTCACAGCACTTCGACTATTGGAAATGAAAGGGAAACTTGGTGCAGTTCACAACACTTCACACCTTGAAAATTAAACGGGACTGAAGAGAAGTAAACAGTACTGATAGAGACTTGATAACAAACATAAACTGTGGTGAACTTACACGGCATTGGAAATAGACATTGAACGGGCATAGCGGTGAAGTTGTAGAACTACGGCCGTGCTGAATGCTTGGACGCCGTGTCGAATTTACAAAACAGCAACACGACAAGAAGGGAAATTACAGTGAAGTGTTCCAATATTTGTGCATTGGAAAAACAAGTACGAAGAACATAAAAATTAGTAATAGAAGGTACAAGGAGGGAAGCATTGAGGGTACGTAATTAATTATCTTGAAGAAGCTCCGGTAACCAGCGTAGCACCTCACATAATGCACCAATCAGTTGACTTTTGCTGTATTAGGAGCTCACTGCACAAAGCTACTACTAACAAAAATAAAACGATAAATATTCTTTTATTTTGAATATATTAAGCCTCCGTTTCCACAACAACGGCGATCTAACAGAGGGAGAAGCAAGGGACATATAGTACGACGATAGAAATGGGGAACCCATGCGCGAAGGTGTTCCCACACAGGATCAACGTGCATGGGAACAGCAAGTCAGGAAAGAAGAGGAAGGACAGAATAAAGCATGAGCAAATAGGAGTATGAAATCCGGAAAGAAGCTAAGTGGGCACGGAAGCCAGACGTCCCAAAGGTCTAACTAATGGCAAAGGTAACCTACACGAGCCCCCTGGGGTCGCCACGCCCCATAACATAGGATGGACGAACCTATCTAACCTAATCCTATGGCCCATCCTATGCCTCTGAGGGGAAAAATACAGAGAGTAAAACTTGCTTAACCGTACACCAAGTACAGCTTTGGCAGCTGCTGGCGTACTGAGTGTTAACGGTTAAGTAATGAAACATACACAAAGTATAACTATGCATAACACGCCATACCTGTCGACTGTTGGTGTACTGGGAGTTAACGAGCGACTTGTTTTTTCTGAAAAAGCTTCGGTTGATGCAGTCAACTCCGCCTTTCGGAACCGCATAACCAGTGAAGCCGATCACCTGCGGGATTCATCGTTATACAATCTGCGTGAGTGATTAGCGATGGAGAAATTCTAAAAATTCTACAGTAAAATAATTGATACATCCATTATTTTCAGTTATTGCAATATACTAATGACAGATAATCAGACATATGCAACAATAGTCTACATTATTCATCTAATAGAGGGTGTGGCAAGCACTCTATAATCCCTACATGTCAATATGACTTAATGCAATTTTCTTATCATCAAGTGTCTTACAAACTTATTTAACCCTTTCTTTCATGCCGTTCCGTGTACAGAATGCTTCACTTCATGTAGTATTATTCCTACGACAGGATTAATTATATAGCTGAAGACTCTGTTTTCACCACACGTGCGATCAAACACTGGAAGAAATAAGAGACGTAGAGTATGCCTACATGAGCGTGGAACCTACGCACGGCGGTGTTTCCACACAGGAGCAGAGAGCATGGGAAGACGAATTCGACAAAAAGAAAAAGAACAGAACAAACGATCTCTCAAAAATATGAAAATAAAAGGAATCAAATTGGGCACGAAATGCATGGCGTACACGCTTGTTAAGAAACGTAAATATCTAGCCCCAACCTCCAGGTCTATTTTATATTGCTTGATACCATCCACGTCGAGCATGTATTTTCATAGAAACAGTAGTACTATTGGAAATGTGAGTGGGGTTTTTTGGGCGATAATGAGTAGATAATTATGTTACCGTGCTGCCAAACTACAAGGAAACCTCGCCTCATACGGTACTGCCCAACTTTTCCACGACTCGCTACACGACCTAAATTATTCGTAACTCCGACCCACTGCTCGTACGTCTGTTTCCGGTGTTTCTTTTTTACTTAGCTACTTTGTTTCGCCCTTTTTAGTTTACGAGTCTGTCCAATAATTTCCGAAATTCTACTTTGTGAGCCGATTTGCGCGTTAGTGGAGACATGCGGGAGGTGATACGGGTATAAGTTTTGTACTGCGCAGCATATTATACGTAGACACCAGATACAGGGGGCGCACGTACCTTAGGTTCGATGACCCCGTGTTGGTTAAGTGAGATGACGACCTCCTCCATATCACTAAGCAGCAGGTGCAGCTGAGGGTTGATATGGAATGTGTCTGTAGGGAGGAAACAACAATGCCGATAACAATGTCTATTAACGTCTTGGCGTTAGTGCTCATAATAAAACCAAGCTGAAAAATCTCGTCAAGCTGCCTTAAGTTTTCATAATCCATTACACAGACTACCGTATATGGTACTCAACGACCCACTCGAAATCCCCAATAGGTCCTACGGACGACTGATGAGGCTTCGGCAAAATATCAACAGCTCTCTGTAGATCGGCGAAAGCGGCGCACTATTGTTCTTAACAGCATAGTAAGCTGAAAAATAACAAATGGTTCGTGGTGATGAGAGGAATGTATTTTTTAAGAAGTGTCATTGGTGTGTGACAATCATTTGATGCAACACACCCAAATGACGTAAGAAGTTGCAAAAATTTAATGAATTTTGTCTCACAGCGATGACCCCATGCAGATAAGTTTATATCTCTGATTAGTAATTGTATTCCTGGGGTCACAGTGAACCGTTCGTATTGTTAAAAGGTCCCAACGTAATTAGGAAACATTCATTCTTCGTGGAACAAATACACGACGGTTTCCCGCATTGGCTAACTGCGTATAAGCACAGTAAGCAAGTCGGGAAAGAAGAAGAAGAACAGAGTAACGGCTGTTCGTAGACGTAACAAAAAGAAAGGAATCTCAGTGAGCGGGAAAGGAACAAACCCCAAAGGCCTTATGTACTTTGCTAAGAAGACCTTAGGGGTCCCCGCAAGCAGACGCCCAGTAACATAGGACGGGCGGACCTAACCCTATGTCCCCATTCTTTGTTCCCTGATCGAGGGGTACTGAAGAATACGTATCGATACTGCACACACAAATTGCTGACATAAAACTAAAAAAGAACCCCGAGCTGCTTCGCTCACCTGTATTGTTCCGACAGCCGCCAGCGGACACGCCCCGCAGCCAGTTGCCTTGATACACCCTGGCGGTCCAGGGCCCGTGGCAGCGCAGTGAGGGCTCGTCCCGGGCCGTCTCGCTGTCCAGGTGCACCACCTCCAGCTGAGAGAATGTCCGCACCAGGTCGCTGTACGACATCCTGGAGAGGTTTGGCTTGTGAGTACACGCAGCTCCTGACTGCTTTAGTCAATAAGTATGGGAATGACAGAAATGGTTATTAACTGAGGAGGTCCTCACAAAGTCGCTGTGCCACATCATGGACAAATATTACTAGTACCAGAAGGAACTCCCTGCTTCTATCACTACCGTTTCCTTAAACATATCAGTAATTGTACAGGACGAAAAGAGTCGCTGGCCGATATACGAGGCCGGTGTGAATGACAATACGAGTACCTGCTGCTTCTACGGTTATCCATATACTGACCATATTTACTGCGTATTACAGTTGTAAATACACGTAGTAAATATCCTGCACAAAATCACCAATGCTTTCGTTAAAAAAAGCATTAAGATCCTGACATAAAGGACCATCCATAATACCGTTGCAGAAATTTCATCACAACCCTCACACAGAAAAAAGTATTTCTTAGATTTCTTAGTTGAACGAGGAACCTGAACCAGAGAGATGAATATTATATGATGTGAAATATTTATATTTTACGTAAATGGCACATCACAAGAGAAACCTGAAAGTAACTATAGAGTTAAGCAGAAGGGATAAAAAATTAAATGAATCGTAGACGCAAACTTGCCAAAAAGGAACTTTTCGCATGCAACAGTCAATTCTAGTTTTTTTTCTATCTCGAAAATGACTGTTGCTTCCCAAACATCATGATAAGGGAAAAAAATATAGACTCGACATCAGGTTAAACTGTGCAAGGATATTTCAGCACGATGAAAATTAAATTTCTAATTGCAGCTCCACTATGACTACCGTAAAACACGGCAAACATAAGTTACCGCAAGTGGACGATCAGTGAACTCTCCATCAACGAGATGGCTCATACCGATCTAAAAAATTGTAATATACGCAGATGCTTACCAAAATTCTCCATCGACTAGGTGTTTCAGACCGAGTCTTTCCCTCTCCTGAGGAGGGACCTCATCCCACTCGGTGGAGTCCCTGTTGCCCCAAGACCCCAGATAGTCCACGCAAGACCCCAGGGGGGACCTCATCTTC
>LQNS02278076.1:3256607-3289260 GCA_001587735.2 Parhyale hawaiensis | reverse complement strand
TGCAACAATAGTCTACATTATTCATCTAATAGAGGGTGTGGCAAGCACTCTATAATCCCTACATGTCAATATGACTTAATGCAATTTTCTTATCATCAAGTGTCTTACAAACTTATTTAACCCTTTCTTTCATGTCGTTCCATGTACAGAATGCTTCACTTCATATAGTATTATGCCTACGACAGGATTAATTATATAGCTGAATACTCTGTTTTCACCACACGTGCGATCAAACACTGGAAGAAATAAGAGACGTAGAGTATGCCTACAGAAGCGTGGAACCTACGCACGGCGGTGTTTCCACACAGGAGCAGAGAGCATGGGAAGACGAATTCGACAAAAAGAAAAAGAACAGAACAAACGATCTCTCAAAAATATAAAAATAAAAGGAAGCAAATTGGGCACGAAATGCATGGCGTACACGCTTGTTAAGAAACGTAAATATCTAGCCCCAACCTCCAGGTCTATTTTACAGTGCTTGATACCATCCACGTCGAGCATCTATTTCCATAGAAACAGTAGTAGTACTATTGGAAATGTGAGTGGGTTTTTTTGGGCGGTAATGAGTAGATAATTATGTTACCGTGCTGCCAAACTACAGGGAAACCTCGCCTCATACTGTCCATCTTTTCCAGGACTCGCTTCACGACCTAAATTATTCGTAACTCCGACCCACTGCTCGTACGTCTGTTTCCGGTGTTTCTTTTTTACTTAGCTACTTTGTTTCGCCCTTTTTCGTTTACGAGTCTGTCCAATAGTATCCGAAATTCTACTTTGTGTGCCGATTTGCGCGTGAGTGGAGGCATGCGTGAGGTGATTTGGGTATAAGTTTTGTACTGCGCAGCGTATTATACGTAGACACCAGATACAGAGGGCGCACGTACCTTAGGTTCGATGACCCCGTGTTGGTTAAGTGAGATGACGACCTCCTCCATATCACTAAGCAGCAGGTGCAGCTGAGGGTTGATATGGAATGTGTCTGTAGGGAGGAAAAACAATATTAACTCACTTATGTCCATTAACGTAATAACGTTAGTGCTCATAATAAAACCAAGCTGAAAAATTTCGTCAAGTTGGTTTAAATTTCCATAATCCATTCCACAGACTACGGTATATGGTATTCGACGACCCACTCGAAATCCCCAATAGATCCTATGGACGACTGATGAAGCTTCGGCAAAGTATCGACAGCCCTCTGTAGATCGGCGAAAGCGACGCATATAGGTGATAGTGCGCGGCTACACTAGTATTATTTTTTTTTCGGCTTCAGAGCCTTCTATACTCTTTTTCGTCGATGTTCTGTTATGCTCTGGGTTGTGGGCTCCCGTGACGACTCGTTTCTTAACAGTATAGTAAGCTAACAAATAACAAACGGTTCGTGGTGATGAGAGGAATGTATTTTGCACTAAGAAACACAAATTTTTTAATGAGTGTCATCGGTGGGTGACAATCATTTGATGTAACACACCCAAATGACGTAAGAAGTTGCCAAAATTTAATGAATTTTGTCTGACAGCGATGACCCATATCTCTGATTAATAATTGTATTCCTTGGGTCTCAACAGTTCGTATTGTTAAAGGTCCCAACGTAATTAGGAAACATTCTATCTTCGTGGAACAAATACACGAAGGTTTCCCGCATTGGCTAATTGCGTATAAGCACAGTAAGCAAGTCGGGAGAGAAAAGGAAGAACAAAGTAACGGCTGTTCGTAGACGTAACAAAAAGAAAGGAATCTCAGTGAGCGGAAAAGAAAGAAACCCCAAAGGCCTTATGTACTTTGCTAAGAAGACCTTAGGGGTCCCCGCAAGCAGACTCCCAGTAACATTGGATGGGCGGACCTAACCCTATGTCCTCATTCTTAGTTCCCTGGAGGGGTACTGAAGAATGCGTATGGATGCAGCACACTCAAATTGCTGACTTAGAACTAAGAACCCGTGCTGCTTCGCTCACCCGTATTGTTCCGGCAGCCGCCAGCGGACACACCCCGCAGCCAGTTGCCTTGATACACCCTGGCGGTCCAGGGCCCATGGCACCGCAGTGAGGGCTCGTCCCGGGCCGTCTCGCTGTCCAGGTGCACCACCTCCAGCTGAGAGAATGTCCGCACCAGGTCGCTGTACGACATCCTGGAGAGGTTCGGCTTGTGAGTACACGCAGCTCCTGACTGATTTAGTCAATAAATTTGGGAATGACAGAGATAGTTATTAATAGTGGAGGTCCTCACAAAGACGCTGTACCACATACTTGACAGATATTACTAGTACCACAAGTAACTCCCTGTTTCTATAACTACAGTTTCCTAAAACATATCAGTAATTGTTGAGGACCGAAGAAAGTCGCTGGCCGATATACGAGGCCCATGTGAATGACAATACGAGTACCTGCTGCTTCTACGGTTATCCATATACTGTATTTACTGTGTATTACAGTTGTAAATACTCGCAGAAATATCCTGCAAAAAATCACCAATGCTGTCGTCTAAAAATTCATTAAGATCCTGACCCAAAGGACCATCCATAATACCGTTGCAGAAATTTCATCACAACCCACACACAGAAAAAAGTATTTCTTAGATTTCTTAGTTGAACGAGGAACCTGAACCAGAGTGATGAAAATTATATGATGTGAAATATATTTTACGTAAGTGGCACATCACAAGAAAAACTTGAAAGTAACTATAGACTTAAGCAGAAGGAATAAAAAATTAAATGAAACGTAGACGCAAACATGTACAAAAGGAACTTTTCGCATGCAACAGTCTATTCTAGATTTTTCTATCTCGAAAATGACTGTTGCGGCCCAAAAATTATGATAAGTGAAAAAAATATAGACTCGACATCAGGTTGAACGGTGCAAGTATATTTCAGCACGATGAAAATTAAATTTCTAATTCCAACTCCACAATGACTGCCGTAAAACACGGCAAACATAAGTTATCGCAAGTGGACGATCAGTGAACTCTCCATCAACGAGATGGCTCATACCGATCCAAAAGCTTGCAATATAAGCCGATTCAATGGTTTTAAGAGGTAGCTGATCCACAAAGTCTGGCTCAGAAAGGGAGAGGACTCCTCCCTGGAGTAGGGTGAGCCACCTCAGGGACAACGGGGTTCTGGGGTCTATCAGGTGCGTTCTGGGGTCCCCCCTGCTCATCTTCACCAGCGTGACTTCAGACCCGCCGTATAGTTCAATCTGACAGTATCGAGGAAAATATATATTAAAATATATAGATAAATATAAGGTATATACTGTACTCAATAAATAAGGTCTTAATCGAAAACAGATTATGAAGGAGGAATGCTATTCTTTGAAGTTTCATCATAAACAGTACAGTATATAACGTACAATACACTATTTTTACTCTCAGTACTTGCACATACTGTAACATATTCTCATATCCGGTAGGTACAGTACGTATGGTATATAGCGAAACTTTTGACCTATGAGCTATGTCCAATGAGCTGACGACTTCCTAAATTATGGACTATCTGAATGAGTTAGCTTTAAACTTCCTGAGTTATGGACAAAGTTTCCGAGTCTGGTTGTATCAGGATCAACTCTGACCCTCTGCAGTTTATCGGACTCCTGCTCCTGGTATTCCTGGGCCTTCGACTCCGACACCTTAGCTCAAGTGTAATTTTAAAAACTACTGACAAAATTAGCTACTACTTACACAAGTACTCTCAACCAAAAGTATACACACGGATAAAGCAAAAATGAAGCACTGGCAAGGACATCTTGAATTATTATTATCAAACTAAAATTAAAATGAAATTTATTACGATAAATATTCATAATTAAGGGTAAGCGAGTCTGTGGACAAGCTTCTCAGTGACAAAAATATACTCCAAGCTAATATCTTTCTGACACTCATGATGACATCGCACATTCTTGGCAGCATTTGGGATCTGAAAATTTTAGTATATTTGTGAAAATCCGACTTTTGAAGTCATAGTTTGTCATTTTATTTTGACTCCACCTCTTGGAATCAGTGAGTTGACAACTCCTGTACCCAACTGAAAATCTCGGACTTTACAACTCGATCCACCAACACTAGTTATAGACTGGATGTTATCCATAGATTTACAGAAGCAGCGCAAGAGTCAAAACAGCCAGATTCATGAAGAGAAAAACGTCTCCTAAAATTTATGACAATCTAAAATGAGGATGGTCATCAAAAGCGCAGCCAAAGTCAATAAGGCAATAAGTGACCAAAATTAATATAAAAGAACGGCAATCTTCCATTTTATGAAAAAGAAAATGGATATGTAGTTTTAAATTTCAGTAAACTGGAAGAAAAACCCGTGAAATTATGAGGCGACAATCAAAACAAACAAGTCAAAATGAGTCACATTTTCTGCGTAGATTGGACAACAAAAACTATTTCGAAGTGTAGGTATCATACAAAATACCCATGGACATTAACTCCCCAGAAACCGTGCCTCTTGCCAGTATCGGAACTACAGTGCTCATAAATCTGCAAGTTTACTCTTGAGGCCTACAGCTGCATCACATACCCAATAAGGGCTGTAGTACAATTGGTACACAACACTGCCTACAAAAGAAAGACTCACAGTCACCCACTTTTTCAACAGCGTATATTCGATAATTGATGCCAATGACGATACCAGATGCGAGCTTGTCCATATGAGAACCTCCGCCACTGCCATTCGCTGAGGAACTTGAAGACGAAGACGAACTTGATGAAGATGAAGACGTATTCTTGTGTTGCGGCGGCAAGACGACGGCTGTGACTATGGACGTAACGTGCAGTAACTTTGACAGCAATCGACTGCAGGCAGTTGGGTCGGAGCGTAGGGATATAGTCTCCGATATTCCTCCTGTCAGGTCAGACAGACCATCCAGCGTGCTGCCATACTTGAGTGCTTCGTACGAGCCGTGTAGCCTTTGAGAGTTACGTTGAAGGGTTGTATTTTGTGTTGAATTATGATAAGTTTGTTTATATTTTGGAATATAGCTTGGGAAAATTTAGCTGTATTTTGTATCTAAACTTGGAGAAATTTAGCTATATTTTGTGACTAAATTTGGGTAAACTTAGCTGTATTTTGTAAAAAAAAAATTGGGAAAATTTAAGGGTGATTTATATCAAAACTTTAGTACCTTCCCATGCCTGTATTCTGAGTCAAAACTTGGGTATAGGTTGGTGCCGTTTTTGATAAATCGAAGATTACTTGGTATGAAAACTACGGCAAAGCGAGGTGTATTTTATACAAAAACTTCGCTAAGTCGAGCTGTAGTTCACACCAAAACTTACACAAATCAAAAGCCATATAATGTCAGGAACAGATTTTTTTACCTACTTTTACCTACTACTGCTCAATATCATAGCAAACCGTATAACCTGAAGGCAAATTTCATGTATGTAATAAAATCGCTCTGCATTTAGTTCACCGAAGGTAATAAATCTGTAAACTACAGGAAAGTTATTGCAATACAATCTAAATACGCATATGCGTATATATAAAATTTTCCTGCCTTTTGAAATGGGTTTTTTAGAGGAATTTACAACCTATTCAATAATGCCTATGCTATACATTTATAGTATCCCTAGCCAGGTAAGCACGGTACCTTTAAGCCAATAAATTATTCAGTGCGCATATTGAAAGTCAAACGGTTTATATTGGTCCCTTGCGTAATGAGTAAAATTCTACGGAGTGGAAAAGTCTGAGCTATAAATTTCACATTCGTCGTTGAATGAATAGAAGTCGGTCTCTGCGAATACACCCAAAGCAGAAACCAGAGAGTTCTTTCGATAAGTATTGTGCAAAACAAGTCATTCTGGCCCTTAAGATCAACATGTTTGGAGCTCATTCATTTTGGTATTCGTGGCTATACTTGAGAGCATCAGCGCAGCATGCGCTAAGAACAAGGCAATAAACACTATTAAACAGACCGACAGTATTCCTACCAGCACAGACAACAGCTATACCTACTACCGATAACGCGTAACTGAAAGTAAAACCTTACTTGGCATAGGCCTTTTCCAGCAGGGCCGGCCAGAACTGAGTGGAGGACTGCGAGTGCAGGAACATGAGCTTATTGTTGACTGTAGGCAGTCTGTCATCCACGACCACCTCCCTCCACTCGCCGCACCACCACACGCGGAACCTGAAGTCAAACTCTTGTATTAATTTAACAAACATTTCATAGTGGAGCTTAATTTGGCTTAATCTGGGACAACTCTCTGGTTGGAACGGCGAACTCCAGTTAATACACCGAAGTTTGGATAATCCAGTAAAACTCTTACGGCAACGAGACAAATTTGGCATAATTTAGTCCCCCTCTTTCATTTTAGAGACAAACTTTCTCTACATGTGGCCTTCTCAGAAATGTGGAAAGCGACAAAATGTACACTTGTAATGAAGACGATATTAGCGTAATTGGAGCTGAACTCTTCTGTAAACAAGCCAAGTGTCAAATAGTTCAGTCGAATAACCCATCATATCACATACATATATTGTATTTCTCTATATTACCAGCTACAGTTGAGCGTCTATCTCAAATCGATACGCAGCAATCAAGAGTGTAGGTACACAGTATATAAAACACAGCAGGCAGTACATTGCGCTGATTTTCATCATGGGTACCTCGCAATATCGACATGGCAATAACGACAGCATAATTAATGGATAAATCATCGTTTACTATAATGAAACGTAGCAAAATAACGACTTCAGAGGACAATAATAGGGTTATCTACTACACAATCTACTACAAAATGTCCTAGAAAAGGTTCATTAACGGGAAGACGAACTTTCGGAGTAAAACGAACAGCCAGCATGACCACTCCAACTGGTGCACTAGTCTTCTGACCCCATATACGCTACTCCGCAACCGAATGTCTTGTTCTGTGCAAAACTCAGCAGTATGTCTACAAAAAATAAAGCTCAATTGATAGCCATCACGTCAGTTGGTATAGAAAGTGTCACTGGCAAAGTCTTGGATTTCTTTACAAACTTAAAGTGCATAATATTTCAGCGATTTGAATATTTCTATCTGATTTAACTGATACAGTAACGCACCCGGATACTGCATGATTAGAACGAACAGTGACAAAATAATTCGTGTGAACACGCCTTCAGGAACCTGAAGCGATAAAACATGGTGAAGATATAAAATATTTGTCAACTAAATGGGACACGATGACTACTATTTATTGATCATTAGGTCTATTAACATTACTATTTAATACTTATTACTATTACCAAACGATATCAGTAGGCCTAGTAAGTAGACATTGTTGCTAATATAGGGACCATGTTCTTTTTCATTTCGAAAGTGCAACACTGCGTGCTTCACTTCTAAGAAAGCAGCCTTGTAATATATGCAACACTGCATCAAACACAGCAGAATTTGTGGTTATATTATTGCTCATTTATGCAAGAAAAAGCATGAACTAAAGAAGAGAGGAAGTGCGCAACTGTCGGCTATTGTTGATGGGGCAAAAATCGTGAGAACTGACTGCCTTCACTAATGGCATGCGGGAAAATTGCAGAAAGCCGTAAAAACCAAGGAAGCGACAAGACACGCTGGTTTCGACATAAGTATGATGATTATACAGCGAAGGACGAGGAATAACCCAGAGTTTTTCACTTATTTTATTAAGGTATTTGCTGAGAAACATCGACTTAATTCCTGAGAAGGCAATATGCAAGCACATCGCTTTAAAATTTGATTATGATCCTAAATTATATTTAATATATAATACTGTAGCAACGTATGTTTGACAAGACACATCTCACTTCTAAAAGTTGACAAGCTCATATTACAGTATGTAATATGTATGCATAACACTGCCGTCATATTTAAATGCACAGAAATTCGAAACAAAAAAGAGCGCAACGTCAAAAGAACGTCACAAACGTGATATGGCAACAGCTGTGAATGTATAAAATTAGAACAAGTTATAAGTTACAAAATTAGAGACTATGTCGAAATGTTAACTCTACTTTTGCACTACAATAGTAGCCTGCATGAGGAACAAATGAGGGCCATACAGTATATCCTGAGACACGTGAAACCCATGCACGGGGGTGTTCAATGCTGGATCAACACCCGTGGACACAGCAAGTCAGCAAAGAAAAGTTATCAATAGGAGAATGAAATTGAACTTGAAATTGAGAGTCGTACTAGTACCTCGTAGCTTCCTAAGAGTA
Organism: Parhyale hawaiensis; assembly: GCA_001587735.2. Taxonomy (NCBI): domain Eukaryota; kingdom Metazoa; phylum Arthropoda; class Malacostraca; order Amphipoda; family Hyalidae; genus Parhyale; species Parhyale hawaiensis. The sequence continues at coordinate 3,281,084 of LQNS02278076.1, read as the reverse complement.
CGTAGGTCTCATATATAAAAGCTATATTGCTGTTCTGCTTGTGGTGGTTCTAATGCAGTCTAGTGCCTAGGTTCATCTACACGTTGCGCTTACAGTGTTAAGGGAAAAATAGGGCATCGCGAATCAAATAGAAATGCTGTCTCAGTTGCAATAAAATTTTCTTCTCTCCGTAAATGAAGAATAATCTTTCTATCTGTGGAATTTCCGCAGCTCCCGCCCTGTATATCTATTCATTTTGCTCCCTCCCCTGAGGAACAAATCGAATACTACATCGTTCTCAGGCAAATCTTCATTAAAATATGCATGAATGAACGGAACGGTGAAGCATATACACAATACAAGGCAATATTAAAGGGGCGGTAACATAGACAACTGTGGCAGCGCTGTCTTGATTCAAGGTTAGTAAGAAAATTTGCTACCGTAGCGATTCTAAGCCGCATCGCGCCGAAAATCAAATATTTTGTCTCAGCATTCCGGCCGGAAGGTCGAGAGTGACGGCGAACTCACATAAGTGAGTTCTGTGTCGCAAATTTTTATAGCACGTGCATCTCCAACACTACACGATTCGGCTGAACGAATTCGCTCAGCCGGACGGTAGCTACAGGGCAAGAGACGAAAAACGAAAAGAGAAGAAGACAGAAGAAAGAATCTCCCGTTCGGCTGGCCCCATTCGTGGCGCTCCGCACGGGCGAAGGTAGGAGCCCCGCGGGAAAAGGTCGGCCATCTCGATCGGCGGCCCACCTCGCGGAACAGCAGGGGAAATAAAGAGAACCTACCTAGCAAACTAATCTTCTCAGTAGAAACTGAGGCAAGGTGCAACATCCCCTGTGGAGAAGGCACTCGGGACCCTTGGGTTTGTGAGGCCCAAATACATGTATTGTGGCAGGGAAAGGGCCGGCCAGAATATACCTACCCCTGAGGGCTGGCGCTGTCTTGGCAACAGGATGGTGTGTGTCGGCATTTATTGCCGCCGGGGCAGTGTTTGTTAGGGCCTGACAGCTCTGTACCTGTTAGAGTGCTGTCGTGTGATGGTCTACTACTCTATGAACTGTGGAATTCCGCAAGGAGATACAGTATTGTTTGTAATAGGCAATAGATGCAACAGAACGTACGTTAACATTACATCCACTTTACTTTCATTTCAACAAAAAAAAATGAACTGAACATTTTTTAGGTGAATTTCTTCGGAGCTTTTGTAACGTCATGCTCACATCAGTGTAAAAAAAATCAACCGTCAGCTAATTTTACTCTCATTGGCTATTATGTTCATAACGATATGAAACGGTTAAACATCAGAATCTGTTGATCTATAGCAGGCGCAGTTACCATACGGAGAGAATATTGTGTTAGTGATGCGCAATATGCTTGAATCCGTGTTTCTTTTAGCGCCAATTTGGGTATATATTTTGTAGCTCGAGATTTTTATGTAGGACTAGACGTTCCTTGACCCGTTGGGTCGTCATCAAGATGATTTTTGCTTTTGCCTAAGACAGGTGTTACCTATCCACCTGGTCATAGACCACACGCTTCCGGCCGTCCACTCCTGCCCGTACTGGTCGCCATTAGATTAGATTAGATTAGATAGGCGGCAGTAAACGAACCAAGAGGCCCGTTCTCAAAGAGACACGAAACTTATGCCCGGCCCTCTCTGAGCTATTGCCATTATGTTAGTAGGATATAAGAGACTGGGGAAAAGAGAAGAAAAAAAAGTGTAAGGAGAAGAGTCTCGGCAAAAGAGACTATCATGAATGTTAAGTTAGTTAGTTTCTGGTTACTGGTGAAACTCTATTTTCTTTAATCTCTTTCTGAGTCAACAGAAAACGAGACACTGAACAACGCAAGAACCTTGGGCAGCAGTGCCCTCACTTCGAAAAGCATGACTTCGTCATTAGAGACACTCTCTACAGCGTAGCCTACTGCTGTACATCTTAAATATTCCTACTTTCGCGCATACCTGTCGCACGCCAACATGATAATAGAAACCTTAACTTACTCTCCTACATGAACAATACATGGTTTCCTTCTGCGTAGCTCGCCACAATCTAAAACAAACATCTTGCACACCCTACATACACTTTTAATTTTTTTTTTTTTTTTTCTTGCGCGCACTGCGTCTCTCCGATTTCCTATCTTTTACTATACACTAGATATATACACACTCTTGCCACACCAATCAACTTTGTTAGGGAACTTAACCATATTTCACCTTCCTTTTCTCACTTACAGCATCCTTCATTTTAAGCCTTCCTAGGGATACTCTTCTATTAGCAGCTTCTTTGTTTCTCTATTGAATATTCAACACTCACTCTGTTATAAAAGTCAATTTATATGGTACATATTCTGTTTTCCCGTAGCACCTTTGAATTTAATGTGCCCGTTTTTGCAGCCAAGTCCGAGCCCAGGTTGCACTTCCGTATCACAGGTACAATTGATTTAAATCTTCAACTCTCCAACTTTTTCTATCTTAAAGTAAAGAAACGGTGTGCAAACAAGACATAAGTAAATAAACGTAACACAAGTAAATAAACAAAGTTAAGAGACTTTTAGTATAATCTATATATCTTAAAGTTACTTCATGTATCCGCTGCCAAAATTTTCTTGCGTTCATAATTTATATGAAAATCGTATTTTCAGCTCGTTATTTTAGGTTTGAAACTGGAGAATGTTCGAGCTCAATGATAAAAGCGAACGTCGGACTTAAGAAACTAAAACAATGATGAATGCTGGGAAGTGCTACTCAGCCTGTTGCGAAAGCGCATGGTTTTCAAAAAACTGAAATGGTGCACATGAGCAATAAAATTTAGGAAAAGTTTGCACAAGAAAACAAAATTACTGTGGGTGGCTGGTTGCACTCGTTCTTTTGGCAACGGTTCTCAAGATAAAAAAAATGAAATGATTCTTAGAATAATAAGGCAAGGATACGAACCTGAAGGCACCGCAGTAACCGCTCTTGTTGCTGAAGGACTGGTCAGCTGGCACCACTCTGTAGAAGAGACCTTTGGCCAGCTGTAGGCAGCCGAGGCACGACACCAGCCATCTGTCGCCTGGGTGAAATGAAACACAATTTTTCCTGTGTCAACTTATGGAATTTAACCCATTGTTGCCTAATGTAGATATTCGTGGATATTACGAATACTGTAGGGCTATTTCTATAGAAAGTTAGGCTTAGCCCATTATCGGGGAAGTGCAGCTTAGACTCCCTAAGGCAATTGAGGTTCAGTGCAGGAGTTAAGGGGTTAATCCAGATACTAAATTGCTACAACGCGTACCATCTACGCAGTTTAACCCTCCACTGTATTTTTATCATATGTGATACGTACCTATCAGCGGTAGTCCAATGCAAGAGGTAAAATTGTGTCTTAGAGTGTTAGGTTCATTAACCTTATCAAAAATTGAGTTATATACCTACGCCTTCATAATATCGATTTCAAGCTGTAATATTTATGGTTAGACTTACGTAATAAATTGGGTCATTCTACTTTTATGTCAATTTTTGGATAATTGTAAACAATTAAAGGAAGAATAGAAGGAAAGACATAATACGTTCACACGTTCTATCGCCTTTAAAGCGATAAAGCAGTATTCATGGCACACAGACAGACAGACTGCTTTAAGCAGCAGATAAGGCGGAAAACAGTTACAGTGGAAGATTCGTAGAGCCTATTAAACAAACCTAAATATTTACCTTATTATTCACTTTATCACGGTAGTTCGGTCGTTGTCAAATGCCTCTATAGCTTTGTCAGTTCTGTGGGCATTTCTAACATTTCTTTATATACAGGTAGTGGGCGGGGCTAAAATATGTGCCGAACATATTCTCAGATATACCCATAGAATTGACAAATCTATAGAGACATTTGACCACGACCGAACTGCCTTGATAAAATGGTCAGACTATAGATGGCATCACATTTAGCTGAGCACTATAGCGGTTATTCCTGTCAACTGAGCCTTAATACGCAGTGCTAGTCGACTATATTAATGTTCTCATTATTATATAATTATTATGTTGTGGAGTAAATTTAGGCTTCAATTTTTCACTACAACAACGAATCGACGATCAAAGAGAGGAAGAAATAAGAGACAAACACTGTAGTATTTCGATAGAAACGTGGAACCCATGAAGGAGGGTGTTCCTTCACTGGATCAAAATAGATAGGAACAGCAAGTTGGGAAAGAATTGGCAAACGAGACACAAAATGAAGTGATCCGTAAAAGTATGAAACTGGAATGGAGCAATGTGTATAGGAAAGAAAGAGTTCCCCATAGCCCAGCAAGGCTATGCGTTAATTCTCCGGGATTGCACCTATGTCACAAAGAACCAAGTCCAGTATCTTCAAGATCGTTATAAAAACTCAGTAACACTACTGCACTCTCAACTGCGTTCTTTGCGCTCTACAAATTACTTGCAGTACAGTCAGTGCACAGTCGTTATGTTGGAGACTGTAGCATGCAAACGATAGTGAAGATTTGTTTCCACATGATTGTCCTGCAATACGTAACCAAGACATCTAATAATGACGTGTGATTGCCACAAAAGTGCTTGAGGTGTACAGCTCCCAAGGCAATCTCCCGCTACACTCACGTCGCGGTCCCAACGAACGCTGTACTTCAGACTTTAAACTACATTCAGTGCAGCGATTAACAACACCCACCTAAATTTCCTCTTGCTTCAGTGTACTACGGTGCCTATTATGCAGCATATGCAGTATTAAATCAGATTGAGTAGTTTAAGCCCCAGTTTCCAAAATGAAGGAAGGCGATCTCACACAGAAAAAAAGGACGTAGAGTATGTCGACAGATGCGTGTAATCTGTGCATGAGGCTGTTACCACACAGAATTAACGCGCATAGAAACAGCAAGTCGGAAATGAAGGGGAAGAACAAAACAAACTAGAGCACTCTGAGAGCGCATACCTCCGCCAAGAGAGGCAACGATAGCAAAAAATTCAAATTGGTTCTGAAATCATAATTTTCTTTGTATAAACTCCAAAATCTAATCGTTTGTGTCTTTTTATATTAATAACTGCTTGTTCAAATTTCTTGAAGATCCAATCATGACTTTTTGAGTTATAGTGTTAACACACGTTATGACAAACATAAGTCAAACATACAAACGAACTAACCGATCTGCACCAAAATTTGATAATTTATGTCTTTTAACATTACTAACAAGCCCTATAACTTTCATAAAGATCCATTCATTATTTTTGGAGTTATTGTACTAACATGCATAAAAATAAAAACAGTGACAAACGAACGAACGAACAAACGGATCATTACCAAAATTTAGTCATATACTCTTTGTTATATACCTAATATCTCATGTTAATTTCATTAAAATCCATCCGTAACTTTTTGAGTTATAGCATCGAAAAAAATGAGGCAGACAAACAAACAAACGGATGGACATATCTTTACCAAAAGTTAATCGTTTGTTTCTCCTAACATACCTAACAATCCCTGTAAATTTCATCGAAATCTGTCATAACTTTTTGAGTTATCCTGTTGACAGGCAGACAAACACGACGAAAACATAACCTCCTGGGCGGAGGTAATCATCATCAGTAGAAGCATAAAAATAGAAGGAAGCAAAATGAGCACGAAAGACAGACATCCCAAAAGCCTAACTAATGGATCAGGTAACCAACACAATCTCCCGGGACCTCGCCGCTACCCATAAGATAGGATGGGCAAACCTAACTAACCCAACCCTATGGACCATATGGCCCATCCTATGCCCCTGAGGCGCAAGGTGATGCATAAATGGGGTGCGCATTACGACACTGAAGTTTTAAAAATCCCGTCGCAGCCATCTAAATAGAAACAATGATTATCTAAGACTACCATACTTGAAACACTAATAATAGGTCATGATTATCACAAGACTATAAAGCGTCATTAATCAAATTAGAGCTGACTTATTCGAGGCTTCAGTTATCTACGTTTGAATTACCAATTTGATCCGATTGTCAGACGTTAATCACATGTCGATTGCGCTCTATACAAGGTGCTTTTTTAAGCGGACAAATTTCCACCATAGGTAGAAAAACTCACAACTAGAGCACTCTGAAAGCGCATACCTACACACTACACCAAGCGATGGAACGGTAGCAAAAAATTTAAATTGGCTTTGAAACCATAATTTTTTTCGTATCATCTCCAAAATCTGATCATTTGTGCCTGTTGATAGTAATAACAGCTTGTGTAATTTTCTTGAAGATCATTCCTGAAAATCGATTTATTTTGAGTTTTTCTACCTATGGTTGAAATTTGTCCACCTAAAAAACCTGTATAGTGGAAACATAAACTGTTTAGGCTGCAGACACCGCTCTGTATGTTGCTATTGTAAAGCTTCCCCCGGAAAAATGTAATTTATAAATTGATTAGTTTTCTTTGACAGAAAAAGATATTGTACCTTTTGTATAAAAAAAATAACATTTAGGAAGACTTCAACAGAGTTTAGCTCTGCGAGAGTTATTTAAATTCTTTTCTAATTTTCCGTAGATTTTATGAGCGTACGTCATAAAAATACATTGGATAACCTTCTGAATGACCTTTCCTCTAATACGAGCATAACGTCATGCACTCTCGAAAGACGTAAATCGTTACCTGTTTAGTCATGTAGGATAAAAAAGAACACGGACGAAGCAAAACTGAATACTATTTCCATTCTTACGTTTTCCACAAAACAGCAAAAAAATATAGCTACAAAAACACTATTGATTACTGCCAATAATTCCCCTCCGTAAAAAGAGTTACATATGACTTTCAAGCGATTTCTCTAATAATATTCTGTAAACATTGTTCCCTGCAGAACCAAAATAAAATGATTCAAAAACAACTGCCAGCTGGTGGAGATTCTTCCAGCATGAAATAATACATTTTTACCGGTTTTCAAGTCTCTTCCGATAATATTCTCTCGGTAGATTTTAATCCCTAATGTTTACTACTATCCGGCCTGACGGTGGGTGATATAACCAGATCCTTGTGAAAAAGTTACCAGCAGGAAGTCATCGATATAGGCCGTAGATTCGAACGGAAACGAAGTGATACGTACTGTATCAAGTGTAAGTAACCTAAAACAAGATGGACCAGAGGCGTATTGCAATCAGACCCTCGGTGTCACTCATGTTACCCTGGCCTCCAATGCGACACAGGTTGAACAACACCAGGTGACACAGACGACAACCTTTAAAATTCTAGGGTTATGAGCTGTGTGAAACCGTTTTTGTTTACAAACATTGTCTTTGTTTTTGAACTTTGTGGTGAATTGATATACGAAAATCAACAGAATAACCCGTGGCTCCTATATATTTGTTGAAAGCCCTTTTGAAAAGTTTTTAGAATTTTTATCCTAAAAAAAGCTAAATTCAGGTTTCACCAGTAATGTTAAGTATAGCTAGATGAAGTTTCCTCTGAGATCGCGTGGCATTCATCCTATATTTTGGAGTCTGTGTCACACCGGAATCTCATAGTGCTTTCTCATAAATCTCATAACTAGAATAAATAGTGCTTTCTGAAGAATCTGCTAGAAAATGAGGAATTTTGAAGAAATACTATATTTTTTGTTGATTTTCAGATGATTAAATAGAAAAGCAAGGAATCCTTAAGTGAAAATTCACCTTGCAGTTCATCCGAGACAATGTTGAATTTATGTAAACTTCATTAAGTGAGTAAGATGAGCACACGCGGGCGTCGTACGCCTTTTGAAAGTTAGCATTAGTGCTGCAGAAAAAAGCGGACAAATCAAAAGCGAGCTATCTACAGTATATTGTGTCAAGTACCTATAACTACAAATTTTTAGTCTATATCGAAACCCATATAAAACAAGTCCGACCTAACACGAGGACTGTCTATAGTTCAGTTGAATACCATAAGTGTACTAGAAAGAACTAACTTTCACGGAGCAAATTATAGAAGTTAAACTTACCAGTAATATGCAAAATTTTCATCAAGAGAATCCGTCGGTAAACTCAAGTAGAGACTACTTTAATACATTTTAATTACATTATAAGACAAGTCTAACGTCTAATAGCTCGCACTCTGCGTCACTAAAAACAATCGAGGATTAAATTACATGAATAATAAATTAGCTAAAATATGATGATATTCTTGTCATAGCAAGTAAGAAATTAGAAATAGTGTATTTATGACAGCATGCACTACATTATTACTAGGAGAGCAAAAATTGTATTATTAAATCGTCATCGTCGTGAAACACCTAGTGTTTCCATCAGCAACTGTTAATTAAAAGTTTTAAAAAATGAATACTTTTAATCCTCTTACAGCGCAGAAAGCACAACTTTTGACTGTTGATCCGCAAGATTAAATTACGAAGAAACAGCCCCAATCAAAATTATCTCCCAAAGAACGAAGAAAAACAAACTTAGATATGTTACGGCAGTTAATTAACCTCACGAAAAAAAAATCCAAAAGTTAAATTTCAATCTTTTGATGTGGAAATACGAACTTTGGCAACTGTTTAGCAATTTATTAAAGTCATGAAAAACTTAATTTTAAATTTTCCGACGACAAAGCAGAAAACTCTGGATATACCAAATTAAGTGATTAAATTAATGCAAGGTCCTAGTAATGAGCCTCTATATTACAAAGCAAAAATAAAATAATCAACAGTGAGTGCGCTACAGCATTTGGTTAAGTTGCTGAAGAAAGTTCCTAATATTGAACTCTCATTTTACAAACGTAGCAAACACAACACTTTGTTTGCCTTACGACTCGATTAGAATGAGAAGAAAAGGCACTCAATTTCAAGGAAAACGTCTGAACTGAGAGCGCAGCAGCAGCACCCAGACTCACCTAATTTTCCGGGTGTTAACAGTTTGACACACACAAGCAGTGCTTACTTACACCCCAAGACCTGGTCCAGGACGCTTTGTTTTCTTTTTAATTTGTCAACGTCTTTTAAAATTTGTCTTGCAGAGCGGCGATGGCTTCACTGAGCGAAAATTTGGCAAGAGTCAGCAAAAATTGCTGTGAAACTGTTTTACTTTGCGGGCAGTTGAGTTAGATTAACCCTGCCTCTTCTAATAGTAGTTGGTGATACATTAGCGGTCTTCGTTTTAAAAGTCGATCTAGAGTTGAAATGTTAAAGTTTTATGTTTTAGAATGTTTTAGAGGCTTAGCCTTGCCTCTGCTGACGTTTACAAATAGTATTACTTATTTGAGAGAAGCCATTTTTTAAGTGTCTGAATTTGCTGACGTTTAGGTTAACCATTTCTGATCGTGACGATTCGAGATACATTATCAGTTTCTATTAAAAAAATCTGTGCTTGGAATGTGTAAGTTTACGTAAGTTTACTCCAACAGCTACTGAGAACATTTCTAGATACCATTATTATTATTACACTGAATTGCTTAAGCCTCTGTCTCCTCAACAAAGGCGATCTACTAGAAAAAAAAGAAACGTACAGAATTTCGATAAAAACGTGGGCCCACATCCGAAGGCGTTTCCGGACGGGATCAATGCGCAGCGAAAAAATAAGTCTAGAAAGAAGAACAACACAATACAGTGAGGCTGAGGTAACTCTAGGGGCCCCACGAAGCGCTGCTCCCCATAACATAGGATAGGCGAGCCTAACTTACTCAACCCTATCGCCTATTGCTCTTCCTATGCCCACTGAATGGCTTCTAGATACAAACATTAGTTTCATTTTTATAATTCTTATGCAAGGGCCTAATTTACGAGATTTTCCGTTAACTCTTACGCTACTGAAAGCAGCTTTAGACATTAATTCTATCATTGTTTAAACTTAAAAGATTCCTTTTATTGTGCTTCTGTTTGCGTGGTTTTATGCAAACCTTTTAATTATTGATAACATTTTCATATACCACTTCCGTACCCTCTATTAGGATCATCAGCAAATTTGGTTGAAGTATCTCGTTTTCTTCCCGTAATGAATTGCTTGTCTAAGCCCCTACATAATTGCCTGTAGCCGCGAACGTCAGACAATATTCCTCGAGTTACAAATGAGTTTTCAATAACGAAATTACTTCTCAGGAAACTCAATAAACGGCATCAGTCATTCCACTGAATTAGGAATGAGGGTAAGGATTCAAACAACGGCAATAGTTCGCCGCAGTCCCTTCGTTGTGTTTCGTCATGACGAATGTCACAGAAGTGAATGCTTGTAGACACGGTAGTAATGCTGAGAGTTATTCATATCGAGTGAAAAGTTTAGGAGACCGTAACTGTTCGCCTCTGTCCCTCGTCTGTTCGTCGGTCCGTCATTATGGCGAATTTCGGATATGATACAACTTCGCAGCACCGTAACCGTTCGCCTCTAGCTGTCCCTCATCTATTCGTCTGTCCGGCATCACGGCGAATGAGCAGCGAAAATTCAGAACGCAATAATCGGTCACGCTATCTCTCGTCAGTCCGTCGTCATGGCGAATAATGCTTATACTCCGCTTTTGAACTCCTGTAGAATTGCCAGGAGGTGATAGAGAACAGACCGGAAGCATAGTGTCTTCCGAGCCCTAGCAGAAGCCCGCCGAGTTTAAGCAGAACTTCATGTGTTTCGCTGTCTTTTTTTGCTCCCCTTCACAAAAGGCTCGAGTCTAACGAGCGCGATTCACCAGCTCTGTCCGAGCGTTTGCCGTTGAGTTTTATTGGGGGAAAATGCAAGGAAAACTCCAGCATGTGAATCACGAATACAGGCAATCTCAACAGGCCATTGAATTGGGAGAAGAAAAGAGCTCAGTTCCTATTGCTGTAAATATAAAGACTTACGGTCTGAGCCAATTAAATGGAATGATTTAAATGGGTCTTTTGTTTTCCCGTTCTGAATGTGCGCGACCAGAAACAAGATATTTGCTTACAAGGCCAGGGAATTCTCAATGTTTATTGATAAAGAATTGTTTTTTTTAAATAGGAGTGCAAAAAGAAAAAATACAAAAAGAGTTTTATATTTGACATGAATAACACGTGCGTTAGCAGTATTGCAATGATAAAAATATCAGGCGATGTAATTCCCTTCAATTCACATTTAGTGAGAATCAGATACTTGATGCGCTTGTATTCATTATTTCATAAGATTCTGTGCAATTTTTCCATCAATAGAAGAGCTCAATTTGCCCCAAATGAAAAGAATCATATCTGCCTGCTATTTACTTGCGGTCTATAGCAGGTAAAAGAGAACTAAAATAAGAAAGAAATTTGCCTCTCATTGGAGGTTTCAGAGTAGCTGAAGAAAAGTCTACGCCGTACCTGTGACCAGAGACTGGTTAGCAGTCTGCGATTTGCCGACTGCCTCAGCCAGGTCAAGGAGAAGTCTGCTCCTTAGATGTGGTCTAAACCGAGCAGAGGAGAAGTATCTGGCTTAATTGAGATTGAAACTTAAGCCATGTAAAGCGAAGCTATATTTTTACATGTAGACAAGACCAAGAAAGGACAAGTCTGTGTGCACCACAGGTCTAAGCCAGATCCGAAAGTAGCTGCTGCTGCTATAGGGGTTATAATGATGCTATAATAACTTATTTCTGCCATTTAAGCCAGGTAAAGAAGCCAACGCCTTACCTGTAGCCTTAAACCTGATTTTCGTTGGCGCTATCGACGTAGAGGCAATTTAACTAATCTGATTACGTTGCCGTGACCGTGAAGTGAAGGTAAAGTCAACTTTGACCGCACCCTTAACTAGGAAACCCACACGCACTGGTTTGTGCAGCGGATATATGCCCACTGGCTCCAGAGGAGTAAGTGCGGCTGCAGTCGACTACGGGTCATCAAGAACTATGGCGCCAATTTCATGGAAGGTTGAATGACCCGCACCCCCCCCACTCCCTCATCTTTGAGGAAGGCAACTTCCCCCACGGCGCACTGCTCGCCCACAACTGCCAAGACAGCACACCTGTATATCAGCAAAGAGTTCGCGTGCCTGGGTTGGCATCAAACCTGCAATACAAGGCGTGACAGCTGCGAACGTAAGCATGCTGCTCTCGTGACTAGAGCTTGAAGTGTTCGAACGTCGTGCTAAAATTGCTAAAACTTAAATCTTTGAGAATATAAATGGCTCAAAATTAAGAGAGACAGGCTGCGTTCGATGGGGACCTTCACGGTCGGTCTAAGCCACGTCCATCTGAGTTGACTCATCCGGTAGGTACTACAGACAGGAACTGTCTGTAGTGTTGCAGGTGTTGAGATGCAACCTGGTTACACTAAACAGGCTGAAAACTCTATTTTAGTGAATAAGAATAACTTCTCGGAAGTTTCGCAGGTAATCGATTACAGGTCAACGCCTGAAACTCAATCAAGGGGGAAAAGCCGAGGCACATGTGTGAAGTTTCGGACAAGTCAATTCAAGTGGGCTTGGCTTAGATCGACTTTGACGATCTACTCGATGAGCTCTCCAGTCGAAAGTTTACTATTGGTCCTGGCTGTAGCGCACGAATGGCAGTGGCGGCAGAAATTTTTAAGATTTTTTTGACACATTAATTAGGCAGAAACTGAAACCGTGCAGCGACAGCGTAAGTAGATTAGATTAATTAAGTTTTACTAATAGCGCCGACGAAGTCGCTCGTGCGAATACGGCTTAAATCAAGTAAAGGAGCAGTCTGCGTGTACCTGTGGTGTACGTCATATTTTTTAAGTCCAGCTGCTATGGTACAAGGAAGCTCGATAGAAGGAGAAAGCACAGCCACTTTTCGCTGTACTGGCCAGGGAAGTTCTTTGTTCTTCGGTGGCTGCTCCCTTCCCACCAATCATAGGCTCTCATCCATCCCTTCCGACCAATAAATGGCTTCCAGCCGTTCCGGCAGTCAATCATCGCGCCAGCCAGACATCAGCCATGCCGGAAAATACAGCTTCATATTTCCATACCCGTTGCTACCTCCTTATTTAAACTCCTTGCACTAATAAGAAAAACCAGATTACAACACCTTACTTACCCACGCTCTAATCCAGGTCAATTAACAGAAATCTTTGGCTTACCTGAGGCCTTAGCCAGGTGAAGGAGAATGGCGGTGCCTGGTGGTAGAAGACAGAAGTCTGTACTGCAGGGAAGTCAGGATCTTCGTAGAGCTGCCGGCGAGTCTGGCACTGCCGCCTCACGCGCTCCCACTCGCTCATCCTGACAGAACAAGAGCCAGTAAATTAGTGCCAGTAAATCACGCGGCTTCATTTGATATGAGCCATGGTGGCATATCTGTGCTACGGACGCCACATATTCGGCCGGGTTACTTCAATTGATGAACGGAGCAGCGAGTCATTTGGAGGATGGGGAAAGTAGGGTAAGTTAATTCTCTGCTAACTACTTTAACTACTTTTTTGTATAGGAATGGCGCAATGTTTTTGAAACGTGACATTATAATTTGTTTGGTGGTAGTGGGTTAATCCTTTAGAGAGGGAGGAATTTTTCTATACACGCATCACTAAAAAAAAGGAGAGCAAAAACTTGGCACTGATGAAATTGAGTAGCCCATTCTCGCAGGCAAAGTTGAGTGTAGCAAACACCAAATATTATCTACCATCCTCAGCACTGCACTGCTAAAACTTACCTACCACGAAAACTTAACATCCATTCTTCAAAATCGCCAAACCGTTTGGCCACACATCGGCAGTGTTATAAGGATATCTGTGGTAGATATGAACTGGTTGTAATTGTCTAGGCAAATCCTCCAAAAGAGATAAAAAAAAATAAACCATGAGGCTGAAAATTAATCTCCGGAAATAATCAATGATCCGTAACACGGCGCAAAAGGTCCACTTTTTGCAAGTTTAACGCATGATCGATCCCCCACTTATATTTATCTAAGGCCAAGACCCTTTCAGCACTCGTTTGGTATCGCAACACGGATAATCCATCGGAAAGCTAAAAGCCATATAGTATTTTCAACTGCAGAGCAGCCCCGCTCGTGGCAGCCCATTATGTTGGAAGGGGAAGTAATGTTATACGTTAGCAAACTGAAGCCTTTATCTGGGACGCAAAGCTCGAGATGGCGGTTCAGATATGCCGTGCGTGCGCCATTTTTGGTGGTCAGTTGCAGCTTTGGTCTCCTGCCTCAGGTACCTTTGTCATCATCACAAAAGAACAGCGTAGGATTTCAAAAGATATAATGCAACAACATACGGACGCGTGATTTATGGATCCAAGCTTGACTTATACAACAGGTATGTGACTGAATAGGTTATAGCGTTGTTGAAAGACTGCAAGGGACCGTTGATAATTTCCCCGAAAACAAAGGTGTATACATCGTGTAGCCGGGAAGTCACTAGTGAATATAACTAAATAACGCCATCCTTTACACTGGGTTATGCGGGCCGCGAAAAAGTAGTCTTTGTTTCAAATCAAAAGCATAAAATATACCTTTGTACATGTTTCGTTGAACGATAAATGACATAATAGTTTAATTTTCTTCTTTTCCAGTCCCTCGAAGACACTAAAGTGCAAAGCACAAGTTTAAATTTTTTCAGACTGAGAAAGATGAACGTAAATAAAGTTCATTGATGCACGCTCTTGTGCTTCTCACAGACTAATTCAGGCAAGCATGTAACTGGACGCATAGCGAGCGGTTCGTTTAGCGAACGGCGCGCAACTAGTGCGTGTGAACTCAAACAAGATGCGTAACACACGCGCATAAATTGGGGAAATATAAGCTGAAAAATTAAATGCGAGGAAAATTAAATGCGAGGAAAAATTAAATGCGAGGAAAAATTAAATGCGAGGAAAATTAAATGCGAGGAAAATTAAATGCGAGGAAAAATTTTACTGCAAGGACGGTATTGGACGCGGTGTGAGTCGCAAGCTGGTGAAGTCTGGTTCGTGGTAATTATTGAAGAGCAGATTCTGTTCTGCGGACTCCATAAACACGAGATATTCAACGAGAGGAAAGAGTACTGAGGTATGAAAAGTGGCGAACCAGTGCACGGAATATTGAGCAAGTGAACAGCAGGCGATACCGTAGTCTTACACCACAGTGCGTTCTGGTTTAGAACCGTAATTGAATTTGGAAACCATCGAGTATAAAATAAATCAGGAAAAGGACTTTCAATGCAGTGCTAGAAAATTTTCATTATAACCCACAAAGGGGCTATTCCAAGTAATGTCCGTCCACCAACTACCTAGTGTTTGTAGATATTCGTACCAAATTGAAAAATACTTGAAAAAATAAATCTCCTACGGAGTTTAGAAATGGAGAATTGCTATATTTCAAGTGATGTAACTACAAGTAACAACCACACAAACACAAAGAAATTTAGTGACTGCCCTATTGCAACGAAACTGTATATTCTACTATTCGTTATTCGTTTATTTACTCATAAAGGGTTTATGCCCCAGTAGGCCGCTAAAGCTGTACCCATAGACCAAGTTGAGAAGTAACGCCCTAGGTTACAAAATCAACTACAATACAATTGTGACAAATAAATAGATTAGATAGTTGTCTACTGTAGAGAACATTTGGAAATTATTCAAATTCCATGCCCATTCAACTGAATCATATTGCATATTGCCATCACAAATCATATTAGCCGGCGTAGCCCTATCTGGCCGTCTTAATTGAAGGCACACAATTTGCATTCATACCTCTTTACTGATACTGCGAGAGTGTTGATCTTTGATTGCATATAGTCAAGTGAAGTAAAAAAGGAATTGCCCACATTAGGAGTAAAAAATGGACACCCTCTCTTGCAGTAAACGATCCTACCTAGATTATTTTTACCCCTAATGTGGGTAATTATTTTTTACCCCATTTTACTATATACTGTTTTAGGAGAATGCCGCCAATTCCACTTCAGCATAGTACCTACTATCTTCTTCCTCCTCCTTCCGCACTGCAGCAAAATGATATGCTCGCAGTGGCAGAATAGCTAGAAGGTCAGATATTCGGATCCCAACAAAGAAGACGAAGTCTCGGTGTTCGGGATAGCAGCGCCGGCGATTCTGCCATTCATTGTCCACTGCGAGAGCACTGAGCCAGCACAGAGGACGATCGGGGTGTTACAGTTGTCATGTCTTCAGTCATTGACGCCTTAGCTCTAGCAATCTGAGGTCGACTACAACCGTGCACTTCACTGGGCCGTGGCGGACATTAATTTTATTTGCATAGCGCCAACAGGAGCATGGAGTTCCTGGTAGAGTTGAACGGTCAAGTCAGGCGACTGCACCTTCACTACCGTGTAAACAAGGGACAAGTGAATGCCTTTGGCGCTAAACAAAAACTAAAATTATAAGCATAACAGTAGTGTATAAAATTTCTCTCCCGTCCCTGTGAACTTCAGGACTGCTGCTCAGTGACTATTGGGCACTGATTCTAGATCCAAAGCTTGGTTTATAACAGGCCAGTTTCTTTAAAATAGCATAATAGTTATGAAACGTCTTTAAATACACAGAGAAGGTGTGCTACAGAATAACACAGATGAAAGATACAAAAAAAAAAAACAGTAAGCACGTGATTACTTTCAAAAGGGGCCTTATAGACAAAAATTAACGGTCCTCAGCTTTGCAATCACAGGTGGCGTCGATAGAAATACAGTTTGAAGAGTCCCAGAAGCAAACCTGCTCCTTGATCGATCAAAGATACTAATTGATATATCGTACTGAGAAATAACTGGTTCTAAATAATTCACAACGCTTTCATTCAAGGTTTTTGTACGCTTTAAAAAAAAAGGTACCAAATAGAAGCCATGAAGTGAACATACAAGTCTGAGTAAGACAAATTACGATTAAAATTATCATGTTTATTCTTATATTATTAGAAAAAGAATTTCTCCCATGCCGTAATGTATCATCTGATGTTATTTTCACGAAGAAGATGCATTATGCGAAAATAATTAAAGAAAATATTACATACTGTACTTATGATAATATTTTTTATTAATGGCATTTCAGATCGTTTCTAAGCGATAAGAAGTAATTGTATGAATTGTTTATTGCATATACATATATATACAAGCATTCACACTGCAGTGCATAAAACATAAATAATGAGACTATTAATGGCTATGAGTTTCTTAAAGCATTTTGAAATGGCAGCGGTGTTCTATTGACAAATATAGATATACACTGCAATACTTGTTATAAAATAAGACTAATAATCTAGAAATACTTCAGCGTTTCATCAGCGCTCATTATCATAAATATAACACTAAGAAATGAAGATCAATAAATTTAATTAACATTTCGAATACATAACATTACAATATAGAAAGTTTGGAGAGAGATATAAACGCTGTTACACCAACAGCATTAAATAAAAAAAAACTTAGTGAGCTCATACTCAACTGATATGGCAACACTGTGAACTCGTACTCAACTGATATGGCAACACTGTGAACTCGTACTCAACAGATATGGCAGCACTGTGAACTCGTACTCAACTGATATGGCAACACTGCGAGCTCATACTCATCTGATATGGCAACACTGTGAGCTCGTACTCTACTGATATGGCAACACTGCGAGCTCATACTCATCTGATATGGCAACACTGTGAGCTCGTACTCTACTGATATGGCAACTCTCTGAGCTCGTACTCAATTGAACTGGGGACACTGTCAGCTCCTACTCGCCTGATATGGCAACACTGTTAGCTCCTACTCAACTAATATACAGTAATGAACTATTTAAATAAAAGCATGATTTCTCATTGGAATAGAATAGAGTGAAATGTCTTTTACAAGAGATTTAGCGTGTTGAACTCACTCGCTACAATCGTGAAGATTTAATCCGCTTAATTGAATTTATCAGGGATTTAAATTCTGACAGATATACTATCTTGGATCAAGTTTCAGCCGCTGGTGGCAAAACAGTGACGCCTGTGACAGCTGAAAACCGGCTCATGATCCCAGTCTACACGCGGGTTAAATCCCATAAAATAACGTGAGACACAAACTCGGTGGCAATACCGCGCAAGTTTGGGAATTAGTGAGCTTAGCGCGAGTTGCTCGACGACTGCCCGATCACTTCCCGGAGTATTTTTAATAAGAACAAAAAAATTATTTGGGAAAACGCACAGGTTTCCCAAAGCGATCCTCTTGATTGATGGCATGAGTATTAGCACGTGGGCTATCATGTGCATCGCACGCGCTAGATCCACTGAGTCATGGGAATTACTACCTTTACCTATTCTTGGAGTGGCGATCAACATGTTAAAGCGGAATTAATGATCATGTTTACGACTCTGCTACCACCGGTTAAACGTAGTCGTTATTGCATCACGTAACCTTGGAAGCTCTTGCGTCTTCAATCGGGCAATTCTCTATAAAAACCACGCGAAGTTTCTTGGTTACCTAATTAAATATTGGAAGAAGCTTTCCACGGTGTGCGCGAAACACAGAACAAAAACTATTATCATCCGCAAGCGGAGCGAGGAGCGGTGATGTTTTCGTTGAAGATTCAAGTATATTTGTTTGTTTATATACTTGTTTGTCTGTTCATATTTTTTTGCAGGGAGTCAGGTGGGCTGATCTAGATGTGAAAAATGCCAAAACTCTAGAGTAAGCTAGCCATAAAAAAATGACGGCTTTGAATTTTGTTGGCTATCATCCAAAAAGGTGCAGAAGGAGTTGAGTCATTGTAATATTTATTTTCAGGCAGTCAGGTGGATTGACTGAGATGTAAAAATGCCAAAAATGTAAACCTAGCTGGCCATCAAAGTTGACGGCGTTAAATTAGTCCCCACCGCGGGTGATGGCCATACGCCACGTGGTATTCTAGTTTTATTCATGTTGGTCTAAGCGCTTTAGCCTCTCCAGCCGCTTACCAACTATAAGTGCACATTCCGTACACCGTACACGCTTACAGGATTCATGTACGCGGTGCACAAACGCACATAAAACCGTAGAGAAAAAGAAACTCCCATCTTGGGTGGAGGGACGCCCGTGACCTACGATCATTCCCATTGTATCTTGACACTCCGTACCTTAGAAGATCTACAAAAGGAGAAGGTTGTCCCGATATGAATAATGATCTGGCGAGGTGGAACCCCATGTAATATGGGTGCAATGGAGCTATAGAGAGAAATTAAGCCTTCTTCGTTGACCGTAAACGTGCAGTGTGAGGGTGTACAGAAAATCTGCTTTTATAGTAAAATGAAGATCTGTTGAGCCATCTGCGACGAATTTGCTCGTACCTGATAACACATATATGGTCTACCTCTGTATAGGTAACGAATAAGAGCTCAATTCAACCCTACTTTCAATATGATGCACTGAATTTTCATAGACAGAAAATATGTTGGATCGAGTCAGTTAAAAAATCTTTGCAGCCCTTGCTCAAACATAGACTGTGGCCTTTCAATGTTCAAAAAATATTTCGGTACGTGCAAAGAAATCGTAGAAACCTTAAATTCAGCTCCCGTAACTACGCTAGGCAACAGTCCTGCACAAATCACCCTCAGTTTTGGGAATGCTATTTATCAGTAATGAAACTTAACCAAGTTGAAGGCGTTAACAAGTCAGAGAAACTCCATTAGCACAAATTCAGTACGATCGAAGGGCACGCAGATCGCTGTAAGGTTTCTAGAGTTTGAAGTATTGTGGAAATGCGCTGCTGATATTTATCTTGGTAGGAATAGAATAATTAGTTAGGAAATGGCACTCGTATGTAGAAAGAATAAAATGTGTATTAGATCATGTTTAAAGAATCTTTCGTCTTGTTTGCTAATTTAAAGGCCTTGCCCAGGCAACATCCCCCTCCGCTGTTAAGAAATAAAAGAATTTCCATCGCTAGGTTTTTCGTATTTTAGTTCTCTGAAGATGGGAGCAGTTCCCAAAACGTTAGAATTTATTTAAGAATTAGTCGACATAATATTTACCATTTGAATTTATCTGAGAGTAACAACTACTTAAAAAAAATGAGAATCGAACGTAGCTCCGCTCCAAAACGACAAATACACGTGAAAAAAAGAGAGTTCACAATTTCGAGCAATAAACAGAAGGTCGGTAGCTTCATAGCAAACAGACGATTGGATGTGCAACGTTTTGGATCCAATAGGAAAAATACAACAACGAAAACTCTAAATAAGACTGGAGTTCAATAGCNAATAAACGTGAAAAAAAAGAGAGTTCACAATTTCGAGCAATAAACAGAAGGTCGGTAGCTTCATAGCAAACAGACGATTGGATGTGCAACGTTTTGGATCCAATAGGAAAAATACAACAACGAAAACTCTAAATAAGGCTGGAGTTCAAGAGCTGCTAATCAGAGTTAATCAACTAGGCCGTGTTTGATCAGCGGATCAAGGCTGGAATTAGCAACTTTTTTAATTGAAAGCACATAAAATGCGGTAATTTCAATTTTCCACAGCTCCCAAAAACTATCAGGTGGAAATGATGAAAGAACTTTTTCGTCTGGCGGGACGCAGAATTACCTGAAAGTGCAAGCCTCACTGAACTGAACTGACTAGACCGAATCTCGTTCAGTGCACGATTTGAGACACAGCCAAAAACAGCAGAGAGTTTTCACCTGAAATGCATAATACTGTAAAATGATAGCCTGTACTAAACCAATAGTTAACCCTGTATTTCTACACAGGGTTTCACCGAAAAAATGAAAACATACGAGTATTTACCTAATACAGTATACGTATTATCGCTCGGCGTATAAGCCAACTTGTACCTATTGAACTATCAGTCACTACAGCACCTCAGCACGAGCCCACACCAAAAGAAACGAAACTACATCGACAAACTATGGAGTGTGTGCGGGTAACATGGTAAGCTAAATTCCTTCCCGCCAAATACAAAGATATGCTCCCGATATCAATAAGGAACTATTGTTATTAGGATTACCGACAAGGCAACACGGCTATTATAGAAAAGGAGGAGTGTCGGTAAGACCAAACTCTTACACAGACTATGGTCCTTATTGAGACGAAATGTAATGTTCCGCTAAAGGATAAGCACCTTTGTTTGGGCAACAGACGAGTGAACCACCCGGTGGAGTTACTCACTTCCTGTGAGATGTTGTGCAGGAAGACAATGTGACATTTGCCCCTAGATGTTTTTGGGAGAAAGCATGGCGCAAGTCCTCCGCAGGGGGCATAGGATGGGCCGCGGGGTATGTTAACTATGTTTGTTCCTCAAAAGTTTTGAAGAATAGTGCCTCGCAGAAATGCATAAGTAACAGCACTTAGTAACATGGAGTTGACAGGCTTTCTACAGTGTGGTTCCCCCCCCCCCCGGATGTGCCTGGAATATTTTTATCTCAGCGTTTCTAGCGGAAGGTTTCAAGGTGAAAGAATCCAGGTGAGAAGATAACCTCACACAGCCGCCGCGCTCGGCATGGAAGGAAGAAATTCGAAGTTTCAGAGAAGATTATTCGAGCCACGGACTGCCAGACTCAAACTGACTATTAATATTCCTTTCGCCTATGTGGAATATATATTTTCCGGCAAAAAATTTAGGTAGGACAGGCCGACATCCTGATACTCGGAAAAACCCGGTGCATGGGTTAAAAAGAGGTACAAAAGCACAGGTTTATAGCCTGGCAAATCAAGTTGCATCATTACCTTTCTTCTTCCTCTTAGGCAAAATACAAAGCCTCATCCATAAAACGTATAGACTTTTTATAAGTCCTGTCTATAAAACGCATCAATCGCTAAAAAAAATTGATCTCTAGCATATGAAGAAACACCAGCTAAATAGCATGTATATTATGGACAAAATGGCCTGTAACATAGCGCTCACCCAATCGTAACATATGATGACGAATGGTCGAAAAGCCGAAATGTTCGTTTTCAGGCAAACGCATATATATACTATGTATATTAGTAGCCCTTGCTTTGATATAGGTTGCAAAACTGCCCGACGCTGTCACAATTGTGTGAAGCAATGAACTAATTTAAAGCAAGCGGATATGTTATTATAAAAAGAAGTATTTTATTCGTCGTTACCTATTTTGAGGCATACAAGCTCTCGCAATAGTCGTGTTTTGGGCAGCAGGCGACAGCTTCCATCAAGATATTCATTATATTATTCCAATAATTGAGAGGCTCTGGCATTTAGCTCGGACGCATCACTTCAGTGCAATGCATGGCGCTCGTGCGCTCTCTAATATAGGGAGCGACGTAAATTGATGAGGCGGCGCTTATGAGCATCAGCGCGTCGTCCAGCGCCAGAAATGCCGCCAATAAAAGAAATAACCCAAGCCCCGCTGGAATTTAATGAGAATTTTAGTGGCAAGCGTGTAGTATAAGCTTGAGATATAGAACCCAGTAAAATAGATACGACAAATAATGCAAATTTAAATACGATACTAACGACCAATGTGTGTGTATTTACGATGGTTGCTCCAAAAGTAATGCCTCCTCACTTCTTCCGCCCAAAGGATTGCAAATTGTATTGTTATGATGACTGAACATACGCACTCATGTCCTGAAAGTTTCTCATCTCTGTTGTTGATACAGTATAGATGGTGTTGACACTCCAAAAAAGCAATCCCTGTCACGGACGTGCGTCATTGAATTTTTCCATCCCGATAAACAACAGTCACTGGCGTCTGGTGAACGCTTACGAAGCCGATGTCAGCAGAATTAGGAGATTGATTCTTCGATCCCAGAGTGGTGACAGAGAAGTGAGTGACAAAGTGCGCTCCGGAAGCCCATGCACAGCCGGCCCACACCCTTGCGAAGTGATGCTCACCGTCTTCTGGGACAGAAAGGGCGTCATCCTAATGGATTTCTTGGAACCAGAGGCGACCTTCAACGCTGATCATGACGTTGAAATGTTTACCAAGCTTAGGGTCCGAATTGCTTGTGTAAGGCCAAAGAAAAAGGGAACATTCCGTGTCAAAAACAACAACGCCAAGTCAAATCAGAAACAAGTTTGGAGACAATGAAATGTGTGACAAAGTTTGGCTGGACTGGACGGTGCTGTCTCACCCACCGTATAACGTGGCAGCGTCAGACTTCCACTCGTTCGGACCCCTGCCCCTGAATGACGCATTACGGGGCAGCGTTTCAAACTTCAAATGTACTCAATTCAAAGGAGATTCGAGTGCTTCACGATCCTATATGTTTTGAAGAATCTAGAAGGAATTACTGTCATTGTCAGTGGGCGAATCCAAGCCAGACACTCAAAAACTATTGGCCGCATTGGTGAAGTACGAATTTCGATTAAAACTGATGGTGATGCAATAGCCACAAAGTATTCTAATAGTTTCGCGGGCCGGGGGGCGAGAGTATTCAACAAAATGCCACGTCGCATTCGAAATGTCACCGGTACAGAGACTGCGATATTTAAAAACTTACTGGACGCATACTTACTCAAAGTGCCAGATAAACCTGCTGTAAGCGGCTACGTGAGCTGTGGGGATAACTCGCTGTTCTGTTAGCCATCCGCTGGTCACGGACTGCAGCATCACCTCTGCACAAGATGGGTGGCGTGCATAACGCCACCTAGACCTCATCCAAAGAATCATAAAGGTATCAAGGTAAGTAATACCTGCTTCGTCAAAGGAAAAAGCTGAAAAAATAATTGTTGTGTTTTCTGCATCCTAAAAAATTGCTTCTTCTGGGCTTCGTTGATCATCTATTCAATTTGTAATTCGTAAACCGAGAATAAATATAATTTCGATGCATGGAGAAGGCAATAAAAATCTTACACCGTGTAAGCGCAAAGAGTAGCCATAAATAACTTCATTGTTAGGAGTTCAACGTTGGCTGAGCAAGATCATTTAATTATTAAAAGGATAACGATTCCCACTTTTGGCCATCTTCTGTAACCTGGCTTAATTTTCGCGCTGATCATTCTCCACACAAAATGCAGAACAATTACAACTGCTACCTGTCCTGTTTTTCGCCAATTTTGGTAAAAGCGCAACACGAAAGAAACAAATAGATATAAGCAAATATAAACACTCGATAGTGTTAATTAAATTTTGATGACTGCAATGTGATGTTTTCAAAGTGAATGGCAGATAAAGTGTCTTTAGTACCACTCCAACCGTATTCTTGGATACGACTGAAGCGAGGTGTATTTAATGACGACCGTTGTCGGTAAATTCTAAGCTTAAAATTTTGTTTTGCTGCAAAGAAAAAAAATGATTGGACAGTTTTACCGGAGAAGAATTGATGCCGTTCATCTGGTCTGATATTTGAAGCCGAAGATCAGACAGGCCTGTTCTCCTCAGCCTTATGTCTGAAGCACAAGCGCGAGCATCAACAACGAAGAACTGTCGGTGAAAATTTTTATCGTTGACGATAATGACGGGAAGGTGATTACTATTATTATTAGTTCAATCATAGTTTTAGAACAATACTAGACGACCCGTGACCCGTTGGGTCATCATCACGATCGTCTTGTCTGTCTTTCGTGCCCATTTTGCTTCCCTCTCACCTGTTACTTATACTGATCTTTTCCCCATCTGTTTTTCCTCTTCTTTCCCGACTTGCTGTTCCCATGCGCGTTGATCCTGTGTGGGAACACCCTCGTGCATGGGTTCCACGTGTCTATTATCACACTACGTGTTCCTTCATTCTTCCTCTGTGACATCGCCTTTGTTGTGGAAACGGAGACTTA
>LQNS02278076.1:3230809-3251471 GCA_001587735.2 Parhyale hawaiensis | reverse complement strand
CCATGCGCTAATGCGTGACAAATCCCTATTCAGAGACTGAGCGACAGCATCACGCAGATAGGTAATAGAAGTGTCACAAATGAAGAAGGTGCCTCGATCACTGTTCCAGGCAAACGGCATCACGGTAATAAGAATTTGTGTCACAAAAAAAAAGCAGAAAACAAAAGTGTCAAAATGAGCATAAAATAGAAATGTCACATATAAGCGGAAAAAAGAAGTGTCACAAATAAACGAAAAAAAAAAAGTGTCACAAATAAGTGGAAAAAAGAAGTGTCACAAATAAGCAGAAAGCAAAAGTGCCACAAATAAGGGAGGTGTTCCAAACTGTCACACAGGCAAGTGCTGCACAGCGAGAGCGACTGCGACAGAGACCTTTAAGAGACACTCCGTGGCGTTGCCTTGAAGTGACAATCACGACAAGGGAAGAAATGTCTCGTAGTGACACTGATGATGGTGAGGAGAGGGAGGAGGCCTCGCATATCACGAGAAATTACGCAGCGTGTATGATTAATTCTTTGCCTGTCGAGACGCAACTCTTGCAAGAGTTCTAGTGAGGTTAGGTAAAAAATTTGTTTGACAGGTCATAACTAACTGAACTTTAGGAATTAGAGAATATTTAGCAAAACTTTCGAATTTGCTGATGGAGATTTCGAAAGATTTTTTTAAGAAAGCAACAGCACTCTGGTTTTCACAGGTAAAATGTATTGAAGCAATTGAATGTAGCGCCATCTAATTTTAACATGATTACTGTAAGTATTATATTTTCGCAACAATGGCTTCTACACCCACTTCGTACCAATAGAGAAAATACAACAAATGCTACTAACTCTTTCTGATTTATAACCAGACTCGAATTCAGAATACAACTGCAATTCGTTGTTAAGTTTCAAAAGAGCTCTTCAAAGTCTTTCTAGAATTTGCTGGAAAATTACGATGTCAGTTTGACATGCGAAGTCGGAGACGTGAGGAACATATTGCATTTCTAAAAATAGGAACTGTAAGATATCTTTGGTGCACTGGTCGCCGTGACTGGCAATGGTCGAAGAACATGCAAGATATCTTTGGTGCACTGGTCGCCGTGACTGGCAATGGTCGAAGAACATGCAAGATATCTTTGGTGCACTGGTCGCCGTGACTGGCAACGATCGAGGAAATGCAAGATATCTTTGGTGCACTGGTCGCCGTGACTGGCAACGATCGAGGAAATGCAAGATATCTTTGGTGCACTGGTCGCCGTGACTGGCAACGATCGAGGAAATGCAAGATAGATATCTTTGGCTAGCTAGTTTTCGTGACTGTTAACGATTATGAAACAAGAAAGGAAGCAACTGTAAGAGCTGCAAGGGGCTATTCAGGCTAGGTGTGTCACTAGGCATCTTACCTTGAATGTAAAACCACACGAGCCAAGTTATTTTTATTGAAGTTTGAAAGTAAATAAAGCTCAAAATTATTCATATGTTGCCCATTACTGTCCCCATTAATTGTCAAGTTTCGTAGGAACAGCGCAGTTCACAACGTGACTGTTTGGTCCTTTGGGTCAAACGGTAAAATATGACAAAGTGGGTACAACATCCAAATGGATCCGAGCCCACTGAATTAACCGCTAAGCAGCGCAATGATAATCATAACTAGAGCACTCTGAGAGCGCATACCTCCGCAAAGTGAGCCAACGGTAGCAAAAATTCAAATTGGCTCTGAAACCATAATTTTCTTTGCATCAACTCCAAAATCTAATTATTTGTGCCCTTTGAGGGTATTAACAGCATATGCAATTTTCGTGAGGATCCGTTCATAACTTTCTGAGTTATGCTGCGAGCATACATTATGACAAACACGAGTCAAACATACAAACGAACAAACCAATCTGCACCAAAATTTGATCAATAATGTCTTTTACCATCACTAACAACTCCTATAAATTTCATAAATATCCATTCATTATTTTTTGAGTTATTGTGCTAACAAGCATAACATTAAAAAATAGTGACAAACGAACGAACGAACAAACGGACCATTACCAAAATTTGGTCATCTACTCTTTGTTATATACCTAACAACTCATGTTTTTTTCATCAAAAATCCATTCATAACTTTTTGAGTTATGACATCGAGAAAAATGACGCAGACAAACAAACGGATGGACATATCTTCACCAAAAGTTAATCATCTGTTCCTCCTAACACACCTAAGAATCCCTGTAAATTTCATCCAAATCGGTTCATAACTTTTTGAGTTATCTTGGTGACAGACAGACAAAGATACAGACAGACAAACACGACGAAAACATAACCTCCTTGGCGGAGGTAATCATTTGTCAATTACATTTGTTGATCATAATTATTGATGGCTGAATGACCCGGGAAGAAAATTATTTTCACATTTAGACGTTGTACTCGTCAGGCAGAGTGCACAGCTCCTAGCTGAGGCCTTCCTTTTCTCAATAATAATTACGGGAATAAATTAATGATTGCACAGAGATGTTATCAACCTTAAACAATACCCACGCGTAATAAAAATACGTTACATGAAATAAAATTTTTACAGCTACAGTGGAAACGAGCTACAATAGTATAGCTATGTAGTAAATACATGAAAACTCAGGGTTTAACCACCGTAACCTTAACCCATTAAGGCACACTATTTAATTTTCTGGAAGCTATTGACAGTGCATCCAGTCGCAAGACAGAAAGGTTTACTTCAAGCGCTTTTGGGCCAATATTTGTGATATCAGCTCTGGGCTGTTCGATGTTATAGGATATTGAAGCCTTGCAGCTTGGACGTAATGCGGAGTTCCTGATGTTCGTTCATCATCACCGCCTAAATAAGTGGCTGAAAAATAGCGGTTCTTAGACAGTAAACACTCGCTAGCATCGTGACTACTCGTCATAACAAATTCTAAACCAGTGGTTTATACGCCCACGCAGCCAATCAAGAAAATCCTTGCAGTCGCGCCACACACTCCCATCGATGAACTCTATTACGCAATGAGGAAGCTCAAAGCAAATACTATCCAAGTCTTTAAGAAACCTTCCAGCCTGAGTGCATGGGGAGAGATGAAAGGTGCAGATAAATGGCTAAGCGAATGCTGTAAATTGCTCCGATGTACCCTTCCAAACGGGATCAAGCACGTGCAGTTCCCCACCAATTTACAGGAGATAAAAATGTATCTCGCAGATCAATCGCTGTGTTATATTTAAACTGGGAAACCGAATTATAGAGTTTGTACAGGGTTTACAAAATATCGACGTGATGTTCAGAATATTTTCAATCCGTTCAATACGTTAAGCGAATTTAAGCAAAAGACTGGCATAAAAGAAAATCAGGCAAACAGTTCGTCAAGAAAGATGGAAACACAATGCAAGTAGGATCCCTGAGCATTAGAAGAATATCAAGTCAGGAGAGAAGAGGAAGCGAGTTAATGACACCAGCAGGATGAGAAGCGTGCCACAATGAATAAAATAATAAGATTGCAAAAGAAAGATTTTCTAATAGAGGGTATCCATGGAGTCCGTTGAGAGTGGGCCTTTCCAAAACAAAGGACAGCTTTCCCAAACTATATCAGCTCTAGGGAGATATGGATGATATGTCCTATTTAATGTGAGACATTTGAGTTACACTGAAAATAAAATAAAGAGCTTTTAGATGAAAGTCTTTATACCTGCATTTTGCATTTAGGTTCGATCGAACATAAGGTGGCTGTTTATTTCACCCACTGAGATTCGTCTGAACGAATTGATTCAGCAGAACAAAATATTGATCACTTCTATTGGCGTTAACATAAAGTAGACATTCATATTTTCCACAATGTCTAACCATGAATACGCCGCTTAAATTCTCTTTCGCCCAGGAAAAAAAACACACAAATAAATTCCATCATTCCCACGTAATCGCGTCCACTCAACACAAGATAACCGGACAAAAATCAAGAAAAGGAGACCCTGCTTCTCCTACAGTTTAATGGAACAATGAAGCCGGTACCGCATCAGCACGAAGACTATTAGCGGGACACGTTAAGATGCTATCGGTGTATTAGAGTCCACCAGAGGGAGTGAGAAATAGCGGTGAGAAAATTCTGTGCCAAGAAGGAGATTGATAAGCTTTGCCTGTGATCAAGCGTGAAGCGGCGGGACACGCATAAACCACCCACGAGATTACGTGTGCGGGGCTGTGCTGCCACGAGTCGCTGAAAATGGAATGTGGCCTAAGTTCGTAATAAAAATACAAGAGTTTGGACAAGACAGAGGATTAGTGCTTTGAAATTACCTACCTACGTATCCTTGCTGGTGTAAGATGAAGGCTGAACTGCAGTAGTTGAGTATAACTACTGCATGTCTTGTATCTACGTAACTAGGGAGACATTGCGATAACTTGAGATGCACACTGAGAATTCACCAGTTTAGGTAACACAATGCTTGAACCATACGTATTTTGTTACGATGACCAAAAAAACTAGCTCTCTGAACTAAATATCGTACATACTGAGAACTCTCTATCTCTATTTAACGTAATGAAATAAATGGAACTACTTTTACTTTCAGAGTGAAGAGATCTAGTTACAGTACGTGTTCTAAATTTAAGACGAAAAACTCTGTTTCTTTTTTACTCGCAACCGAGGTACTTGGTTAAAGCATTTGGTTGCATTATTTAAGGATTTTTATTCTCTATTGGGAACTTTGAGTCCGCAGCGATCATAATTTAAATTTAACCTCTGTCACTCCGCTCCACCGCCTCAAAGTTGTTTCGCTGCGCAATAGTGACACAGCATACGCATAAGGCTCGCTTATCTACCACTCACCCACAACCAGAGTTTGTGAGTCACATAACCACATAACAATGGATAACAGCATCGTTAGTCAACTGCAACATTACGTGTCACACCCAACATTTATTTCCACAGTCGCTGGGGGTGTGTCGCCTTGGGGGCCCAAGCCCTGCCGAGATCAGCAGGGGAGGAGTGCAGGCGGGAGAGAAAGTATCACGGAGGTCACGTTGTTCACGGCCGATTGAAGTAAACTAAAGAAATAGCTATTTAGATCCGAGCTCATTCGAATGAGGAAGTCAGACTCACTGACAGAGAACTGTCGGGAGTCATGCAGGCAGGTATGGGAAGAGGTATGATTACGAGAAGGGAACTACCACGTGACCAAGTGTTACAATCGCCATCTTACGTTGTTTGGGCAATCGATGGCGCCCCGCATTACAGCCTCACAGACGCAAATAAGTTCTATGCCAACAGCATACTTGAACTGAGCATCGCAACTTTGTTTTAAATATATACAATACTCTAATTTCATTTTTCACTTCCCTAAACCGACACCTCTACAAGTATTGTAAACGAGCCAGCAATGTTAAATATATTTCATGAACTACTGCCTACTGGTAGACAACGCCTCCCTCAACATAACAAAGATGTGTCAAGAGATGGAGAGGAAAGGACAAGGAGCATGTTACGAGAAACATGGAACCTCAGCACGAGGGTATTCCCACTTTGTATGAGCGCACAGCAGCAGGAAAAGAGGAAAATGAACAACATAATCGGCAGGAGATATAAGACGGGGAAGAAGTCCAGTTAACACGAAAGACAAGAAAGACGTCCCAAAGACCTAGCTAAGGCTGCATGAAGCCCCACCCCTTCCCCCAGGGGACGCAACTGAGTAAGCAGTACACTACTACGTACACCACTGTTTCCATTACAATACTGTTATCCAATTACCCTCTGCAAGTTTCCAGTCCATTCACTGCCCCAGGCAAGACACCACCAGCACCATGCCGCGCTCTAATAACACATCGCTGTTTTCAATACACGATCCGTTGCGCAACGTTCCCTCAACCGCCGCTCGCAACGTCCCGTGACGGCAATTTACCTGAGCCCGTTTCAACAAAGAAGTAGAGAGCCGAGGCGAGTCGAAACAAAAGGTCAAGTAGTGACCCATCGACAAGTAGCAAGTCGACCAGTTCTTGTGGTTATGGTCAACCAAATGTCGAAATGAGTGCGGGACAAAGAGCGCAAAGGAACGGCAGTAGCTGTGCGGATTGCCTCGTGAAAGAGGATCAGTTCTGGACAAGCACTTTGAGCAGGACCGCGCCTCCTGTGTCAGCTTGGTAGAAGGCACTTGATAGGGAGAAAGGTCAGAGCTGAGATCTTATTTGCTCTGGTGAGACGGTCGAAAGAGATACGGTGATGTGAAGAAACTGTGATGACTGGATTGACCCTGCGTACATGATTGCATGATGCAATAAAAAACGGCTGCTGTTACGAAAAGGTAGAATAATTCATTGATGGAAAGCATAAGAAACACAAAGGAAATTATATTTTCTATCTGAAAAATCCTCAGATTTTGAGCATACAGGATACGAAAAGCAAAGTGTAAAAGATTTTAAAACATTTAAATTCATTTTATTTGGGGGAAACCCTAAGAGAAACCGTTTCTGCAAAGAAAATGATCAACTGCTTGTATGAGAGTCAGTCGGGCCGGTGTTATTTCGGCCAACAACAAAAGGGTATTGTTCATAAGCACCGAGTGAATGAAACATTGCTCTCGTTCTTACGGAACGGCTACTATAGCTTTTCTTCTTGTTTTGTCTGCAATAGAGACTAAGAAAAACGCTTGGTTAAGTTCTAGCCCAAGACAAACATAGTTGCTAAGATGATGTGTATTAAATTTCCGTAGCAAATGAGAAGCTGCATGATGTTACAGTATTTATAGATCATGCAAATTGAAGAGAAGCTAATTTTGTAAGCGCGATAACAAAGTAAATTACACGAGAGAAGTTAATGTGATTTTTACGATGGCTACTACACTCACGAAATCAAGCGTCCAAATCATAACCAGAAACGAGAACAATCGCGACTGATATAAAATACAATTCGTTAATTCGCAACAAACTATTGCTCAAGTGGAGGAAAATTTTATCCTTTTAGGCATTTTTGACGGAGTCACACACACATCTGGCGGTGGTTTCCAATACTTGCGAATCAGTCGGTGTTTTAAGAAACATCAGAAGTGCTCGTGCCAACCACCAAGTGTCGCAACAACTCGTACTCGATCTTCACAATTGCATAACAGTCATTTATAGGGAAATTTTTTCGGATAAATTATTGGTGATAATGTAAACACTAACCAACCCAGCCGCTAAAAATGACGGCGAATATTTACCATGGTTTTTCCACTGAAAGTGCTTTCGTTAATTTCATCATGAAGGACGCCATGTAACTTCTGTTTATAATATGAAAAGAGGTAAGGGCGCTAAGTTATAGTTTGCTGAGCAATAAAATCTTTTTAAGTTCGTTGACGAGCGGTAAAATAAGTCCCACTAACCAGGTAGCCCACAAAAGAGGTGCCGGTAGTTATCAGTGTTATGCCAAAATACACTTCTAGTCCAAACACTTTCGTTTGCCGGAAACGCTGCATCACCAAACGGAAAAGTTCACCTGAAGAAAAACGTTCCTTTACTCATCTGAAAAATATCTGAGAGAAAGATTTTTCCCTGCATTTCGTTGATCAGCAGCTCAATTTGAGTATCGTACATCCGAGCAAATAAAGTTTCGATGCGGAAAGAAATTAAAATTCACTTTAAATGAGAGTGTTAAGAACTACTGCAGACGCTTTTATGGCCTGAGTTTCGAAAGCGACGAAACAAGAAACGCATTCAGTGCTGAGGCGTCCTTGCTTTTGCCACCATCTGAAACCTGGTCTACTTTTTTGCCTATAGGTTTTCAGCAGAGCGCTCCAAGATTGCCACAATCATCAGCCTCGCCTACATTTAGCGTATCTATTTTCCGCAGTGTGAGTAAAAAGATACAAATACTGTTCTTTCCGTTAGTGTTTTACCAATGCTCTAATTGCTTTTAATAATCACCACAAATTTAAACATTTTGAGCCCGTTTAAATCAACCCTGTTTAACAGTCAACCATTTTGTAAAACTACTGCAACAGTTAGCTAAGCAAAACGTTTAAACTGTTCGGTCTGAAATTCAGGACTCCTGACCGTTGTGAGCTGCTGACCTAACACGCATGTGTGACTTAAAATTTAATTCAGATGCCCCTCAAACATAAACAGTAACGCAAAACGTTTATCACGCAAAACGTTTAACAGTTTGAACGTTTTACATACCGTAACTGTGTAAGTAGTTGTGCAAAATGGTTAACTGTTATACAGGTTTGATTTAAACGGGTGCAAAATGTTTAAATTGGTGGTGAGTGTTTAAAGCAATTAGAGCATTGGTAAAGCGCAAAAGGGAAGAACAGTAAACAAATTTCAATATAAACACACGTTGCAGTTTATGGAACATTTTTCTGAGGTTAAAAAAAAAAACTAGAACGCCTCGGTAGCGTAAGACCATCACCCGCGGTAGGGGACAAATTCAACGAAGTCATCTTTGATGAACGAAGCTAGGGCGTAGCCCCATTCTTTCCCAGAGATTAGCTCTTCAATAATGACATCGGAAAAAAATAGAACGGCCCGTTCCCCAGACGATCTGCCGCGGTGGAGGCAAATTCGCGGCGGTGGAGAAAATTCAACGCAGTCATTTTTTATGGCCAGCTAGGTCTAGTTTTCTGGCATGGGTCACATCTAGGTCAACCCATCGAACTCCCTACAAAAAATTATGAAGATTGCTCAACTCCTTCGACCACTCATTGGGAGGACAGACAAATATATATACTTATATATTGAACGAAAACATTATCACCTCTCTCACTTCGTTCGCGGGTGATAATGAACGTGACATTCAGTCTCACCGCACGACTAACATAGCGATGATGATGATTATAATTATTATTATTATTATTATTATTATTATTATTATTATTATTATTATTATTATTATTATTATTATTATTATTATTATTATATTGGAATTGTCAAGCTATTTCTGAAACTTAGACAACCAATAGCGATCTACGATGATTTACTCGACTTACAGCCGGAACCAAAACGTTGTGCTCAGGTGGCAAGAGATGGAGGACGAAAAGAGAAGAAGACAGAAGAAAGAAGCGCCCGTGCGGACGGTCCCTTCTGTGGCCCTCTGCACAGGCGAGGTAAGAGCCCCGCAGAAAAAGTCGGTCACCTCGATCGGCGGCCCACCTCGCGGAACAGAAAGGAAATAGAGAGAACCTACCTAACTCTACAAAACTAACCTTCTCAGCAGGAATTGCGGCCAGGTGCTACATCCTTTGCGGAGAAGGCACTCGGGACCCTTGGGTGCGTGATGCCCAAACATATTGTGGCAGGGAAAGGGCCCGCCACAATATGCTCCTGAGGGCGACATAGCGATGATGGCTCCCGAGATTCGGTCAAGACAATCTTGTCTATAAGCACAATAAATATGAACATTACCAATAACAATGTAGATTCAAGTCATCTGGGCCGTCATCGCCCAATGTAATACAAGGCAGACAGAGGATGAAGTGACATGTAGAATGTCAAAGCATGAAGGGTAGCCCAGCCATACGAGCAGGACCACCGTGCCTGAGAACGCCACGCGCAGCACAGAAGGATACAAATTTAAAATATTATACAAAAACCCCAGTCAATAATAAGAGGAAAAACGACTTCTCAAAGCACTCATTGCAAATAAGCCACTTGCATATTCGTTATATGTGAGTCACTTTTGGTGTATAATCTTTAATCTTACCGAGTTCTTCAACAATAAAAAAAATGCTGTAAGTAGATATAAATATATACACTAAATACACTCAGATGCCATTTTCAGTAACACCCACTTTATCTCAACAGGTCTTCGAAATTCAACAGCTTTTCCTTCGAAAATGACAAATTCCTTATCAGTAAAATAAGACCTAGATAGAAATATTTCATATCTGGCGCAGCAGTTGCTGAAGAATGGAGATGTAGCTCATGCATATCCAAATACCAAATGACACAGGACCTCGCCTTCCAAGTGCGACAGCCATAATTAAAAAATCATATGCAAAGTCTTCCATACTGAAGTAGCACCGACAAAAAATACCCTTGAGCTGGGGCATGCAGTCTCTAAAATAAAAATCACAGAGGAATGCAATGTGAAAAACCATATGCATAGAGAATGTCACTGAAGAGAGCAGAAGTCGCTAAAAACGAGACAAAATATCAACTTTTAATCATCCATATTTAAATAACACCTACTTGGAAAAACACTTTCGAGCTTGGACAGCCGTTTTTAAACATAGCTAGCACAAACGCTTCCAGTTTTGAATGGTATACGCATACAATAATGTAGTTCAAGTGGAACAGCAGTTGCTGAAAATAAAATAAAAAGCCCTCCATTTTTCAAAAATATAGGTATACTGTACCTGACAAAATACCTGAACTGTAACAGCCACAACAAAAAAAATTCTAATGAAAATTATTCATGTTAAAATAGCCTATAAGTAAAAAAAATTCCTATGAACTATAACAATTGTCGCTAAAAACCAAAGCCAAAGTCATCCATGTTGAAATAGCCGGTACATAGACAGAAAACGGCCGCTCGTCGCAGTGACGCTCACATTTGCAGGAAGATAAATCGACTGGGCCGAGGCGGCCGTGGCATATAGGAGCTGTGAGGGGGCACGGCATGATGGTATGTAGGGCGCTGCGTCCCCCGAGTCGCTGCTGAGGGACTGCCTTCAGTCACGGCATTCGTGCGGGCTTTTTACTGACCGGGGAAAAGTTATTGTTAATTGCATTCCATATTCTTCCAGATGCCATTCAGTGGAGACATACGTGCAGCAATTACAATACTGTTTGGGCTACCGCTACCAAAATTTGCCTTCTGAATTCCGAAATGAAATAAATGAGACTGCTTCATATAAGCTGTTAGCGACTGGGACACACTTGTGAGCGGTGGGTGATGCCGTTGTTGCACAGGTAACCTTGGGGTTGTGACTGCATTATGTCTCAATGTTACATTAGTAAAGTAACAAACGAACTTTTGTTAGGCAAAGATACACTCCAGGCAAAATGATCCAGACGGTGTATACCGCAGGGCACTGGCGCTGTTCGTACGAAAATTGGAACAAACGAGGGGTGATTGTGAAGAACTGAGCCTCCAGAAAATGCTATGCCCTTTCTAGAAAGTCGTAGTCAGTAGTTTCACTTTTCTGCAACTTGTCAAACAGAAAATCTTAGGTACTTAAGCACATAAATAGGTACCAGCTGACTATGAGGGCATTTCTTTTTTTCCTTAGTTTATCGCACAAAGATCTGTGTTAGACTCGGTGCTTTTCATTCACCCCTCGTATAGGCAGGAATAATACGCTTATGTTTGAACTTTGAACGTCAGAAAGTGACAATGCCTCCCACTCACTGTTTACTCAAGCAACAAACGCGCATCTATGCATGCAGTTGTGCCTATACATCGATACTTTGGGAGGTACAACGGGCCATGAAGAGAAGCAATGACGAAATAATGACTGAGATAAGCTGGGCCATGACGGTCAAGAAGTTCCCTAACGACAAGATTAATAGCTGAGCTACAGAGACTCCTGCATTTAATAGGCTTTTTATTATTCCGGTCGACACTCGAGACTGCCGAACTGAAGGAGCTGCCACTAGAGCGCGGCCCCCCTTTACCGACTGGCTTATTGATGGCCATTGTGGCCATGTTATGGGCGGCCCGTGGGGCTGTGACCTTGAGATTTCCCGCATTGAGCTAATTTATTAATAATATTGCTAGTGTTTGTGCCCTACTGTACCGACATTTATAGCTCCCATTACTGACTGGTCGAGCCGTTACTGACTAATGAGTTTATTGCTAAGGTGCACGCGACCTTGAGTTTTTCATCATTACTTTAAATTATTAATACTGCTAGTTTATGCTTCCTGCCTGCAAAGTTGGCTGCGGTTAGAGAGAAGAGAGGAAGAGTGAAGGCATGTATGTAGTATGCCAATCAATGTAGTCCAATCATGGAATCAGCAACCAGACGAAGAAAAGAAAGTCCAGAAAAAATCCTCTCTGAGAGAACGAAAACTCACACCCACCCAAGCAATGCGAAGTTCAATACCCAACCAAGATGCGCATAACCAATCAAGTTCACCCATACCCAGCTGATGCATCATCAGACCTTGCTGAAAATACACTCATGTACCCCATGTTAATCCCATTCCATTGAGTGATTCCCAAGCTCAAGTCATGGAACCTGGTAAAAAAAAAACAAGCCGATTCCCTTTGAGTTAAACAATACCCGTACCCAATCTCACTCAACCTTATTATCATACACTAGTGTACCTGGCCGTCAAAGATGACGGCAAGGAATTTTCTTTCGCTAATGCAACTGCCAACCAGAAGGAACATGCAATATGAAGGTTCTGGGCTTCTCACCTTCTGAGCAGCGAAACCTTTATTTTCCTGCTCTGATACGGAGAAACTTTACTTTTCGCAGACAACGCAGAAACAAACACGCAAACTATTACTTTTGACTGAGTATCATACTCTTTACTCTATATCACATTATTACTATACTGAAAAGTGTAAGCTTCGGTTTCCGCAACAGAGTACGTAGATATAAATGCGGAACCCATACACGAGCGTATTCTCACATAAGATCAGTGTGTATGAGAACAGTAAATCGGTAAAGGAGAGGAAGGACAGAAGAAAGTAGCATCAGTAGGAGTCTGAAAGTGGAAGAAAACAAAGTGGACTCGGAAGACAGACGTCCCGAAGAACTAGCTAATGGCAAAGGTGACCTACGCTATGATATCCCATACATCGAAAACTTTCCGCTCAGGGAAATTCTGTTTCGGCGATGAATGAAATCAGCTTGGAAGAATAAAAGATGCAATGAATTTTTTTTTATTTTTTTTTTTGGGGGGGGGGGGAAGAAAGGGAGAATCTGTATGCATGAGAGTGCTAAGACACGCTTAAGTACCTTCAATGCTTCCACTTCAACGTTGGCAATGCAAGAAGTGCATTCAAATATAAGGTTAGCCTACCGTATAATTTTGTTGTCATCTACAACCTGACCTAATTTTTGCCTGTTTTCTTCAAGTGTGACAGAAAATGTACGGGCAAAAGAATAAATGATCAACAGGTAAATACACGTATATCGGTCTTTATTATATCGTAGATAGCGTAACACAACCTACATATGTACTTCTTTCGCAGTTAAATAATACCGATACACAATTCAGCTTACTGTATAAGTATATACGTAACTTAAAATACGTACGTCAATGAACTTACAGTTGAACAACACCCATACATGACAAAGAACCCAGAGAAATCCTATTTTAGTTAAATAATAGCGATCCACATTTCACCACCTCAAATATATTATTCAATAAAGCTAACCCACGGCTATCCAAGCTAATTCCCGTTGAGCAATACGCATAGCTATCCAGTTCAGTTCATTTATATTGCCACAACTGCGAGAATAGACCCATGACAATTCCCCTATGTAAAATAATACCCTATCCAACTCAAATTACCATAACACTCACTCCTTTTCAGCGGACCCAAACTGAGGTGGCACGGCCGTGGGAACAAATACTGCACTGCCCCTCCCGCCGCACCGCCCCGCCGCTCGCTACAAGAGCCAGTGAAAGTTAAACAAGACTGCGGCGGCGGACCGAACACCGCAAAAAAAGCCCATCTCTGCCACCTGGCATGAGAACCTCGCGCTGTAGTGCTGGGCTCTGAAACAATCGAGTTAGTTTTGCAAACTTCTCAAGTGCCCTCCACCAGCCGCCCCTTTTCTTCCATACATTATTTGTGTGCGGCGGCAAGCGAGGAAGGAGGGAGGAAAGGACGAGATGCAGGAAGGAAAAATAAAAGAAGGGGGAAGAGAAAGATAAGAAGGAAGAACAGACGGAAAAAATAAGAAAAAAACGAGGCCGAAAGAAAAATTGTTGAGGAAAAAGGAGAAGAGAAAGATAAAATGAAGGGCAACAGTTCAATAAGAACTTCACCTGGGGCCCAGCTATCCGTATGCTGTCCAGCATTTTTCAACGTATATTATTTTAAATGTCTAAATAAGAAACAGCTAGAGCCACCGATCTTTTTATTTTTAGAATGCATTAGCGATAAAAATTCTATATGATTCGGACAAAAGTTGCTTTTTTCGAAACACTATATCTATACCAATATATGGAGAACGGCAAACAATTTCCAGAAATTGAATCGTTGCCTTGGATTCGGTTTGAGTAATGAAAAGTTCAAGCAATGAATAAAGCTGTATCGGTGGCCAAAGGTCCAAATATACACACGCAGGTTTCCTCCGCAATTCATCTTGTGTTCCTTGCATGAAAAACATTGTACTGAACGTAGCATTTGTGACACGCCATGAAGTATAAAGTTCATTGCCGCTAGGACGATGGAATAACGGCAATGCGAGTCAGTACAACGTACCAACTTTTGTATTTTTTATTTACTATTATTTTTCTACTAGTTACTGAACTGCTAAGGCAAATGGTCAGTAGAGTACAGGAATATCTCTGTTGGAAAATATTACGCAGAAAAAACGACGTAAGACTTGACCCGCGGCAACTGCCTACACATTCTTCAGAAAAAAATAAAGATTTTTTCATACTTGCGTACTTCTTGAAACTTCTATTTTACTACTAGACACAATACACTACAAAGGAGAAAGTTGAACAGAATGAAATGAACCCATCACTTGCGGTGACCACACGTAGCGTCGCCAAGCAGTTACAAGACCAGGAGGAGCAGCAAGACGATCGACGCTCAAGTCTATTACGTTCTAGCAGTTGCTCAACGGCCACTGCAATCCATAACAATAATTGGACTCTAAACGACCAGCGTTTGCTAGCAGAAAATTGTTCTCGTGTCGTAATTCAGGGAGCTAAGGGATCGAGTT
Organism: Parhyale hawaiensis; assembly: GCA_001587735.2. Taxonomy (NCBI): domain Eukaryota; kingdom Metazoa; phylum Arthropoda; class Malacostraca; order Amphipoda; family Hyalidae; genus Parhyale; species Parhyale hawaiensis. The sequence continues at coordinate 3,236,676 of LQNS02278076.1, read as the reverse complement.
ACACGCGGTGCTTGTACCGGAGAATGAGGAGCCCTCCGGCTGCTAATTAATCGGTCCTAAAGGAAGGGTTGAGAAATGAGGTAGAAGGGAGAAGGGGGGGGGGGGTTGTTTCGAGGGAACAGTAATGAAATTACTCGCCTGTGCAGTACACTGGTCGAAAATAATGCAGCAAGTGGACCCAAAATGGAGCTGATTAGGAATGTGTTTGTTTTGTATATTGGAATATCTAGTTCAGAAAGATCGCAATAGCCACAGTTACGATATCATGCATGTGCTTTTACTGCAGCTATGATACCTAATGAAATATTAGTCATTAAAATATTGCACACCGTAGGTACCTAAATGGACCTATTTCACTAACATACATCAGTTGAAAAGGGTTCTGACAACAATAAAAGTTTCGTACAACGGAAAGACACCCTCAAGTAGACAACAGAAAATTTACACGTATTACAAAGAGATCCACCGAAGGAGATTAAATGTTGTCTATCACAATAATCAAGACCCTTCTTCACGAAGGGCGACTTATATATGAACTAGTGGCCCATGCCGTCATTATAAATGACGGCAAAAAATTACCACTTCACCAAAACTCCCGCCGTCTTTTGGGCTTCCTCATTTTTCCCCTATCTAATACTGAAGAAAAAGATTCCAAGGTACTCAACTGTTTTTTTCGCTTTTTGAAATCTGAATTTTCTCCTATCTTATTAGTTGTATTTTTCCGCTATCTAATACTGAAGAAAAAGATTGCAAGGTACCCCACTTTTTTTTCGCCGAAAAAAAATTGCAAGGTACCCCATTTTTTTTACATTTTAAAATCTGAATTTTCTCCTATCTTATTCCAATAGAGCGTGACAGGAAAGATATAAATACATAAATAAATAAATAAAAACATGACGTGAATTATTATATAGTAGATAAGTCGCAGAATAAGTGACGATGCGCTTCATGTGGCACACTATTACGTGCCTAAATAATACGGAACTTGTATAATAGATAACATACCGGTATTAATGATACCACCATTGGAGACCAGTGTCAAGAAAAACGTCCAGTAGAGAGGCAAGATTAGCATCGAGGACGGCCTCTACCCAACCGAAACAACAGAAGATACAGTGCAGAGCTGCAAGAAGAAGAAGATCAATGATGTCTGTGACATTCTGGGAACGTGCGACTCGTGTTTCCCATGCAACTTTCAGCAAGCTGTGTCGAAGTGCAAAGCCTTCACAGCGCCTTATTGTGTAAAGAGCTTTGTCACGGATCCTCCCAGGCTGTTGCTTCACGCTCAGATTAGAATATGTGACTATGGAACGACTCACGTAAGGCGAGCGAAGTACATCACGATTTAGGTGTGACCTATCAGCATTGTCACAGGTGACAACTCCGGGCTGTGTGTGAAATGGTCTTTCGAAAGAGGAGATCGGTTTGAAAACGATCGGCTCTGTAGTTGGGAATTTAGCAGTAGTTATTTTCATTTTATAAGATTTCCAGTTTGTGTCTCTCTACCCACTGCGTACACTGTCATCCAAGGAGAGGAAAGAAGAAGGAACACGTAATTTGTCAAGAGAGACGTGAAACCCATGCACAATGGTGATCCCACATTGAAAGAAGCGCTTGGATACATGCAGAAGGTGGAAAAAGATTAGGAAGAGAAACGCACCAACCGTAATAGTATGAAAATGGAAGGAAGCAAAGTGATTGCAGAACGAACAGGACTATCAGTCAGAGGTAGACGCAGAAATTACGAGGTTAGCAGCTGTTTGCTGCAGAAATTAAGGAAGGAGCATTAGAATTTGATGTAGACTAGCGAGATTGATGAGAACCAGTTGGGGAAAGAAGGACCCCTTGCCTGCAAAAATATCAATGCTGTCGCTTAACGTCATAGTGAACACAAAACTAGTGAGTTTACAAACTACTCAACTACACAGCATGGGATGCTGATTTTAACAATCTGAACCTTGAAAGTGCGCCTGTTTGTACTACAACAGCATACTCGGTTGGTTAAATAACGGTTTACTTTCGAATGACGCAATGCCAAATTTACTTTCAGGGACCATGGGAACCATAAGGCACGGTACGTACAGTCGTACACCCGCAACAGCTCCACGACAGCGTAAACTCTACAGCGCGCTCTTGGGAGCGGACAATTTTTCTTCAGGTGACGCAACGTTGCAATTCCAGTGCAGGGAACATGGGAACCAAACTTAGAACAATCGACGCCACCTGACTGGAGGTCCATGCAATTTCGTAAACGAAGAATTTACTTTACAGTGCCACAGAACAGGGGAACGAAACGACGAATGACTTACTTCGTTTGACATGAAGCTCATATCGACTTTTAGAAGCGAATGATGAGACGAGACCATATTTTATGATGCTGTGCGTATGGGCATTCTTTGATCAGTTAGGCCAGTGAGTGACAACTGTATTTATTCCTGTGTGTTCCGTAGTGAGTGTATCTACAATAGCGGTATGCTGTTCGATTCACTGATAATAAAAATGGATGGATATTTACGTAAGGGAAAGAAGGGCAAGAGAAGTGCGCGATAGTGAGAAAGGCAAAACACGCGTGGACCTTTTAAAAAACAATTTCATCACAGAATTAAAGCCACCCTGTGCATTATTTACCTGAACACTACCACGGTACATATACTGTGCATGTACAGGAGGAAAGTCTAAAGACACACTGTCGTGAATTTACAACCACGCAAACTTGGACATTACCACAGTAACCATACAGTCTATGCACAAGATGAAATTATTAACACACCTTAGTGAATTTATTACCGCCGGCGAACGCATGAATTACCTACATATCACCGCCGTGAATTTACTGTACATGCGCAACACTAAAGCCTTAAGACGCCCAGAACATGACGATATACCTTGACATTACCACAGTAAACAAACTGCATGCACCTGCTCAGCATTAAAGTCTCAAGACAGGAGCGGTCGCAGTTTGTACAGGAGCGGCGGTGTCTGTACGCGTGACTCAATTACAGCTCCCCGTAATGGACGGCCGTGACTGGGGGGGAGTTGCACTTTCTCCCTCCCCCAAATGCCTCCCCCTCCTCCACTCACGCAATCAGAACCAAAACCAAACAATGATAACCGTCATCAGTTTCGGTGGTCGATTGCATTCGTGCGGTTGGCGGAGGTCGGTTGCATGGGAATGTTGTCGGTGAAGTCCAATAATCGGTGCGCAAACCAAACCAAGTGGGCGGTCTGGAAAGCCTCTGGCTTGAAATCACAACCAGCGGATTTGAAGTTTGAAAGACCGCCCTGTACTCTCTAGATCACTTCGTGTCGAACATATGTAAAAATCTTTGCTAAGAACATCAAGTTGCAATCTCTACTAACGTACGGATAAGCGCCGTGGATGTGACGTGTGAAAAATATGTATATATTCCAAGTTTAATATTGACGTCACGATCAGTAAAGAAAAACGGCTCAAATCTAACACATTTGGTTCTCCTGGCCATCACAGTGACATCCTATTTTCTACTATCTCACACTGGAAGCTTTGCGTCGTAGACAACAGACAAAGGAACACAAGTGTCCATGTGAAAGCCACAAGGCAAAGAAACAATTGAGTAATCAGAAAAGAGTCTTAGTACCACACTTGCGTCGTTAAATGACCTCAGAAAAGAAGTACTGCAACATAACCAAAACCAGTATGTAATAATCGCAAGGCAACCGTACTGTATATAATTTCATCACAGACAATGCAATAGATCTCGAATGTGAATGTTTATCGAATGTGTAACAGTAATAGATTCTCTCTGCATGTAGGCTACAACTGCACACTGCTTCAAAGTATGTAGTCCAAGGCACTACGCGCTGTACTCGTCTGGTATAAATTGTCTCTAACCTGAAAAAGCATTACTTCGGTAACACCAGGCAGTTACTACCTCGGTATATGACTCAGTCCAAAAGCATTAGGTACCACTGTTACACCGCCGCGGTCTGGTGTGGTATATCACTCAGCCCAAAAGCATTACTGCCATTACACCAGCCGCTGCCTGGTCTGGTATATCACTCGGTCCACGGTAAGCAAGACATCGCACGGTCGGAGCAATACCGTGGTCGCTGTTAGGTCGGGCTATAGGGATCACGATACTCCGATTAAATATACAGCACCAGCTCCTTATGGGTCCATCAGTAATGACTTGTGGCTCTGTGGGGAGAAAGTTCATCATGAAGCTCACCATGGCCGCCGGTACGACTCGGATCTTGGCCATCGCTTTGTGCGGCACAAGGAAAATTTCTTCGTCCTTAGCAACTCCGCCATATTGCGGAAGTAGAAAAAAATGTGTTTTGGATCGGAAACAAATTGTGGAAAAGGCTGCGGTATTCAGTGGCTACCTACGCATGGGCAATATTTTATGGGCCGAAACAGGAGATCTCTACCTAGGTATTTTGATACATGGAGAAAAATGTCTTTCATATTGAACAAAACACATAGTACGAGCTGTTACAGAAAATTGTTTCGATTGTTAAAACAAAAATATACTAAAGCGTCTGAAGCAGGAGAACACTATATGGTCAGAAATTTGATACTGGAGTTATTAGAGCAAAAAAATGTATATTTCATAAGTTAGAAGCGGGGTATATTTTATGAGTCATTGAAAGTGGAAGATTATGCAAGGAGATGAACCAGGTTGAAAATTGCAAACTAAATGCTTTGCAAGACAAAAAATACGTGCACTTTTGGAACGAATGCAGTACTCTATAAGCGTTAAAACGCACAAACGTTTCTTATTTGAAATTGAAAGTGCTCCATCCATCTGTGGATTTAAGCGTACTCCTCATACTGTCGAAAAAACGAAGAAGTTTTGCAGCAAAAGAACACTCCATACCTAGGATAATTAAGCTTAAGTCAAGTACTTAGGAGGTAAAAAAAACGACGGTGCTGCTAAGCTTCAAACGCAAGTAAGCTATTACGTATGGCTGCAAATCGGATCATCCTACGATAAGGTTAAAGAGGTGCGTAGAAGCGAAAGTACCAGTATTTCGAGACTAAGCTGAATGAAGGATAGATTAAAAAAAATATTTAAGTTAATTTTCAGCCCTGTCGGATTAGACAAACCCCTGTGCAACTGAAACAACGGTGAAATTTAGGATAGACAGAGGCAGACAGAGGACCGGAAATTGATAAAATTAAAAAGAAATAAAGCTATGGGTGCAGGAGCATGGAAACAAGCTAATCAAAAATTAGTTGGACGAGGCTGGCGAAACGATCAAGACGAAAGACTTCCTCGCAGGGCGGGACTAAAGCAACAACATCAATTCTGGCCTCTCTGGATGACGTCACTACATCAATCATGGAGCTTTGTTAGTGGGCACTGGGCCTGCACCTCTTACAGGAGAGATTTCAACGACAGCTGAGCAGCACGGGTTAATATCTCACTGAAAACTACTAATATTCGACACTGCCAGTAAAAGCTGAGCAACACTGGCTAATATCTAACAGAAAACTGCTAATATTCGACACTGCCAGTAAAAGCTAAGCAACACTGGCTAATATCTACCCGAAAACTGCTAGACCTTAGACCTTAGACCTTTATTGTTCACACATACTAAAAAATTACAATTCGAAAAAGATTTACAGATTTATACACACTCTAGCTGTCGAACAAGCCCCTTAAAAGCTGTACTCAGCTTACTGGGCACATGTCAATCTATGAGCTATATTTCGCTAAACAATATTCCTTATATCTCTGTTCAAAAGCATGATCAGACGTCTGAAGAATAAGAGCTTCTGGCAATTTATTAAAAACAGATACTGCTTTAAAAACTGTAGAGCGTTTTTCGACTTCCAATCTAACTTGCGGCAAGTTAAACCTGTTATTTCTTGTTCCATAGTG
>LQNS02278076.1:3186784-3229846 GCA_001587735.2 Parhyale hawaiensis | reverse complement strand
TTGCAGTGAAAAGCTGGAACGTCACCGTTTACCTCATCTCTAATGTTGAATCTTAGCTCTTCCATACACAGCTGGGTTCGTTTCTTCTACGACACTGCAGCCACTATTCTTCAATCGAAGACCCGAGAAGTTTTTGGAGGTCATTTTCAGAGTATATTGCCGTTGCGACTCATTTTTCTTTACGAATACTGTGCCATTGTACGTATATACAGATTTGATTTCCTTAGATCTTTGCATCTGCCTTGCTTTGTAGTGTAGTTTAGATCGCTGCTCAGTTAAATACTCGCACACAAACAAGTCCGCTGGCTTAATCTCTTTTATAGTCTTAAGAAACTTGTTCCGTATATGCATGGAAGCAAAAGTTACTTTTAAGTGTTTCGCGGTTTTTCCAACAATTGCTAGGTCCACAATATCCGTAGGAACCAGTACGCCGGGATTTACTACTTCTTCAATTTTCCGCGCCAGCCGTTCTATAGTTTTTTTCTGTCCTCGAGATTCCTTGTCGTTTGCTGTTCCTAGTATATCATCCATTTTTTTACCTTGTATCTTCAGAGTAGCTCCTAGTGTATCTTGCTCCAGTTGGTCTAGGCGGCCATTCACTTCACCTATGGAGGGTGTAGTGATGGCGGCATCATGGAAACCATCATCACCATGCTCCAATGGGATACTTCTCAGAGCCGAGACTCCACCACCATCACCCGTTGAAGCAGTGTCGCTGCCTTCATCACGAACAATGTCAGCGTATGTTTTCAGTTTTCTGAGAGCTTTTATTTCCTTTCGAGTAGCAATGTTATCTGTTTCCAGTTGTTCCATCGACTTCAGCATTCTGAGGTTGGTATNGCTGCCTTCATCACGAACAATGTCAGCGTATGTTTTCAGTTTTCTGAGAGCTTTTATTTCCTTTCGAGTAGCAATGTTATCTGTTTCCAGTTGTTCCATCGACTTCAGCATTCTAAGGTTGGTATCATACATAATATTCGACAATGCCATTAAAAGCTGAGCAACACTGGCTAATGTCTAACCGAAAACTACTAATATTCGACACTGCCAGTAAAAGCTGAGCAACACTGGCTAATATCTAACCGATAACCGGAAGCTTCGCTAATATGCGAGACTGTCAGTAAAAGCCAAGCAACAAAAAGTAGTAGCAACGGCAAGACCTGCCTCGGCCAAAACTTGTTCCGAACCAAGAACGGAAGATCAATACTGTACTGGGGCAAGCAATGAAACTGCAAATATACGTGTAATTGTATACAATCTTACAATCTTAGGCGCAGTTCAAACCAGCAGAAGTATGTTCAAACCAGGTCGCATGTGCTGCCAGAATCAACAATAATCAACACAGGTGTAAGGCTGAGGTCGCCCCAGCAATAACAACGTAGGCTTAGGGCTCTGGCGAGGTCACCTTATACAATCCCCAGCAAAGAACACACGCGCAGACTTAAGTTACCATAACAACAGGACTGCTGTCTAGCGTAACGACGGATATTATAGAGGGAATAACATCATCAGTATGGGCACCATATTGTGACTGCATCCAGCTGTTGGTCACCGACGCATTGACGGAGACCTGCAGATATGTGGGTAGAATGCTAATGACGTTGCGTACGCGTGTGCTGAAAGTACATTCAAGACCACGTGTTTGTAATAAAAATGCAAGTGAAAATTTGGCATAGGAACATATATTAAAACGGATATGAGACAGAGACTGTGTTTCAATGTGAATATTTAACAGTTATTAACCGTTACAGTGCGAATTACATTTCATAGATAAAGTTTTTAACCCGTAATTTGCACTCTTGATTATCATCGTAAATATATAACTTCAGCACCGATCAGTTATAAATAACGGTCCATTACTGAGACTGTAATTGTGTATCAAACTAAACAGGGGACTTCCGTCTTCCTTGAAGGATTTGAATTGGAATCGTGATATGATAATTTAAACTGTAAGCTTTTACCTTTTAATGGCCACATGGACCACTTGGCCACATTACACACACTGCGGCATTCCAGTTGACGCCCCAATTGAAACTTAGTTGGAGCGTCAAAGGGTTGAAGTAAGCATGCATATGATGTGGAACGCGCCTTATCAATCTTTGAAAATGGAATGACAATTCGAGACATTTCTTTTAATATAAAGAAGTCCTGCTTATGACGACATTGACCGAGAAGAATAGGGAACTCAGATGCAGACAGCATAGTGGATAATTTGGAGCTATCTGCAAACGGCCTGGCCATACGCTATATAATACAGTATACGAGAATCGCTTAACAGTAACTTCTATAAATTACTTGCCGCTTGTCCAGTAGCTATTCATTTTTGCATATCTTCCTTTAACATCTGTCGCGCTACCTTCGCTGGATATGTAACAGAAGTATTCTTTCAAATTCCTGGCATTTCTCAATTCATCTTTACATTCCAGATGGAAGTAAATACAATAGGATATGAAATTAATATTTTAACGAAAATTGCGTTCTCGAATGCATCGCTGAAGTGATGTAAGAACCGATGATAGATCACGACGTAAACGCTGCTATGTAAAATTTACAGCAATATTTACTGATTCTCTGACCACAAAGACGCATAAGGTATGAGCAAGAAATTTTGAAGTAACGAATTTACGGCACAAAAGAGTAAATCTATGTTTCTTAAGCATTGGTAAATGCCTCCCCGTTTACATGGCAAGGAGTAAATAATTCATACACCTGATATACTGGTTGAAGAATTTTTTATTAAGTTAAAAATCAGATTGTTCAACTTTCTTGTTTGTACGGGGCGATATGACAGATGTAGACTTTTTCGTATATTTCTTACAGCGTCTCCAAAAATATCGCTATATATACATAACATTTTAAAAATAAAAGAAACCTAACGAAATGAACTAAATCGTGGCAGCAGATCCACTGTACATGTTACCCAAGACCTCCGAACCTTATAAAAAACCTCCTGACCTTCCAATATAGGCGCTCGGCTACATTATGACCATGTGCGCAGAGCGGGTAACGGACCATCGTCTGGTGTAAACAACGGTCGTCCGCCTACGTACGGTACGTACAGTGCAGCACTGCGGCAAACACGTGCATCAATGATGACTCATGCCATTGTCAATTTACGGCGATTCCTGAGGATTTTCCCTCGAGATACTATCATCATCAAGCTTTGAAAATTCTTCTGATGCAAAGTTTAAGCCTTCGTTTTTCATTTCACAGTGGCGAATATGGGAAGGAAGAAATGAGGGGCAAAGAGTATATAAAGAGAAACGTGGAAGCCATGCGTGATGGTATTCCCACTATCTATCAACACACGAGGGTGCAGCAAGTCAGGAAAGAAGAAAAACAGAACAAAGATCAACAATAGGAGTAAGAAATATTAGGATGCAAAGTGAGCAAAAAAAGGCAAAAGTCCGAAGGCGTAACTAAGGCTAAGCTAAAGGTAACCGCTGGGGACCCATGCCATGGGACACTACTCTTCATAACATAGGAGATGGACGAGCTTAACTAAGTAACCTAACCCTATGTATGGCCCATCCTAGCTATGGCCCATCCTAGCTATGGCCCATCCTAGCTATGGCCCATCCTAGCTATGAACCCTGAGGGGCGTCGGAAGAGATGAAGAAACCACTGAGCAAACGAATTTTTCAAAATTTCAACGCCTTCTGAGAAATGCAAGAGAGAGTGTGTCTGATAATCAGCATATTGATATACAAGGATTGACAACAAAAAAAAACTTATAGGTAGCGGTTTCAAGAGATGCTCAACCTGACAAGCAATCTGTGAAACTGCGATGGCTCACAACATTGACATTTTGGACACTTCGAAATGTTTTGACCTGTGAGAGTCAGTTCCCACCTAAGTCTTTCGCATCTATAAGTTTCCAATTCACTGCAACTTTGCGCGATATTAAAAACTAAACTAGTGGCACTTGTTGCAGGCAGCTGACTCGACAGCTGGCATTTTTAAATAACTTTTTTGATAGAAACCTAGAGGAGCATGCTAGGGCTCGACAATATATTCGAGAAGACGGTCAAAGGACTGCCCTACAGAAAACACAATGATAGTCTAACAACTACAACGAATCAATTGGATACTTTTAGGAAAAGAAAGGAACTCAATCAAAAAACTGAACTTAGTTCCTATTTGAGCGTATAAGATATATAATGTAACGGACGCTGTCGAACGAAAACTTTCAGTACAGACGGATTGGTAGTCATGGCACTCACTGAAGCGATCGGTAAATCTGACATCCATTTTGTTTGTCCGAACTTCAAGGTGCGGCAAAAAGATGCTCCGCGTTTTAATTCATTACCAACGCCTAAAAAAAATCCAAGAGCAAATTTTTGGTGGTCTTCACTCAATGAGCGAACCATCAATCCCTCTTTATTTTTCATAAAATTCAAAACGAGAAGTTTCACGCCAATCGGAAATCGTTGGCTACATCCTTGCAGCGAGTGAACTATAAATTCGCGTGTTTATTGTTTTTATATAAAACTCGAACCGTGGTGTTGAAATCCAATCCAAACTCTTTGGTCCCATTCAACGCCGTGAGCGAAACTATCAATTTCTCTTGATTCGCACTCGCCGAAATAAAAGCACCATATTTCAGTGGAAATTCATGCCAGTGTATACGGCAAGAATACCTGCCTGCACTGCAATAGCTGTAGACCAGAGCAATTAAGCCAACCGTTCGCAAAACGGAGAGGCTATCACTTTATTTATTTACCTGGGAGCTGGAGCTCGGCACGTGGTGAAGAGCATGTAGTGAATGCTGATATTTATGGCAAAATTCTGCGATAGACTGCGAGAGGTTATGGCTCCGGTTTAAGAAAGCAAATAGACATGCCTAAATTGCTATGCTGCTGAGTAACAAAAAGTAATATGCTTGCTTGAACTGATGTGTGCATAAGAGCGTTGCTATATTCATTGCAAAACTGTGCGCGTCAGTGATTGTTTTCTTTTCTGAAACTATATAGCAATGAGCTGGCCAAGTTATAACGTACGCACAAGACTGATACCGTAACTAGTACAGAAATAGTGTAATTGTACAGTTACCGTAAAGTAAATAATTATTGAACAATCGACATGAACTAAAATTCGGTATCTATTTTAAGTGCATCGACGAGCATGCAGAAGGCGCAGGTGGTGTGGAGTGCCACGAGCTGACGCCAACATGAACCGAAATAGCATTTTCAATTAAGTCAAAAATTGCACTACAAGTGTTTACTTCTAGCACAATTGAAATTTGTACTAGGAGGATACAGTGAGCTTACATTGCTGTCCTCAATTTCAAAACTATTACACTTGACTCACTTGGTGAGGGCAAATGAAAGCTGGTGTTTATTGCAGAATTCTGCTAGGTGTCTGCTGAAGCAACGCTGCGAAATCGGTTCTCAGCTCGAAGTAAAGAGTGCGTTTCTATATATGGACTCCTCAGGATTAGAGGGGTGGTATCATGATATTAAAAAATTAATAAAAATTGGAAACTATAAACTATGATCAATACTTTGGGGTAAACACGAAAGTCCGTGCAGATTCTACAATCTAGTGTCAGACTCTAACAGTAAAACTAGTAGTTTTCTGCAAGGGTATCCTAATGCATGGGTGTATACTCACAATTACGTCTCACTCGCAAAGTGCAATACTAACGGATACTCTCAGATAGCTACGGTACTTGTCTCGCATTAATTACAATACACAGTAATAGAAATTTGCCGAGACAGCGTCCCTTTAGAACGCAAAAAAAATCAGATCGATGAGCTTGTGTCGAGTTGAGTTAAATGAAGTGCTGGCATATAGTATGAACAAGACTATACCTGTAAGCATACAGCAAGTCTACTGCAGCTAATACCCTTATTTTATTTTTTCTCGCACTAACTGAATAAAACTCCCACGTGTGCTAAAGCTGTCAGGCAATTTGCAGCCTCAACGCACGTGTCCAAAAAAAATTATGTTCGCAGTCAATAATAAAATAACAAGCCACATCCACATTGTAAGAGTGTGGATATTTTTCTCGTCAAAGAAGCTGACAAGACGGCCTCGTGCGAGCAAGCTTTCATTTCATAGACGACTTCACTAGGTCATTTTCTCACATGTAAAAACAACAATGCCTGCAAGCATCTACATACAATAGAGGGGTGGTGTAACGGTATTCTTTAAGTTCTCCCTAGAGACTTACGCAAGGCGCTCGGGAAAGAGCCGAATATTGTATTAAACATTTCATCATCGATCAAGCTCCTTTTTATTGCTAAAAAAAAGAGGTTGTACATCTACCTACACAGCAAGACTATAGTTATCTCCCCCGTCCAACTGGGGCTACAAAATACGCAAAACGCCCTTGTAGGAGCAACCTTCTGTTTACTTACACCTCGAGTTGTAAACAGCATCAAAACACTTGATGATGCAGCAGGTAATATTCTCGTTAAATAAAAACAAAGCAATGACTACGAGCCTCTACAACACAGAACGGCCTTATTTTCTCTCTCGGGAATTAGGCAATACACGCACGTCCGAAGTCGCTATCCACGGCAACACTTGCCGAGGATAATTAGCCAATCTGCGAAATTATCCTGCGTCTTATCCTGCCTTTGTGCGTGTCACGGCAACAACAGGATGCTTTGTATGGAGCAAATGCGGCTTTGTCAGTTATTTTGCTCTGCAAACGGATGCAGCTAAATGCTGCTGGATGAATAAGTGTGCAAGTTGAGCGTGCAAAGTGATGTTAATTAACAACAGCTCTAGTGCAACAGTTACAATTCAGGCAGTGTATGCAAACTAGCTAGGCTACTAGGCGTGTAGAGAGAGGCTGGTTGAGAGAGCGAGAGATACAAGAAGGGTTCACACAACAGTACTTTGATCCTCTCTCGCAGTACTCAGCGTCTGAGTGCGTTACGGTTCAAACAGCAGTAGAGTCCAGCATTCCTAGTTCCAGTTCAGTCCAAATTCTGAAAAGATATCCGTAACTTAGGCAGCTGACTTTACGTCTACACTCTTTACTAAAGCATTTGGTAGACACAAAGTCGTCCTACCAATGACACAGCAAATAATCGGACGCTGAGTACTGTAGATCATATAATAACTCAATCAGGAATTTATAGGCATTTATCCGATCTTATCGGACACCATTCACTATTTCCTCTTAGACAGCCGATAAATATCCGATTGCGAACCTAGAGACTGTGTGCACCAGCCTTTATGCACAGCGTAGGGCGTCATGCAAGTACGCAACTGCGGTTCAGCTCAAGCAAAATGTACGCCAATCGCGGGCAACAGTGTACGCCTCACGTGACAGCATAAGAGCCACGTGTGATGTCACAGCCAATCAGAAGCCGTCAAATTCCCCACCGCGTGAAGAGCGACGCTCTTGATTGGCCATCGCGGGATGTGACGCCACTCGTGGCAATGAGACTCTCCCGTGATGAGTATATTATACTTTTTATTACAGTTACATTGATGTACCAGCCCATATATATATATATATATATATATATATATATATACCAGTTGTCCAACACTTGCAAAGCTAACGATGCTTGTTAGTAGTGGTATACTTAACATGCTTGTAGTCTTCGTACGTACAAAACAAATCCCCTGATGATAGGCTCCGGAAACTTATAGCTCCTTTATTTAAGTTCTTTGCGATCTTATAACTTCTGTACATGCCTCTACTCCATGCAGGGCGCGAAGGTTTGCCCGTCGGCGCCTCGCCTTTCCTTTAAAATAGCGAAGTAATCCTTTCCAAGTTTTCTGAGAGCGCAGAAATCCCCGCCCGCTGCTGGACTTACGTAGTTAATAATATATATTCGTCTGAAGTGTACGTTTCTTTTATGGAAGAGAAAGCAGGGCAACTGCGTTCGGAAGTCTTCGTTGTGAGGACAAAGAGTGAAAGTAAACGGCATCTAATAACGTGAAGCGACTGCTGCTGTGACAGATTTAATAACTTATCATATAAACGATTTCCTATAGGAGAAAATGTTGAAAGCAGTATTAATATTTGACGTGTGTTAGCAAGAGAAGATGCCACAACGAGCTGCAAATTGCTTTCCAGTCGATGTAATTTCGACTTCAAATGCATTAGAAACTACCTGTGAGAAGTAGCACGTTAGTTGTGGTGGTCACGAGCTGTAAATATGTATAAAATATAGCGCTTATTAAACAGAATGAAAAAGAATCAATAGATTCTGTACTGATTTCCATGCAATACCGAATATAGCATACAAAGGTTAACAATATTCGGTAGTTTGTTACAAATTTCAAATTTATTTTGAAACTGGCAAAATATGCATTAATTACTTGGATAAAAATGCAGCAAACTTTTGGCTTCAAATAGTTGTACTGTGCTAAGACCTGCTCAGCAACGTGCTGCGGCTATAGTGTTGAAGCCGGGACAATTACATACGTAGGTAGGTAGGCTTTAGCTGGTGACGAGGCGTGCTATGTGTCTACAGCACGGATTATACCGTATAAACATACTTTAGAGTTTTTAACAACAGAGGTGAAGCAAAATATCGAGCAAAGAAATGAAAAGATAAATATTTCCCCAAGCCAATATGTAAATCCTGGTATTCAACCATGAAGTGCAAAACTAACAAAAATGAAAAGAAAATGTGCAGCCAACATCGCGATTCTGAGCGGGGAAATGGCTGTTGGCCACTCTAATGAATCTCCGATTTTATACTATAGGCTATTCATAAACGTAACTCTGAGGAAATGTCATTGCTTACCTCAAGGCGTCTGTCGCAAGTCAAAACAATGATGGATCTTTCCTGCTGCTCTGCCTCGTCCCAACAAATAACCTGTAAAGAGATAAACACTCGTGTAATACAAAGGAAACAATTCAATGTACGGTAATGCAGACAAACATTGCAATGACAAGCCTCAAGTGAACCACTTAAACTCATTAACTCTTCGACAAGTCCTCTGAAGCGCATTTCCTACTGGACGCAATGATATAAACTTATATTCAAGAAAATGAAAACATGTGTTTAAAGGCTGTCTATCGAAACAAACTAAAATGGCAGCGGAATCTGCTAAAAGTAGACGTAAGATAATAGGAGATATGTAACGTAAGTGCAAAATTCGTATTGATAAACCTTATTTCTCACGGTAGCTACAGTTTATACAACGTACAAACACTACTAATATGTCTACGGAAAGTCAGAATTACACTAGCGTTCTCTCGGAAACCCATAGCCCACAACATAGTATACCGTCCCGTGAAAAGCGTCTGGTGCACATACAATAGGCCGGCGGGAGGACACACAGTTAAAAGCTCACACTGCTGCCTACACGTGCTCGCTTTCGCTTCGTTACAGTGAAGTGAAATTTTGAATTTATAGGGTCTTCATGAAATGGAATCTAATAGTGATGCCTCCACACGTGTATGTAGAGCACGTGGCGTGCAGAACGCCACCTGAGCTACGTTAGAAGAGCACCGAAGGAATCAGAAGTCAGTTGAATGGTTCTACTTGCATCGCGTGAGGAAGTGGACCCACTAACGCTCAAAGTAAAACTTTATTTTTTGACAAAAACGGCACGAATCCTAATGTAGAAAAAATGGACAGTGGGCGAATCTTGATAAAAGAGAGCGACAAAAATTATTTTGGAACACGCAAGGGGGGGGGGGGAATTTGAAACGAATGGCTCATTTTCACAGTGATCGCATAAATCATACGATTTTCATTAAAAGTAGCACAAAAAAGTTACATAACCGATAATAAAACGAGGTTTTACTTTTACATGCTAAAGATTCTAGCTGGAGTATCTTATTATATTGCGTAGTTTAAGACTCCGTTATCACAATAAAGGCTATCTCAGAGAGGAAGAAAGAAGGGACATACAGTAGGTCGATAGAAACATGAAACTCATGCACGAGGGTATTCCCACACAGGATTAGCTTGAGCATCAGTATCATTATACAGTATAGGCTAGTTTAAGCCTGTAGGACTGCCAATACGCTCCTGCTTTTATATTCACCACATTCTTGTTCTCCAGCTGTTCGATTAGACTGCCATTTCTACTGGTAGCTGCAGTCAGATAGCGACGGTAAATTTCAGTTTTTTTTTATTTGTTTCTTCTCCCAGCGCTGCCAGTTCCCATTTTAGACACACCTCGGCGGCAGCGAGTCCCGCCGTCGCCGCGCAAAGTCACGGTCAAAGAAACAAAACAGTTTTCCATTTCACGCATTGGGAAATGAAAAAAGAACCTGTCGCGACTTTCCATAAACAAGCAGCTTTAGGCGCACTAACAATGGACAGTTAACAACATGTGGTGAGGAGCATCGAGCTAAGCTAACAATGCATGCAGAACCTTGGGCAGACAATAGAATTCTTCCTCTGCTCAGCTAGCAAGTTGTATACTTAGTGGAGCTCAAGGATTACCTTACATTCCGGATGAGAAAAAAATTGTGCTTTTGTCTCATCTGTAAATTGAGCAGCAGTCGAAGGGGAATTTCAAACATGACGCTGCTAATGCCGGGCTACACCATGTACACACAAGAATAACGAGAAGCAAGTATGTGCAACTCGCATGTCATTTATGCGACCGTATCTGTGCTACCGAGTTTAAGTGTATTTCAGAACCTCGTGTGGGCTGCCCATGCATCCTCGACTCCAGTTGTGTGCGAATGCAAATACGGCCTTGGTGTTACAAAGATGATATATAAAGTTCGTAAAGCTGATTCATAGACCACACTATATAGTTAGGTATGGCGACGTCTACGGCTGATTATATTAAACAGTAAGACTCTCTATCGAGGACAACAGTAATTGAATGCCCTAGAACAATAGGGGCGTAAGCCACACTTTTTAATATATACAATAGAGCCACTTAAAGACAATGCACTGGTGTTATAACGTACAAAGTAATCAATATTGTACGATTCTCGACCATTTCTCCTCGGATTTACGCCTTTCTGACTTCACAGAACGACAGGTCTCAATCTGTACTATCCGGTGGTGCAGAAAACTGCTTTTGAAAAGCAGTTCTAGGGGCCCTACTACAATAATTTGTAGTAGGCCTAAGTATTTATTGACGTTATTCATGTTGATGTTTTAACCTCCCTACTTAGCCTATGGTGAATTCAATTTCGCGAATGAAGCTCCTTTTGCCCATATCCTAATATAATAAAATGCTTCGTACATTTTATTTCTTTACTTATGCCGTATCTGCTTCTTACAATGAAATAGGCAAAAAATAGGCCAGGTTGTAAATTTTATATTAAGTTGCGTTTTCATAGATACCGGTATCGATGACCAGGTTGCAAAAGATGGCGAAAGTGGAATCCTTATCCCTTTATCTGAATACAATTCTTGCTAGAAATACTTCTTGAAATCGAAACAATAAAGATATTTGCAGCTTTTCTTAGCTGTTTGCTCTTACGTCATAACGTATACATTCAGTACATGATCAACGATTCGAAGCCCACATGAAGCGATCATTTTTCACGGGGCAGTAGACACAATTATTTCTTCTAGCTTGCTATCTTTCTGGCAATTGACGGAGCAGTTTTCGCTTCAAGAGAAAAACTTAAATGTACTGACGACTAATCCTTCGGTATCTATGATACACTTCGGGTAATTTAGTTAAGTTCAACATTGTTTTGCTGCCTGATAATGAAAGATTTTTCGGCATGCATGTCACCTAAGTCGAGAGACAATTGTGCTGCTTAGATGAATTGAAGAAAAGCGCTTATCTTTCATGACAGTTTGAGTTAACTGGTGCAGCGTATCCTTCAGAAATATTAGTAACAAAAGCATGTTCAATGAAAAAGGGTTTTCAGTTATTCCTCGCAGTCATTTTTGACAGCGCGGGTACTCTAGTCATTAAAATAAACGATATCGTAACTGATTGTGGATAGTTACTCTAAAAATAGGCTTTCCAATGGAAGATATCGGCGATTCAAAGAGTATGTCGAACAAGAGAAGGAGCTTGTGCGCGGAGAATCACTCACTATGTAAGCAGCACATCGGGAAAGAAGAGGAAGAGCAAACCAGACCAAAGACTGTAATGAGAGTATAAGAAAATGCATGAAGCAAACTGGGCACAAAAGAAAATATGGGGAAACCTAATGAATTTGTTAAAACAATGTTACGAACTTATGATTTAGGCTCATTATCACCTTAATATACAGTACGATTCACACGCAATCAGATCTATAAAAATTCATTGTCAATATGATTCCACGAACATTGATAGCCAGAAATTATGAGTCGGCAAGAGACCTGCAGAAACATTCATCACGTGAGCAGTCCTACAACAGGTACCGGTAACGAATTACACGCAACGAAACTTCATCGATGTATCCAATTCATAGTGCTGGCATTTATCACGTTAATATATTTAGGTAGAATGTGACTCCTTCAATAAATTTGAACTTCGGCAGCTCAGAAATAAACGCTCCGACAGCCAAAGTTAAGATGTAGTGGATCGTTTAATTTATTTTTATTTCTTTTTTTTTTTTTTTTGCTTCGCTGCATTAACGAACCGATAACATCTTTTAGAAAAATTTATAGTAGATCATGCACGAACTTTTTTATCAGCAAAGAAAAAGCAACATTCCCTCCACGTTGACACGGTATAGAGATAGCGGTAGCCGGCAATCGAGGGCTCGACGTGCAGGTGTAAAGGCGTCCTCTAAGGCAGAATTGCCCTCTATATGGAACATCTGAGGATTACTCGCGCCGATCCAGGAGGTACAGCGACGGCCGCCATCATTTTGAGCAAAAAAAAAAAGATAGGAGCTCCCAGAGTAGCTGTGCACGGGATTGTACGCCGGCCTTTCTAAAAAAATTAAACATATTTAAGAGTTACATCATTTAAAGTGTGAATGGTGTTGTATCATAATACTCGCAACCTGCGATTCACATAAATAATTACCTCCGCCAAAAATGTTTCTTGTTGAGTTTGTTTGTAAGTCTGTCTGTTTATTTATCTGTCTCTTTGTTTGTCATTAAGGTGACTCAAAGAGTTGTGGACGGATCTTTATCCGTGCAACCGTTTATTTCTCTGTTTTTCTTTAACACTACTCAGAAAGTTTTGGACGGCTTTGCATAAAAGTTACGTGAATTGTTTGGTGTGTTACGAAGTTCATATGACTAATTTTATGATGGCCTTTCCGTCCGCTTACTTGTTTGAATTTCTGTTTGATTTTATGTTTGTCAGCAACGTTACACAAAATTGTAAGCGGATCTTTGTGAAATTTGTAGGAATTGTTAAAAATGTTTAAAGACACGAATGAATAAATTTTGTTGATGATCGACTGACAGTCGACGATCTTCTAGGGATGGTCGGGATACTTCAACTGACGGTCGCCGATCATCACAGGACACAGACAAACACACATTGTGCAGGACGTAAGGAAGTTTTCGAAGTTTGTCTTAGAATTTGTCAGGATATAACTGAATGAATTACAGAATGAGGCGCAAATGCCCTAATATTAGTGACAATAAAAAAGGGAATCCTAGTTTTAGGACAGATTTGAATTTTTCGGTAGCGTTGCGTTGCTTGGACGAGTTATGCGAGCTCAGAGCGCTCTAGTTTAGTAACTGATGATTCAGGACATTAAGAAGCAAAGACGCAAACAATCGTGTACAGCAGGTCACTCAGAGCCTGCTGATTTTCAAGCAGGAATCGCTTACGGTTCCATCGCTGACTTCCAGGGTGTGCTCCAGTCGCCCATCACCACACAGTCGCTCACGGTCCAGTTTTTACCATTACACATTTACTTATAAATAGTACTATTACTATTGTAAAATTAAGGTTCATTTTAGGCAGTAATGGGTAGACTGACTTCGAAGACCGTAAATTTTGGTAGTCAGGAGCCAAGCGTGAGTTAACCTGTATGGTGCTATTCTGGTTAAATTAGTTTATTTCCCATTTTCAATAGGTATCTTTCTATATCCCATTGCAAGTTATTTGTCAGTCGTTGTCAGTGGAAGTAAGATTATATAATTCCTATGAAGGTGCATTTCCATGTCAGGACTACTTCTCCAGCCACTTCCATTACATACACTGAAGTTGTACTTCCATTATTGCCAACAATTATCCGTGTCACTGAAATTACAATCGCAGCTTACACTCGCCAAGACATTTAATTCCATTAAGAAGACTCCATGCCCGCTCTTGCTGTCGATCACTGCCAGGATGACAAATCATTGTCACTGTAAGGCGTTTCCACAAAAACTCACGACGTCAGCTTTTCCAGGCCTCGGTGTTAGAAGCTCCACTCACGGTCACTAAAGGCTGATTTACGCAAGTCTTTTCGTTCCACTACCTATGATTGTCTGCCAAAAAATTTCCAAATTGTTAGCCGTCTCGTCAGCGGTGGCTGCACCAGTGCCACTAGCAAAGTTTCAAATAGGTCTTGAAATTTGGAGTGAATTAGTACTAACCTCGAGAAAATATTTTTCTAGTCAACATAGCGACAAGAAAATGAAAGTAAAGTGTTCTTAGAGATGCAAGGAGTGTATCTATGAGAAAGAAGCACGCATACATAAGTACCTACTGGCCAATGGTATGTTCGAATTGCAAAATTTATTTTATCCTATTTTTGGTTATTCTTGGTACTCTGAGATTTCGTTTTTGCAATCCCCAATAGCTATACTGCTACGAATTTGTATTTGTTACAGATACACACATTTCTTGCATCACCGAGAACAGTTTCCTTTTGTTCGAGATCTCTCTGCTGCCTGGAAGAGATTGATTGATTTGCGATGAGCCTCACTTGCAAATTTGAGTAGGGACTCAAGTATTAATTGTGTCATCTTTGAAATTAAGATGCCTGTGCACAACTTTTCCACTGTTCAAACAGACCGGGACTCAAAGACACTTCAAGGACAAACTCTCCAAGTCAATTCTTCAATCGCATTCCATCACAAGCATAGAATTTCCTTCTCACCAAAGCTCACCCAACGCAAGCAACTGACCACACAAGCATAAGCAAGCGCACCCACAGCTGCGTGCAGCAGCAGCAGCATCAGGAGGTCAGAGGTGAAGGTGGTCAGCATTACAGCTAAGGACATCAGCTACATTAGTCTGCCGCCTCAAAAACAGCTCCTTCCCAAGACAAGTAGGAAAAGTAAAGGTAGTCAGTGAAGTTTCATGAGCAGATGACTTTATATTATGGAAAGAAAACAAAAGGGAAAGTAAATTCAGTCAGAGGTGATGCTTTCTTTTTATTATCTGGACGTTTTGTGCAATGCTGTACGAAGAATATTTAGAGCTTTCAGCACCGGATCAAGAAAAAGTGTTGGGAGTTTGGAGCAGCAGAGCGTAGAACATGGTGGTAATTTCAGCAACAAAGCATAGAAATTGCTTTAGTTTCTTCCCAATAAAAGAGCCGAGAAAACTCTAGTTTCGGCAAAACAGCATCCAGAACTGTATTTTTGAGCACCCGAAAAGAAAATAGTTGTTTTCGACGACAGGTCATTCACAATTGTTGCAGTTTTTCAGCATCATTATAATAATAATGTGCTTGTTCCTCCCTACGCTTTCACAACTAGGGTAAAATTACGAAAATTACGGTATACTGGATACCACCACGTGGGATAAGAGGACAAAGTTTGCACCACAGTACCTGGTGTGTACTCTTTCAAGCTGGAACGGCTCTCGCGTCATAGGCAGAAGAGTGGCGGTTTACCTAGGAACATATTTATTTTCGCGCAGTGTAATTTTCGCGCTTCGTATGCTCGGTACGGGTGGGAAGCATTATAAGTGAGTAACAATGTTTTTATTCTGTTGAATTTACATCGGTTCCTTCCGTATTAGATTGGATAAACTTAAGAGAGATGATACGTGTCCGAGATATCACTGATGTAAAGTGATTTTCTTGCGTGAAATTTTCACAGGTTCCTCCCAGTTTTTAAAGATTACACTAAAATAGTCTTTGATATTTGTCATTTCAACAATCCAGCATTAAAAACATTTGGAACTTTAAGAAAGCCCGCTTCGAGTTTTTTTCCAAAATTTTAGGAACGCAACCTCTTCAATTGCTCAAAGCATCTTAAAATTTCTTGGCTTAACCCTTTCTTGTTACCTTCACCAAGGAGGTTATGTTTTCGTCTTGTTTGGTTGTTGGTCTGTCTTTCTGTCTGTCTATCTGTCACCAAGATAACTCAAAAAGTTATGGACAAATCTTGACGAAACTTACACGTGTTGTTAGGTATGTTAGGAGGAACAGATGATTAACTTTTGGTGAAGATCTGTCCATCCGTTTGTTTGTTTGTCTGTTTACCTGCCTAATTTTTGTTAATGCCATAACTTAGAAAGTAATGAACGGATTTTCCTGAAATTTATATGAGTTGTTGGGTTTATTACGGAGAGTAAATGGTCAAATTTTTGTGATCTGTTTGTTCGTCCGTTAGTTTGTCGCTGTGCTTGATTTTATGTTTGTTGCGCAATAACTTGAAAAATTATCAATAAGTATTTATGAGACTTTCAGAAAGTGTTAGTTAGGTTAAGAGACATAAATGATTAAATTTTGGTGATGATCGGTTAATCCGTTTGTTTTTTTTGACGAATGCGAGTTAAAATGTTAGCTAGTGCAATAATTGAAAAATTATGGATGGATCTTGATGAAATTTTCAGGAATTCTTAGTCATGTGAAATGCAACTGATTAAATTTTGGTAATGATCGGTTGATCCGTTTGTGTGTTTGACTAATGTTTGTTAAAATGTTTGTAAGCGCTATAACTTGAAAATTATGAATGGATCTTTATGAAATTTTTAGGAATTGTTAGTAATGTTGAAAGACACACTTGATTAAATTTTGGTGAAGATCGGTACGTCCGTTTGTGTGTTTCACTAACGTTTGTTAAAATGTTTGTTAGCGCAATAACTCAAAATTATTGATGGATCTTTATGAAATTCTCACGAACTGCTAGTCATGTTAAAATACATTTTGATTAAATTTTGGTGATGATCGGCTTGTCCGTTTGTGTGTTTGACTTATGCTTGTTGAAATGTTTGTTACCAGCATAGTTCAATAAAGTTATGAGCAGATCTCCAAGAAAATTAGAGACACTGTTAATATTACCAAAAGGCACAAGTGATCAGATTTTGGTGTTGATACAAAGAAAATCATGGTTTCAGAATTGATTTGAATTTTTCGTGACCGCTGCCTTGCATGGCGGAGGTATGCACTCTCAGGGTGTTCTAGTATTTATTAATAAGGCTTTCTCCTAGGAATAGCATTATTGGAATGTTATAGTACTGAGAAAGAGAGGGTTACTTCGTTGCACCAGTCGTTCAAGTTATCCTGCAAAAATATTCATACGTGTCTTAGCTCTATTAATATGGTTCACATATCTCTTGTAATCCCTCCCTGTATGAAGCGCAAAGTGACAAGTGCCGAAAAATTAATTTTTATAAACAAGGAGAAACTTAAACAGGCATTAAATAATTACAGTTTCCTCTCATTAAAAACAAAATAATTATATACGTCCTCTCCTACCTCTTTTTGCCTACATGGCGGAAGAGAAACATACCTACTTCATTTACGTAATGACGAAAAACACAAAATTTCATATCCTGGTATTTATTCAGTTTTTCCGAAGCCGGTAGCTTCATCTTTGCTCGGGAAATATCTAGATATCTCGACCATAATAAGGTTATTCCTGGATTCCCCTCACCGCCCTTCCGCAAGAGCGGATCGTAACGCTGATCCGACATTGGGGCGGCGCATCCCATGCCGGATTATACGCAAACGAGGCACTCCGACACCTCGGGCATTTTGGCACGGCCAGATTACGCCATAATATCCTGCTCGTAAAAACCCCCTCAGTTTTCTCATTAATTGCACCAACGGGGGCCGTTACTCGGCATCTCTTGGGTACGTGCGACGCTACGGTGCCTTCTCCAATGTAGCAATTGCCCCAAACGTAATGCCAAGATTAATATTCGAGATAAGATACTGCCAATGTCATTACAAGCTAGGATTTCATTACACTGCAGTGTTCGAGCGATTCAAATATTCTGATATTTCCGACCAGGGAAATCTCAACTAGTGTGTGTGTGTGCAACTGAACTTTAGTAATCAGAACAGCAATGCAATTTAGTCACTCAATGAGCGTTGGCGTTCGGAAAGGCGACGCAGTTACCAACATGCAAACTAAATGCACACAAATAACTGCGTATGTTATTACGCGGCAATCTTCCAAGCAGCTACATGTGTGTGTCTCTAACACGTAACAATCTTACAGTTGTTAACAACAGTCTTACTGAGGAATGAGGGTAATCATCGACGTTAATAGAACCATGGATTGGTAGCAGACAAGGAATAAATTCATAACGAAGAAGTTCTTCAATAATACTCGTAATTTATATATAATACATATATTAGACTTCAGGCTTACTCGCATAGGAAATTGTCCAAAAGAGGAGCTCACAGTCTAATATTTTTTAGTCAGATAAAAATAATAATATATAAGCATAATTTATTATCTCGCATGCAGTGGAGACACCTAACGAGGTTTTCTTTTAGCCTTAATTCTAGAATTTTGAAAAACTGATAATGTGAAGAGCAGGAGAATCAGTCAGTGATGAGAGTCAATTTGGAAACCCTTGCCGTATTTTACCTGGCCTCTCGGTGCTGGAGTGCTCCACGTAGTGTAAATTTGTAGCGTACCGTCCAGGGAATCGAACCCGGGCCTCCCTTCGTGCGATACCGAGCTGTTGTCTCTTCACCACCGAGAGGGACCCCGTTAGGATTCCATTCAGAAACGTGAACTATATCAGCGCTCAACCGCTAGGCCAACATTAAGGTATATGTATACATTTCGCTGCGTAACACTTCCTCCTATAATATGTATTTGATCCAACATTCTTAAGCCTCAGGAGATCCACATGGTAGAAAAAGGCATCAGGCATGTTTTAATTCACCGGATAAACGTCTTCACGAGAAATGATATATTGGAACAAGTTTTAGATTAATTTCACAATATTATTTAGAATAGATTTTGCATTTGATTTTAGTGAATGACTTTGAAAGCAGGCATATTTTATTCGGTTTTATATAGATATATATTGTAAATTTAGGAAAGAGCCCTTCTTTAAGCCATATCTCATCGCAATTATGACCATATTTATAATTAATGATAGTCTCATTAATATTCCCAAATTGAAAATATTGGTAAATTAGATTAGATAGGCGGCAGTAGAAGAACCAATAGACCCATTCCCAAAGAGACACGGAAACTTACGCCCCGGCCCTCTATGAGCTATTGCCATTATGTTAGTAGGATGTAGAGGACTGGAGAAAAGAGGAAACAAGGGGGTTAAGAGCCCTGCCAATGAGACGATCATGAATGCACGCAAGCACGATCAAGAGCCGCTGATATGCGGAGCTTAGAGACGTTAAACTGTGTAGTTGGAGCGGGAGAGAGAAGAACACGGATTAAGGTGGCCTCGGAAGCTCTGGCCGTAAAGAGTTTGCGACTCCTGGAGGAGGAGTTCTTAGCTGTGGAGGATGTCTCTCCCAATGTATGTCAAGACGATTTTTAAATGCATTGACTGACTCCGCACTAACAACATCGGAAGGGAGTCTATTCCAAATGCTGACTATGAAATACGGAAATAACTGCTGACTTAAGGTCGTTCTTCGAGATTTATGCTTGAGTTTTTGACCGT
Source organism: Parhyale hawaiensis (assembly GCA_001587735.2). Classification (NCBI taxonomy): domain Eukaryota; kingdom Metazoa; phylum Arthropoda; class Malacostraca; order Amphipoda; family Hyalidae; genus Parhyale; species Parhyale hawaiensis. Next base: position 3,210,226 of record LQNS02278076.1, on the reverse strand, counting down.
TGTTTCGCAAGCGATCATTGAAGTCTCTTTCAAAGAGCCCCGATGTAGGTTCGTCGTTGAAGCTATTCAAATACTTGAAGGTTTCTATTAGTTGCCCCCTAAGTCGTCTTTGCTCGAGAGAGATCAGACCCAGTTTTTAGGCGACATCACACGGCTTGTTTCGCAGCCGAGGTATCAATTTCATTGCCCTGCGTTGGATTCTTTCCAAGTTATCAACATCTTTACACAGATCTGGCGACCAGAATTGAACAGTAAATTGCAAGTGTGGACGCACTAACGCCTTGTACAAGGGAACGATGATGTCTTTGGACTTGTATTCGAAGTTTCTGGTGATGAATCCCAGTACTCTGCTTGCCATTTTCACACTCTTGTCAACTTGCTGTGTGGTAGCTTGTTTGCAATAGTCACTGCCAAGTCACGTTGTTGGGTGACAGCAGCCAATACCGTCCCGTTCATTTTCAAAGGGCGTGAAGGGTTCATCAGCCCTTTGTGCATTACTGAGCATGTGTCGACATTGAAGCGCATATGCCACGTTATGCGCCATTCCATGAGGTGGTCAAGGTCTTGTTGGAGCTCGTGGCAGGATGACATAGTTTAGTATCATCAGCAAATTTACTTGTTTCACTACGGATGTCAAGATCGAGATCTATGATGTAATTGAGAACAGAAGTGGGCCAAGCACGCTACCTTGTGGAACCCCTAATGAAATCTGCGTCCAGGCGCACGTCTCTCCTTCAAGCTTCACTCGCTACTGCCGAACCGTAAGCCATGCCCTGATCCATCGTAAATAGCCTCTCTGGATACCATGGGCTTCCAATTTTTTCATTAGCCGTTGTTGGGGGACTTTGTCAAAAGCTTTTTGGAAGTCTAGATACACAAGTCATCTTTAAGATCTGTAACTTTTGAGAAAAAGTCCAGGAGGTTTGTTAAGCAGCTTCTTCCATTTCGGAAGCAATGCTGAGTGTCGGATGTGAGCTGCTGCATCCTCAGGTGATCAGTGATGCGCTGCGTCTCTTGGGTCATTGGTGATTGCACCGTCAGGTCTTTTGAGCGGATCTATGGATTCTTTTTTTGAGTCGTCTTTCATTACATATTTATTGAATGTCTTTGGGTTGCGTTTTGCCAGAGCGGCTATGGAAACTTCTTGTTTCCTTTTTGTGGTCCTGACTATTTTCTTTACATCCCGACATGCCCTTATGAGACTGGACCTGTTCTCCTCTGTTGGATTACGCTTCCAGGCTTTGTAGGAGTATCATTAATAATAAATATGGCTCTAATTTCAAGGAGAATGCATATATGTGTATACCTTTATATAATTTTGACTATAAAACACACGAGAAACAGAGCATTTGGCCTCACGACAATACAGAGAGAAAGTCAATGAGAGGAAATGTTTAGCAGGCAGATACGTTAAATTATCCTATACGCAAAATTGCGAAAGTACGCGCAGCCGCTCCACAGCGACCTGCCAACTGCATCGAGCCCATGGCAGTTTGTTCAGTAATACTACAGGCAATTGTATGCAGCCAGTAAATTACTGCTATCAGGCACAATTATTGAGAGAGCCGCGCAATGGGACGTTGCATGCATGAATGAACAACAGAAAGTTCCCTACATCCTGCACACAACAGCGAATAACAGGCCCAGGCACACAGCGCGTCCATGACTGATATTTAGGAGGCCGATATCTCAATATTAGGGAGCACTCGCCAATAGAAACCTACGGCCATGACTTATCGTTAGTTAGGTAGCGAATATCTCAATAAGAGAACAGCGGTAGAAAAGTACGCAGGTGCGCTGTCGCTATCTAAACGGTAAACAACTCTATGAGAAAACGTTACAACTGCAAGCAGTATAATGTGCCCATAACGATTGAATGAAAGCAAGTTTCTCCATTCTGTTCACATGCAACATCAATAGTGCTTGTATGGATCGATGCCGCTTATCAATAAGTGCTTATATACGCTAATTTGCCATCGTTTCTTCAATTTTCATCAACAGAACAGGAAATGGCATACTTTATATTTATAAACTCATTCACTTCATCAGTTACAAAAATTTAAATGCCAAGAGAAATTTGGAAACTCTCACGGCGTATCTATAGCTATATAAAGGAGTATATCTATATATTATACAGTACTTAAGTCTCGAATACATCACCAGCCTCGCTGAATCAGCAGATCTATTGCAATTCTGTGTGCCTTAAAGTTAGGTGCGTCTGTTGAATCAATGGTGAAGTGAAACAGTGAACCATTTTAATATAAACTACAGTAGGTAGTTACTAAAAACGGCTACGTTGCTTCTTAAGATTTTAAATTTGTAAACTTATTTTCAGTGTCATTATTTCGTAAATTTTTGCCGAGTCTCTCTCCACGTACTCCTCACTCACTATGGCCCTCAGAAAAATAAATCTAGATGTAAAGCAATAAAATACAAAAAAAAGTCGCATATTTTCCCCGAATCTGTTCCCACCCCTAACTTAAAATGGCATAATGACCGTCAGAAAAAGAGAATATATAAAAAACAATGAACAGAAAGAAATTACCGTGCAGGACCAGCCACTGTTTTTACCTCCAATCCAACAGCATATTCAAAGTAAGTTACGTCTTCCTAACCACTGCGTGGAACCAATGCACACGAGCGTCCCTCCACTGCATCCAAAGAAACAACGCCGTATGGTGTACAATAAGCAATAACTCCATTTGCTCATGGATGACCTGAGATAAAATCTCCACCTCTACAGCTGTTCGCTCTCCACTGGAACGAAGTTTTCGACCAACTGAAAATTTCAAAAATTTTGTTACCACGCGTGCGAGTTAGAAAAAGTCAACATTTCAATCGGAGGATTTTATATCAACACCAATAATTTGCTTTCAAGTTTAGGCACAATGCATTACATATATTTACTTTGGGGATAGCTGCAATTAAAATTTAAATTATGCTGGAAATCTGGAGTTAATCTATCCAGCTCCCCCCATCCTCCTCCCCCCAGGGGAAGGACAGGTGGCCTATACTCTATCTGCGATAAGTAAAATAAAAAATGGCCACCGTGCAGTTGACCGAATAACTCTGCGTGATGAAAAGTATGTGAAAGGCAATAATAAACCTAAATAGGAAAGAAAGTGAGTGAATTTATTACGCAATACTTTTGTTGCATGTGGAAAAGAAATGAAAGCGGGAGTACGCTAGACTTAGCTTGCTGTTTGGAGGTAAGCCATAACTCAAGTACCTACCTTAAGAATACGAAGCTGTTGAACCATTCAGTAATGTTTAAGCACGGAAAGCCGATTTAAAGCATTCACGTACGGTACCGTGAATAAATACGTAGTTTAAACCTCCCTTTTGGCACAACTACGGTGCCTCAAAGAGTAAATGGAAATAGCATATGCAATGCATAGAAACGTTGCACCCATTCACTAGGATGTTCTCACACAGGATTAAAGCTCATAGGAAGAACAAGTCGGGAAAAGATGGGGAAGAACAGAATAAAGCATCATCAGTGTAACTACGAAAATGAAAGCAGCAAAGTGGGCACGAAAGACAAACGTCCCGCAGAACTAACTCAGTTAAGCTTACCTATTGTTGCCCATGGGGGAGATACTACGCATAGCATAGAATGGATGAACCAAACCCTGTTATGTGGCCTATGACCCATCCAAAGCTCCTGAGGGAAACATTCACCCAAGCGTTATTTAGTTAGAAAACAGCAGTGAAGGTAGTGAAAGCAAGCACTAGGTTCCCTACAAGGTTACACGCCACAGGTAAACTCAACAGCTAGTCGGCCCACAGTACCCACAAATCCTACTTAGGCCATTCGACAAGCAAGCTCCTCCAAGGCAAACACCGAGTCTGCCTCAACTGTCTCCCTCCATCGTGGGAATCGCAGAGGCTTTCGGCAGATGGCCATGAAAAACCTGACACAGGCTAAGGTCCGACATCTGCGGAACAGAACAAAAGCTGTGTTTTCGTGAGATACTTAACGGTAGAACACGATTTTTAGTGTGCGTGGTGCACCCATGGGCAGTTGCTCACATTAATTAGGAATGAATTATCCACAGAGATTTCAGGTTCTGACACAAATCTCAGCGGTTGATGAGGTAAGCGGTTCAAATAAAATGAAGTAGTGGCGGCTCGGAGGGGAAACTTTACGGTTGGTTGTAATTTTATAAAACAAGCGTGAAATTTTGTTCGATGAAGGAAATTTGCCCGTACTGGACATTCATTCTCACTCACACTGCCCGAGTAAATTCGCATTAAGTTTTTGTACTTCATGACAGCGCTTTATTGCGTGAGCGGAAATTGACTCTATAGGCAATTGCGTGGTGACTATCATGGTATAACGCCGGGTACAATAACGTTACGTTATTATACCTTAGTGAGTACTGTGTGAATCTGTGTATCAACATCTAGCTGTCCAAATTAATTAGTTACGAGTAAGCAGTAATGTGGTGAGATTGCATTTACTAAGAGTGAAGGCGCATGCCCGAGTGGGCCGTGCGTTCCCGGACGAATTCCAGTTTTATTTGGAAAACGCAAGTTCTTTGCTGTTGCTGCTGGAAAATATTTTACAAACTAGAGTGCCCGCGCCGTCAAAAATGACAGCGAAGAATTTGTAATGATCCTTCTTCGTTGATCATAATTTTCCTATTAACTTCCTTGTGTATGATGCAACGCAACTGCCAACTTGAATTTTGGAACCTTACAGATAAGCGTGTTAGGCTGAACAACAATAAACTTTCTTTCGGTGATACGCTGAAAAGCAATGCTTTTTGCTCCCAGTAAATACGGTGCTCGATATCCAAGATCCTCGAGGGTGTCATATAACTCGGAAGATTATTCCTCAAGAGAAAACTTTTTCTGTTGAAAGAAGAACGTAAAATGAACAAATAATTTGCTGCCAAGAAATCATCATGGTCTTTACGCGCCTGCTGATCGACCGCCGAAGAATATCTTACCATTTGCGTCTGCGTCGATCATTATGAAGTCAGTAAGAGTATCAGTGTAAACTAAGGGCAGCTGAAGTTTGGATGAAGGAAACATCAGAAGAGAGGACACATCACGATGCAAGAGACAGTTTAGAAAAGCTGTGTGTATCTGCACTGAGTGGACTTCAGCGTTGTGAAAGAAAGCTCAGAATCAGATATACTGTACGAGTGTCATCATCTGCAACCTGGAATATTTTCTACCTATCAGTGTTCAATGAAACTTAAGATTAGCAGGATGACCACTGTCTTCAACCTGGTCTAATTTTGCATGTTTTATTAAAACGCAACATGAATAAATGGATAATACTAAGCAGATAAACACTCACTGTAACCAAGATGGCCAGAGCTAATTTCTTCCTGTCTATTTCGTTTTTAACACCGTGGCACGAAACATATCAATAAATAACTATATGTTAATACGCTAGTACCTACCTACCGACCTACCTTTTGTGTCACGGTCTTCATCACAAATAGATACAAGAAAATTCGACCTTTATTGAATTCGGGAAGCTGGCGTATCTATGATACGGCTGGTGACTAATCTCTCGGCCACAGGCCAGGTCTTTTTAATTGTTTATATGCCAGAAATTTTTAAGAATAAAGCTTTGGGAACCTGTATCGTGGTTTGCTGCCAAAGGAATTCCACGGGTCCAGTTAAACAAAGTAACTTGTAAATATATCCCACGGGTCCACTTAGACAAGGGCAGCTTCAGTAATTATTATCAGCAAAAAGGCTGGTCGTATAAGATATCATACATCGAATCTCGTTGATGGGGAATTGCCATGGTACGATGCAAAGGTTTCACTGATCTATCTGAAGCGCCTTAAGCCAGACAGTGAACGTTTCACGGGTTCTGCTAACTTATATAAATATTCCACGGGTCCAATGATACGCGGAGGTCAGCAGTCCTGTGCAGCTGGGCAAGGTTTTATTTTCTAACTAGTGGCCCCGGCCGTCATTATAAATGACGGTAGAAAATCTGCACCTCAGGATAACCCCCTCTTTCTCCTGTGCTTATTACTGGCAATATGAGTGCTAGCAAGATGCAAGGAGGGGGGGGGGGGGCAGCGAGACACAAAAGCTAGGCCCTAAGCAATACATTTTTTTATATTAATACGCTTGTAGATACCTTTTGTGTCACGCTCTTCATCAGTAACAGATAGAACGAAATTAGAGATTTCATGACTTTGGGAAGCTGACGTATTTATGATACGGCGGCTGTCAGTAATTTGCTGGCTCTACTGCGCAAGGTTTTTTAATTATGTTTATGCGTCTGAGCTTTTCAGTTTAAATAAGTAATAAGTTGAAACCTGCAATTGTACTTTGCTGCCATGGGAATTGCCCGGGTCCCGTTAGATACGGCAGCTTATAGAATTTATTATCAGCAAAGAGGTTGGTAGTAAGACACCTATCATACATCGAGTCTGGGCAAGGAGGTTCAATAGAGAGGAGGGAGCCAGGAGCCTCGTCCGTGAAGCTCAAGAGTCGCTTATGGCTGCAGCCAGTCACCGTATGCACCAATCGCATAACAGTACGCACCAATCGCATAACAGTAATGAGTCGGGTATGGCTGCAGCCAGTCGCTGTATGCACCAATCGCATATCAGTACATCGGCTTGTATGCTGCTCCTCCATAAAACTCGCTGCTCCCAGGCCCTTCCAATTATGAAATTCATGAACGCGTCCCGTGGAAGTGTCACGGGCTCCACGGAAGACGAATCTGAGCTCGGTTGCATGAACGTTAATTTAGAGGTAATAGGCTACGGGAAATACAATTGGACTATACGTCACATATATATTTTCCTTGCTCGTAGGCAGAGAGTTAAATATTCCATTCACAGCAATGAAGCTGATTATGGTGATCCATACGGCCGGGAGTGAACGGGATCACATAGCGCGTGGTCTATAACCAGCTAAAAAACACCTGACTTTTGTGAAAAGAAAAAATTATGGCGATGACGATCCAACGGGTCACGGGCAGTTTAGTATAACATAAAACTTTGTAAACTTGATTGAATACCTTGGATTTCAAGTGGCCCCGCCAGACCGTGAAAGTGTTACGGTGCAACTAGTATAAATAAAAATTAAACACGCGACGGTCATTCTTCGTATTAGATTAGATGGTAGATATTTCCCACTGCTTTAATAACGCAAGGGTACGCAACCGCGCGTTGTTTTTCATATTTACCGTATTGTCGAAAGGTAAATTGTAGATGTTGCGAAGGCGAAAGCAAAGCTTGCACACTGCAGCCTGGAATTATTCAAGGTTTTCCCCTCCATACATATTCAAGCAGATGACACGCACGATCCCGACACTGAGTCATGTACAGTATTGATAGCTCGAGTGGTGCAATATTTGTTACCCACTTTGATGCATCAATTTCCGCAATATTATCGCAGGACGTTTTCAGCAGCTGCCTTCAGCAAAAAGTCACAAAAGATAATACAGTAAAACTGAAACGATGGAAATGCTAGATCTGATGCCCAATTAATATGAGCGATATACAAATAAAAAAAAAATTCGAAAAGAACGTCTAATGCCTGAGATGTATTAGGAGCAAGCTGCAGGCAGTAGTATCAGTTCGCATGTTACTAAGAATTGTTTATTTTATTTAATATTTGTTCAATAAGGTAGTGGTCGATACAATATAGTGACAAACACTACACATCTACCGAATAAGGAGGTCCTGATCCCCCGTATTCTCCACTTATTGAAGAACAATTACCGGCCCATGTGAATATGATACTTCTATACAGAAAGTTACGTTCACTGCATGAGCTGCTTATTAAGAGAAGAAACTATCAACGTGCCAAGTAACGAGAAGCAAACTATTTACATAGTTAAGTTACGAGCACAAAGTAAGCTCATAGGCGTACCTAATCATAGCTTGTTTATTACGATAGTTAAGTTCCGAGTCCGAACTACTGAGTGAGAGAAGAAAATATTGGTGTACCAAATTGACAAATTGATCAATAAGGTTAACTCTCCCTTCACTTTACATGACTTAATCCTGCTTTTCCAGTAGGAAAAACACTTATGTCTAATGAACTATTTTGGGATGTTCTCAATAATACTTCTTCTGGACTCATCAGTTTATTATGCCGAGCTTTCGACGATCTCTGCGAAAGTCGTTGCTGAGGCTTAGAGCAACTTACGCAAGTTCACGAACCAATGCCTAATTGCTTCAGCCCCGACAACGACTTTCGCAGAGATCGTCGAAAGCTCGGTCGGCATAATAAACTGATGAGTCCAGTAGATGTATCATTTTGAACATACCAAAACAATGAACCCTGGACCTCCATTATTTTCATTAACAATAAATAAATATGTAGGAAATGAAGTTTTAAGTTCGGGGCATCAGCCAGTAGGTACCTACATACGTGGGAGAAGTGCAAGTACCGCTAACCCAGCCACGTTAAATATATTAAGATAGCTGCGAATCCGCGGATGAAGCAACAAAAAAAAAAGAGGACGCAATTAAGCGCTTCAGAGCTAATCTATGCTATAATTTCGCGTGGCATGTCACAGTCATTTTTATCTCGGCTTTTCAGCCGGAAGGTCTCCAGTGAAGCGAACACACGTGAGTTCTGTGGGTGAGAGCTAAGAGAGAGCACGATTTACTGACGTAACCAAACAAGGCAAATATTATCAGCTTCCGCTGACCTCCGCAGGGCAGCCAGGGCCCTGAGGAGTAGGTACTCCAGCAAGGGAAATGAAGATGAGCTGACCGTGACCTCAGCTTGAGCCTGCTGTCTACGCAGCTACATGGTGGTGGTTGTCAAGGGAAATTTAATGGCGTGTATACATTTGCGTACGACCCTTGAGTGATACACGCGAGGAGGGCGGCGCAGAGATATGGAAAGCTCACAGCTGGCCATTTTTTTCCATTTGCCCGCAAAATGAGCGGGTGCTACCTGAGAGCACGTGCTAGGTTAAGGTGGGTTTACACAGGTGAATTGGAAAAAGTTAGGATAGAACTTAACTTACAGGCACACATATTAATCCAGCATGTATCCCAAGTAAGCATTATAGGTATTATACCGGTGCCAAAGATCGCCACTATAGTGCACTAGACGACGAACAGCAGCAAGTGTGAGGTCTTAGTTCAATAAGTTCCGATAGCGGTACACATGGAAATACCACAGTTAATTAATTTTTTCTTTCACCTTAGTTTTACCTGAGGCTGCGGTTCTAGCTTAACCCAACCCGTCTAAACTACAGTAATGCCCGCAGCTCAACCCTGTCTACCGTTAAGCACACCTCGTCTAACCTCTCTTAGTATTTTGATGTCACCTGTGAATCTCGCATTTGTTCTGCCATGCAGGAAAGAGTTCGCACTTGATTCTTCTTGAAGACATAGAGATATAAGCGCTTTTTCCACAATTTACAGATAATTGGCCCTGCATAATCTTACACGTTTCACGTTTTGTCGGCAAATTCATTTTTTTTCTAATTTGTAGCACTACTACGAAACACGTGAACATTGATCAGAAGCCAAAAATATTTCTGCTTTGTTAGATGTGACAACTCTACAATCAAGTACAGCAGACTTGGCCAGTTTTTTCACTTACAGCAGCGTAACCCTCGGTTCTTGTTCTCAACTTCTCAAGATATTATATTTCCTTAGACGACGCACATTCCCTTCAAAGAATACCTACAAAGTCGAGATGTCCAACACAACCCGCTTTGGACTCCCTAAGCATATCCTAGCCACGCATTTGGCTGGCCCTATTAAGAATGCCATCTGCCACCACCAAAGCGAACATAATTCGTTGCGAAGAAATAAAAAGCAGTAGATATGATACGGTTAAGATGACCATGTCTTTGCTTCGAAACTAACTGAAAATTTTCTCTACAAGCGAAGAGAAGACAGCTGTGGTTGATCTTTCTTCCAGCAAAAATTGAAGCTTCTTGCAAGTTGAATTTCTTCATATCTAATACAGAAAGCGTAACGTATAGACACATGGACGGACGAATAGACGTACGGACGTATAGAGTCTCAAGCAGAATTATAATATAGATATTTGCGTAAGTGTACATCACTTTCAGTTAAATTCGCAAGGTTAGTGTACTGGTCAAATCGAATCTTTTTACCCCTTTCCATCAGAGTATGTCATACATGCAACGTCCAAAATAACGTAATTCCTTTAAAAAAGGCAATGTTTAATCATGAATGAAAGGGCTAAGTAAGGAAGAAACAAGATAATAATAATAATCTTTATTAAGTACTCATAGACATTCCAAAATTGGAATGATATATGGTACACAGGAGAACGTTTCTTATTTCTAGGTTACACACATCACTTGCCGCAGTGATCTTGCATATTAGACATCATTACGCCCCATTGCTTGGCCTCCGTCAGCCAACAGTATGCGCTGCCATCGTATATACATATTAGATCGTTTGTAGCCAGGGCCATTACGGATGGCTTAGTCAAAGGCAAAAGTAGTACAGAAGAATTAAAGATGCACCACACCTACAAAATTAAAATAGTTATATGGCTCTCCACAATTTTTAAGAGCTTTCGTACTTAGTGCACTACCTACACACTGTATATTATGCTCGAAAACTATAACTCTGCACAACTTGCGCGTCAGTACTGTAGTACAGGTAAGTAGCCCAATAATATATCACGTTTCCAATGTTCAGTTGTTAGTGATAAGAGAGCACGATATAATTATGGGATAATTGCGACCGGGCGCTAGAGCGTAGAGCTAAGCATCGCTCAACCTATCCATTTTTGGGTTGTGAAATCCCCTCGATAAAATATTATACTGTATACTCAATAGTGGTGCGAGGGAGCTGCCACTATTTTAAATTGAGAATTTAATTTTTTATCCACTTAATAAAGAATTTCAATGATTCCATATGATCTACCTCTTCATCTCGAAATTCAAGATATAGTTTCGTAGTTAGGCCAGTTACTATTTTCCACCCTTTTAAAGAATCAAACTCCAGTTCTATACCTAAACTTAGTTTACTGGTTAGTAGTTAAGGTTTTCTGAGCTTGAGAATATTGAGATTCTTCTATTTCAAAATTTAAAATTTCGCTTGGTAATTAATGAAGGCTCTTTGCCTTTTAAAATGTCCCCGAGTCCCTCCAACCTGGCAAACGTACCAACCAGCAGAAGCAAGTAACTCGCTCAACTGTTGTTAAGCGCAACCAGATAGCTAAACGTTAACCGAAAACCCCGCTGTAAGCTGTAGGCTCGGTCCCTGGTCGTTGTTACAGCTCTTCTCGGTGTTGTCCTGTGACACATTCTTTTAGCGGCACGTGACACTGCACTGTGACTGCAGCGTGTAACACAAGTTCTATTGGAGTTGTGGCTGTCACAGTGCAACATGCCATGGCATATTTTACGCATTTACCTGTAAAGCCTGTAGCTTCATAGCATCTCCTTGTCCAGACAAAGTAAGCTAAATGGAAACAGCTTTTTTTTAACCGAAGAGAAATACCGTAATATAAATATCTTAAGCCAGATACATAAGAAAAACATAACAATATGACGGATACTCCAGAGAAAAGAAATTATTTATTTATGTATTTCGCGTACATGCAATGCTCCTTTTATTGTAGAATTATGACCAAAAGCCGAAACACAGATACCAATGCACATACTCTGCCGTCATTTTTAACGGTCGGGCCTACAAGTTAGATGAGAAACCAGCATGAAAACTGGCAGAGAAAATGCTGCAGCAAAACATCCGGCGTCCCATGGCAAATCTGAGCAACGACCTGGAGCCTCGTGACTCCCGGCAACATAATACGATGATGACACGGTGCTGAGGCCATTACTCATACCCTCGATTGGCTCTAATGATGAGTCGAGCCGGGGACGCTCGCCCTGGATAGCTGTGTGCATCAGTTGAAACAATTGTAGTGTCGTGGTGAGTCACAAGTGATTTTTATTTTTGCTAGGTCCCTGCTCCGAGAACGCTCAATAAAAATGTTCAGTCGGTATCTACGATACCAGTTAATTCAAGAAACTTGCAGCAGGAAGTGTTGCGCTAATATCCACGCACGACGGCGATGCGTCTTTTATGTATGATCTACTATTCACAGTTTTACGTCTGCATCAAGTACACTCGAAATTTCTACATTCTGTAGCTGATATCTTTGACTTAATTCTTTATTAGCCATATAATAAGCCTCAATTTCCCTAAGAATAGTACTAATTGGGAGTGCACTTCAAAATCCGCTGCAGACGATAGCATTTTGTCCTCTGTTCAGTAGTCAACACACAATATAATAAACACTGTCGGGTGTTTATTTGTTTTTTATGTATTTATACGTAGGTACCTTTCGTGTTACGCTCTTAACGAAAAGGATATAGGCAAAAAATAGGCAAGGCTGTAGAGTTTGTAAACCGATGACCAGGTTGCAGAAGATGGCGAAGGCCGATCCTTACCCCTTTAACTGAAGACACGTCTTGCTTGAAACACTTCTTGAAATTGGAACAATATGTATGCTGCTTATGGAGTCCAATTTCATAACTTTTCTCTCCGGTCACGATTCGTAAATTCCTCGGATGACCAACGGAGCACGCACGAGATGTTGATTCTTCACGGGTAGTAGACAACTAGTTCTTCTAGCAAACTGTCTTTCTCTTCTTCTTCTTCTTCTACAGCAGTATTATCCCTGTTCAAAGGGGGTCGCTGAAGCAGATTTTGCTATTCCATGTATATCTGTTCATTAAATGTGTTTCTCCACCTCCATATCACTCATATCATCCCTCAAACTGTCGTTCTCTGACGGTGCGGATTTTCATGACCCAAAAATTTCAATACTTTAGTGAAGCAGATATTTAAGTTCGCAAGACCGTATCTTGGCTACGGAGCGCTTACATGTATAGGCTGCAAGGTGGCTGGAGTTATATGCAAGTTTATTGCAGCGTTTTATTCAAGATCCACTTCTGCCTCTCACTATATTGAAGACGCATGTCTAATTAAGAAGGAATATAGGGAACGTATCAGAAGTACGAGACTACTACAGTCTCAAGAGCGAAGACGTGCTACGAATGCATGGAGAGAGATCAATCGTCTATGCGATACAGTCAAAAAAGACTTGAAGCAGATACGTTATAGAAATGTATGAAAGCTGCTGATAAGCGTGAGCGGGAAAATGTGGAAACGGCAAGTCATAGAACAGAGGACCTAAGAGGTTCACAGCACGACTATGGATCAATTAAGAAAATGAAGCAATTCAAAGAATATTCCGCAACTGCCTATATTAATAAAAATATCGATTATTGAGTGAATTTTTTCACACACGGGTCCACTAGTATAGCATAAGAAAGTTTAAGCCTCCCTAAATAAGTACTAAGGTCTTTCAGTAGAGGAAAAGAAGGGACACAGTATGACGATGGAAATGGGGAATCAAAGCACGAAGGTGTTTCCACATAGGACCGACTTGCATGGGAACAGTAAGTTGAGATAGAAGAGGAAAATTTGAATAAAGCATGGGCAAGTAGGAGTATGAAAATGGAAGGAAGCAAAGTGGGCACGAAAGACAGACGTTCCGAAAGCCTAGCCCCCTGGACGAGCTACCTGGGGTCGCCGCGCCACATAACATAGGATGGACGAACCCACTCACCCTATAGCCTATAGCCCATCCTGTGCCCCCGAGAGGTTGTCCTGAGTTTTCACATAACAGCGGTCGTATGCGTTGTTGAACGATGAAAAAGTGCAGTACTTCCTAATTTCTTCTTAGTAAAACAAAAGCAGTAATTAAAGACATTTTAGAAAAAATATATTCCGTAGTATTAATACATTCATAGTTTGCTATTCACTCAAAATTTGAAGGCTCGAGAAACTACTTGCCTGTTGGCACTTGCAAGGCCAGTTGACATGATGGCTAGTGTTATAGCACTGCTTCAGGCATACACAGCTGTGTTTCCATCAACACATGAGGCCTTCAAAATGTTGTGAAGTGAAAACACAGGTCAAGAGGCTATCGTCTGCAGCGGGCTTTAGATAATTTAGGTTGCCCGGAAGGTTCGTGCCGATTTTTGAAGGAAAGAAAAAAGTCAATAAATATAAGCTCTGGCATTTTTAATCAGCCAAAGAAGAACCAAGCTTTACCAGGTGTTCATGAACGGCGGATTTGGATAGGTTGAGGATTTCTGCCAATTCTCGAGTTGTGCAAAGTGGGTTATTCTTAATTAATGACTTGGTTTGGTCATCATCTGTAGAGGATGGTCTGCCTGATCGTTTTTCCATCTATACGACTACAGTCTCCAGTTCAAAACGTCGCAAACCACTTCCGTACGGTTCTTTCGGATAAGGAATCATCACCGTGAACTGCGCATATTTCTATGGTTGCTGGCGAGGCATTTTTCTCCTATATGGAAATAGGAAACCATCATGTGCCAAAAATGAATTTGTTACCTTCCAGTCTAAAGGGTTACAAAATCAACAAAGATTAAATACAGTATTTCAAACCTTCTTCTACAAAAAGGAGGTATAGTCAAGGCCTATTTTTCAGACTCAAACATGTTTTAAAATAAGTGGAACTTTCCGGGCAATACAATAAGGTACTTGGCCTGTAAATGGTTATGTATAGTTAAATATTTGGAAAATATGTAACAAGATTATGTAGCCTTCCAGATCATTGTCATGATGTAATAAGTAAGTTTTATGTTCGTCATCCACAAGAATTCAGATAACAGTATCGAGAACTTTATCCTTTTACAGAGAATACAGCGAATACTGCTTTATGATCCTGTTGGGAATGGAGGCGACGATTAGATGTTCTTTTCCAAGAAAAAAATTCAGACTGTCTCATCGTAACAAGGTACATTTAGCTATGTTTGAAAATATTCAAGCTATATCTACTTTTTTTAGATGATGTGACGTCTGAATTATTTGCGAGACAACTCTAATATGGACAATTATGTTTTTGGCTTTTTTTTAATTTATGCAGGAAAAAAATCGGGTAGAGCCATGGGAGGCCCTCGCTCACTAGGACGAAAATGTCTTATCATACTGATGCAAATGCAGATATATAAATTGTAGTTCATTTCATAGAATTTCATGCAAAATTGGTGGAACTTCGTGGACTTATATAATTCTGAGTCCTCTACTCAGGTACCCTACCTTTTTTAGGTTTAAAATTCAGACAAAATAACTTAATACTCCACGAGGATACAAAGATCCAAGGGTCGGCATCTTCGATTTTGTTACGATGTTACGATGGCAAAATCGATGGTACGATGGCAATGCCATCGCTCCATCTGCATCGGAACTAAAAATCGGCAATTTTCATCGGTGATGACCTACCATGAAATAACCGTCGGCGATGGCCATCGTAGAGCGTCACAATCGGCGATGGACCATCGCATTAACACATTTTAAAAATGCAAACATCACGGACCACAAACATCGAATAAAAGCAGCATCTCTTATAACCTCGGCCTGTGTGCGATTTTCAATCCGGTAATACTACTCCTAGCTGATAAAAGGTACGAAATGTAAGGCCCAGGTTATTAATTGACATTGTTAGATCTGGGAAATGTATTAAAATAAACTTTCTAACCCCCTGTTTGTTTTATTGTTACTAAAAAAATGAATGTTTCAACTTGTAAGGCTGTTTTTCTGTAGTTTTAGCCTATTTCATCGGCATCGGAAGCACAACCGATGACGTTGCCCATCGTACGGCATCGCCGATGGCATGTTCAGTAATTTCATCGGACCATTTTTTCCTCGTTACACCATCGCCGATGGAGAAAATGGCCATCGTCGATTGTGTGATGCGATTTCCATCGGACCATCGCTATCGCCGATGAATTTTTGCGATGTTCCATCGTAACATCGTAGTATCGTAGTTTTTCCGAGGGCGATGGTCTACTCCCCATCGCCATCGTGTTATCGACGATGGCCATCGTGCCAGGCTCTGCAAAGATCCATTCGCAGTTTTATTTTACGCCCATGTCTATCGAGCAAACAGAGTTGTGATAAAGTCCCGGGAAATTTCAAATGAGATAAAGAACGCGATAAAGTTACAGGTGGTGCCAAGGCTGAGCCAGTGACACATTCCAGGGCAGTAAACAACGAACAAAACGAGTGTTCTCGTCCGATATTTGTGGCCGGTAACTAGATAATAGATAATATTTTACTACAAGGATGGGATGCAAAAACCGCACACGAAATTATTTTCAATATTTTCACTACCGCCATAGTAGACATGCAGGAGTTTTTTTCTTTAGAGAGATGATGCAGCTATCATAAATTTTGTCTTCCATCTTAAGATTGAGGAGGTGAATTAGGTAACCAACGGATCCACTTATATCTATATATTATAAAATGCATGAAGTTCATTATGTATCTTTGTTGCAGCTTATCTTGGAATGAAAAAGAAGAATTCAGAGAGTTGACTTCCCAACAGTAGTTCGATCCCGGTCGTCATTACATCCTGACTGGCTGACTGACAGCTAGACAACACTTTTTTTATCGAATGCACTGTATAAAAATTATGAAATGAATCTTCTCAGTGCACGTATAGCGTGTATTCTGACAGTCCACATGAATCTCGGTTGGCTTATCGGGAAAAGCAATCCCCAATTGTATAAGACTTCCATCAGCACGTGTCTTTACTTGCATAGCTAATCAATTCAAGCAAACTGTTTGGCTGTCCACCGAGACCCAGGAAAGCGTATGCACCCAAAAAAAAAACGTCCAAACACCACAACTAGAAAAACTCAGCCCAAAAATGGAAACTCATTCTTTTGAGCGGAGCAAAGCACTCTGGAATAATGACCTTGCTTATACACATACACACCACCATTGCATGGAGAATTTTGCGGCAGCGGAACCGGCACAAATGTAATCATTCTACCTTTTTTCGGTCTCCCTTCAACGAGATCTGAAGCCATCACGAGATTGCTGTTCGCTTGTTCGTGCTACGCAAATTAGAGAGTGAAAATTTCTGAGTGAACGCAGGAGCCTTACACACTGCATGGATTGCTAAATTAGCAGAGAAGTAACGTTGATTTGTAGCCACGGAATGCAACTTTGTTATTGGTGGGAAGCATAAATATAAAGTAAAGAATGGTGACAGCCCTACAATTACTTAATGCAAACACTGCTTTAGTGTTCGCGGACAACAGGCAGACTGAAATGCAAATGACGATATGCGTGGTGGTCCGCCACTGACCAGGGAATATATCAAAGGCTGCCAAAGGAAACGGAGCTACAAAGAATTCTTTCCACTCACACCCGATGTTCAGCGCTGCATGTCCTTGTTTATTTGTGGAATATTTTTTACACAACAGAAGCATGTACGAAATCAGTAACTCTCCGCAAAAGTTAAAGGGGTTTCTCATTGCGTTAATGAAAATGATCAGGGAGGTCGAAATGATTTTATATAAGCCGTATTATGAGTTATTTTTACGGCATGGGCCTATGTATATTTGATGTTATTTTCACTTACACACATTTCATGTTATTCTCATTTTTGGTACACTTAATGCATGATACCTTTTTCTATTTTGATATATATTACAAAATCGATAATACACATGGTTCCAGTCTATTTTATTGGTCAAATATAAGATCCATGATACGTGATTTCCATTTTTATAGTTGGAGTACGTACTCGTCTAACTTCATCCCTCTGTTATTTGTGATATGATCCTAATCTCTGTTTGATGAAATTTTAGGAATTGTAATGCACAGCTGCAAACGATGAATCAAAATCAAATAAAACCGTGAGGAAAAACTATGTTACGCTAAAACACGTAATATTAAAAAATCGACAGGACTGTAAGTGAAGTTCAACAAAAAAGGAACCAACAGAATAAAATAATTGAAAAAACACTATGACTCCAATCAAAAGGAATAAAATTTCAGAAATAGCCCATGCCAAATACAAAGAGACTAAGAGAATGAAAAAAATTTATTCTAAGAGGCCGTAACGGAATTAAAAAGTGGGGTCAACTGCTACTCAGATTCAGTCAGAAGCCTGCGAGAGACTATACAGGTTACGACGCTCGTACTAGCGTTCTTACCCAAGAACACTTCTAGAAATATCTACAACAAGAACAAGATTAGCTAAAAATAGCACGAAGTCAGTAAAGACGATAATCATTCATACATAAGGCGGCAAAAGATAAGAAAACTGCGCTATATATAGTAATCATGCCAAGTCGTAAAGAATCAATACGATGGTACTGCAAAAAAAATAAGCAATTGTAAGGATAACGTGATGCTCAAGTACTTGTAGAACTTTTGTGAGTAAGAACAACAACCAACAGAGAGCGTGCAGCTCGCTACGGCCCTCACCCAGCCCTTCGCCAAGAATAGCACCACAAACAAGGACATAAAGCTACAAAAACAACAGCTTTCCAGAACATGAGAGCCTCCCTCTAAAACTCTAAAAACTCAGGTTGTTAAACGTGAAGGTAATTACAGAAGACAAAAGGCTTGAAAAATGGCCACATTAGTTCCCGCGGCCTAATGAAAGTAAATATAAATTTGTAGAAGGTTCAAGGTGTACGACGACGGCACATTTCTTGCTCTGCGCGATGTAATCGTCAACGAGGCTTTTTTTTTTCTGGCGACGAAAGCGCAGTGATTCTCCGAAGTTTCGTGACATAAACGCTTCAATTTGAAAGAATCATCTTTTCAGGAAGAGTTCAAACGGCTTCAAGTTTCGGTATAATGGGAGAAAGACCACAAATGATTTTCAAGTTTTGGTGATAAAAAATAATAGATAAGATATAATGGTCGCACAGAATTAATTATCTGCTTAGGAACAGCCCACAATGTTCCAAGTTTTGGGTGATAGAAAATAAGACCGCAAATAAAATGCATGAACGCATTTCTGACCACCACAATCTTCTCTTGGTGATTTTGAATTGTGGCAAATTTTTATCATAAATGTTACGATTGAACTGGAATTTACGGTAGTTGAACTCTTAACCGCAAAAAAAAAAATAGTTCCGTTTCAGCTCGAGTTCTCACAGAAACCAGCAGCTCGCAGCATAGTACAACCTCAGACGACAACACTCTACCAGGCAATGAGAGTGGTAACCCCATTCCCCGAACAGACGCTTCCCCAATGGAACATACCATACTGTCGTCTCTACATCCTCGCTACTGCTTCGCTACAATCGTTGCTACCTCTGTTAGTATGGTGCTTAATTGAAAGCTGCACTTTCATATACGACAATTAGAAACGTCTAATTCAGTACAGAAATGAACCCGTATTCTTTTAAGGCCCCTACACTATAAGTACATTATAGTCAAAGTGAGAAATGTGCACAAGAGGAAGGTTTCCTTAGACATCTACAGCAGCCTTGTGTTATATAGTTTGCTTCCATCTACCAATACTTTATTTAATAAGAGATGTCCGTGCTGATAAAACTGGGGTAATTGGCCGGGCTTATTAGGTCTGAAGACACAGGAACCAATAATAATTCAAATTCTATACAATGTGTATATAGGTACAACATTAAGTTAATCCAATGACATCTGAAAAATAGTTGAAGTTAAGTAGGAATAACACCATAACCGTTTCTAAATGAGGACGGTGTAAATTAATCGGTCAGTAATAGTTTCATTCTTTAGAACTTGATTCAATTTGGCAAATTCATTTTAGAAATATCGTAACGCAAAAGGTTTCTCAAATGCAAGCAAAATTCCTTCCGAAAGAATTCTGTCTCCAAGCGCGAGTTCTTCCAAAATGAGAATTATGCTCCCACGTATATTTTTGCCTCTTGTTTTATCGTCACCATAAAGCAAGACAAGAAAAAGCGAATTAGGCTTTCGGTAAACAAATCTAAGGGCGAAAGCGCATAAGCAGAAATGACGACGGTGCCGAGCGGGTCGCATTTCCCTGGCGAAGCTCCCATGGTTGGGAGCAATTAACGGCCTCCATTAAATTCTTTGAACCACTTAGAGCTTCTTATGCAAGCGTTGGTTGTGCAGTAAAGACTACAGCTTTTGGAAATTAGCTCTGGTGGATACAATCTAAGACTGCGATATTCGACGGAAGCGTGCTTTGCAAATTAGCTAAGGGGAAAGTAATCTACTGCGACTCACGTTTGATAGACGCGTTGGAAATTAGCTGTTGAAAAATGTGTTTTTTTACATGCAATTAAAGACTGCCCTATATGATGGAAGCATAAGTTCAAAAGTAGCTGGTGGAAATTAGTAGAGGAGAAGTTATCTACCAGTGTGTGGTTTGACAGAAACGTTGGGAAATTGCCTTATAAGATATAACTCGGTACTCTAAGACTGTGCTTTTGATGGACGTACAAGGTAAAATTCCCTCTGGAAAATCATTGCATTAGTTGAAAAACAAGCAGCCAACTTGTAGAAATTAAAAATTAGCCTTAGTATAGTTAGCAATATAAGCCTGACGTTGGCTAGATGAAATCGTTGGAAATTACGTGCAAGAAATTAGCTTCAGCGTAGCGGATAGAATAAATAGATGGCTGCCATACTTGCATGGTTAAAACAAGCTCCGCGCTATAGCTGCTCCTTGGAAATTAATACAAGCACAAGAGTATTTCAGCAATCTTATAATTAATATATGCATACGACCATAGCTATATTATATTTTGTTGTCCTTGTGCCTGGCGTGTTGTTCAACATTACCAGAACTGCAGCGACGACTTCAATAACACGGACAAAAGCAGTAACCACTGCTCCCGAATACACGTGATCAACACCTACAGACCTCGAAGATCATCAACCGTAAAGTTGAGCAAAACTTACAGTCAGTTCAGGAAGTGTGCATGAACGACTTTTAACTGCACTCGCATCAAACATTACAAAAAAAAAACTCTGGCGATATCAAAACAATTCTAAAACATGCCTTTAGTAACACCAAAATTTATGTTCAGATTTCAAAAATTTCCGAGAGATAAAACCGCAGTAATGTCAAGAATTTCCAGTAAAATATCCCTGCGCTCATCGGGGTGAAATGTTTAACCCATTGAAGGTTAAAATAAACTTTAATTTCTAACGGGAATAGCATTGTTATTTAACTTTTTTAAACAGGTACTGGACTAGGGATAACGTCACGATTGTCGTGGGGATGTCGGCAGCTCTATTGAAGTTGTCAACTAAATGAGCGTCAAGCTCTAAAATTTGTATATTTTAAGTAGTAGTAGTAGAAGTTTTACTAGCGCTTCAGTGGCACACTGCCTATATCGCGCCGAACTATTCCTGTGTTTAACCACAGGCTCGTGCGCCAACTAGGGCGCGTTTTAAATTGTCAATGNTGGCGATATCAAAACAATTCTAAAACATGCCTTTAGTAACACCAAAATTTATGTTCAGATTTCAAAAATTTCCGAGAGATAAAACCGCAGTAATGTCAAGAATTTCCAGTAAAATATCCCTGCGCTCACCGGGGTGAGATGTTTAACCCGTTGAGGGTTAAAATAAACTTTAATTTATAGCGGGAATAGCGTTGTTATTTAACTTTTTTAAATAGGGAATACGGACCCCTGACTGGACTAGGGGTACCGTCACGATTGTCGTGGGGATATCGGCAGCTCTATTGAAGTTGTCCAATAAATGAGCGTCAAGCTCTAAAATTTGTGTATTTTAAGAATTATATTACTTATGAGCGTCAAGCTTCAATATAAGATATAATAAAAGAATTATATTACGTGTTGAAAGATCCGAATGCAACAAAACGTTAAAAAATATATGTAGTTATATCACGGTCATGGAACGACAAACCCGAACACCGCTGAAAATCAATTGTGCGTAATGTTGCCAACAATAAATTTTCATGAAAATAGGCTAATGTTTTATTAGAAAATGGCAAATGCTTGACTCACACATGTAAGAATTCAGCAGCAAGGGACAGCCCGAGGTGTTCATTATAACCTCGCAAGAATTTGTAATTTTTAAAGATGAGTCCAGCCAGGCGACATCAGCAAGCAGCTAGAAAATAACCATTTCTTATAGAAATAAATCAAAGTAGGACAAATCTGACTGCTTTATAAATTTGGGAGCGATTTTCTAACTTATCTATTTCAAGGTAGAGCATTTGAAATTGATATCAATCAAGGCAGACCAAATGTAACTAATAAAATTCCAAACTGAATATTATCTAACTGGTAGAAGTCAAGCTATGACATTTTTGATATATTGATAAAAACAAAGGACAATACGACATCCAAATGGTATGCATCAAGGTACGAACGAGTCGGAACGACATTATCAAACTGATGATAAATTAGGGCAAGATGTTACATGGTGTAAGTCACTGTTCGATATCTCTGATTTATACATATCAGGGCAGAATATTATGCGTTCATAGGCCATACGTAAATCTACGCACAACAAATGTCACTGATATAACCTATGACTGGACATTACCTAATTGGCATAAATCAAAGTAGGACGTTACAGTCCAATACATGACTGAAGACAAAAAACGCGGTCTAGGCAAACTGTGACGTCCGTGATTCA
The DNA here is from genome assembly GCA_001587735.2 of Parhyale hawaiensis. Taxonomy (NCBI): domain Eukaryota; kingdom Metazoa; phylum Arthropoda; class Malacostraca; order Amphipoda; family Hyalidae; genus Parhyale; species Parhyale hawaiensis. The sequence continues at coordinate 3,187,808 of LQNS02278076.1, read as the reverse complement.
GATTTTCTCGTAGGCTCGATCACATGAAGCTCGCTGCACATTCCTGCTCACAGACGGATGCAAGCTTCACGTGCGCCACACACACGCGCGCGCGCGCACTTGCGTGCGTCGTACGCACTCAAGCGCAAACTATCTGAGACAAAAAGTCCAGACGAGCAGCCTAGTTAGACCGGCGTGTCTCCACCGCAGGCTCCCGCCGCATGCTAAAATTCGCTCGTTAACCGCAGCTGGACAACAGCTAGCCTGCAGGTAAGCGAACTGACCTCGAGAAGTGGCTGTATACGCAATTTCTGAGTGCTGACCCATTAGTCTGGGTTGCTTGATGACTGGCCGTAGGTATTTATACGACGCAATATCGCGCATAGCTCGATGGGAGAGTTATTAACTAAATTTTCACGAATAGACAAAGTACAGATAACTGGATGAAAGGCTATTTCATGAAGGGAAGAACAGAATAATTCCTAAATGATGTCTGCTTTTCCTCCATAGAAAGATCGATTTGAAGGCTTACTACAATTTGAGAATGACTTTCAGGAAAGTTAAGGAAATAAGCGCGTCAGTTTAATCATTAAACTTCAAATGCGTTCAACGGATCTAATCTTTTACTCTTTACTGATTATATTTTATATCGATTTTCGTCGCAAGAGCACTCACTATTCGTAAGTGGACTTTGAGCTCCACCCTGCCAGTAAAAGCTTAACTGGGGTTTTCTCGAGGACTGAAACACAAGAAAGCAACCAAAGAAGAGCGTCTTCGGAGGTGAAATCTTCAAGATTCTCAAGACGTCTGGCGACGGAAGGGTGCCTGTCACTACAGCCTGGGGCTTTCCCTCAGATGGAGCGCTGCGCCTCCGAGCCTCCAGACTTTGATTGTCAGGTGATCTGTCTTAATTAGGTGGGACCTGCTGCCTGCAGTGGTGCTACATGCAGGCAATTGTAGCACTGAAGTAACATCTCCCAGCTGGCACATATCTAAGTGAGGGAGTGAGACCTAACAGAAATAGAACTAATTCCAGAACGGTGCT
>LQNS02278076.1:3072308-3082415 GCA_001587735.2 Parhyale hawaiensis | reverse complement strand
TTCCTCTCAGTGCACGCGCACTTGTGTTCCTCTCAGTGCACGCGCACTTGTGTTCCTCTCAGTGCACGCGCACTTGTGTTCCTCTCAGTGCACGCGCACTTGTGTTCCTCTCAGTGCACGCGCACCTGTGTTCCTCTCGGTACACGCGCACTTGTGTTCCCAATACACGAGCACTTGTGTTCCCAGTGCACGTGCACTTTGTTGCCAGTGCACGGGTGATAATTTATCTTCTGCATCAGACCCAAGTAAGCAAGGACTCAACAAGGAAGATAGTTCGAACAATTTTATTGCTCAACGTTGCTGGGCGCACGTCAATACGTAGCTAACTATTAGTAACTAACAATTAAATGTATAGACGAAACTTCGAACTATACAAACGACTATCAGACTAGGTCTCTCTCTTTACTTGTCTAGGAAAGGGTAAAATATTAAAACAGAAATAATATAAATCTTGCGACGAGCTGTAATCATCACCGTTGTAGGGACTTTCCATGGTAATAATCACATCCGAGGCCACAACTGCACGCTGACTAACTTAGAGCTTTCAGTAGAAGGGAGTCGAAACAAGAAAAGATAATCCGGGATGGCGAACCGAACGTGAGGCTGCGGTACGCTCATGGGTGATGAACAGAAGCCCGCAGGAACCACAACTTGAAGGCACCGGCTAACAAGGTGATGCCACAGCAACTGGTTGGAAGTTGGCAATAGATACGAGAAAATAGAGGAAGGAAGAAAATAACGCGTTCTTGATAGCAACAAGTGGAAAAAAGTAGAAGGAAATAAATGCAAGCGGACTAACAGAAGCAAAAAAAAAGAAGTTAATTACTTTATGCCCTTAGACCGATGCGAATTAACACACCAGTCTGTTAGTTTATTAATGGGCAGTCAAGAAAGAATCGCGTTAGATTAATTTAAGGTTCACTCCGCACACATCACACACGTTACACAGGACAGAGGAAGCAACAGAGACAACTCTTCACTGAACACTCCAACCGCAGCCACCGGTGGTCGCTGCAGAAACAGGTGAACTCGAAGCGCTAAGGGTTCCGTACAAGTTAAGCTAATTGGATCCGAGGTTTTAAGAGAAAGGACGATGCCTTGAGTTAAAATAAGGGAGCACAAGGATCGCATTAATAACAGAGACTTAAATCTTGCTCTGGTTTAAAGCGTTTAGAAAATAAGCAACAATAAATTAAAGCGGCCGTTAAACATTTAATCAATTAAGAAAGTTAAGAAGAGTTCCGGGAGAGATATGATCCACTCGTGGTGATCATTGAACTAAACAATTAGGTGTTTACGAGTGGGGCGGAACTAGTACAGGGAACTAATGTGCTGTACAGTAACGAAACTAGGAACTGACTGGAGCGCCGCCGGTCAGGGTATGACGTCACTATTGGGAAGGAGCCAAAAGTATAAGGCTTATCGCTTCAAGTTAAAATTATAGCTTCCTTGGAGGTAAAATTTTTCATACGCGCACTCGTGTTTTCTGGCCACAGAAGGGACTGGTCGTGCAAGATGGGCAGTTTTGTGACATAAATATTCGCATTTTGAAAAAGGTAGAATCAACTCCGCGATCATATAGTTTCAGAACACAATTTTTGAAGCTGTATAACATTCAACATTACTGCCAACTTCGACGCCACCGCAGTATACAGAAGGTGCTGTGTTGTAATCATTTTACAAGAGCCACGTTTCGCCTGCTCGAGAGAAACCTTACTTCGCTCTTCTCATTGCCTTGAAACTCCGCTACCATTTTAAAAACTATCTTATTCACAACCCAAACACTGTTTGTTCACTGTTGCTATCGTTCGGAATAGTCTCACTATTTACCAACGAAATTGCGTTTTCACCAAGCATAAAACAGCAGTTTCTTGGAGCAGCTGCATCTTTTCCAGACAAAACTGTCTATTTACTGAGGAGAAAAGTGTCATTTCCTGGAAAACTTTTATCATTTTCTCGCAAAACCACTGTCATGCTGTTACGAAGTAGCAAAATATTTCCCGTATAACTTTGATAATTTTACTTGCGAAACACCAAGCAGATTTAGGCGTTTTTTCCTTTCGGGAACATTTTCATCATAAAAATCGGACTACGTACCTCGTATTATCACATTGACTGGCATTATTTTGACGATTCGATTTTTGTGCAACAGAATCCTTATTCTACACCGCTTTTAATGGCTGGAAAGCTTGCTTCATGCATTTTAGAAAACCACGGACGATTTCACCGAACAGAAATATTATTCTACTGTTTCCTTTGACCCGAGACGCAGCGTATTTTCAGGAAACATGAAAATGTCGGTCGACACCTGAACATGTCTCACGTACGCCGCAATCAGATTTGACCTTTTTACGGAACGGAATATCTCGAGATGAAATGTTCGCCCCGACCTTCGTCTTCGCCGATGTCGCTTTAGCTGTGCCCGCACTTGCTTGCCTGTCTTTCCTGCCCGTTAGGGCGGGTTCACACAACAGCGTTTTGGTCCCCATACACTCAGCATCAGAATGCGTTGCTGTGTTCGTTTTAGAAAAAGAAATGTACACAGCATTCTAAGTTGACCTTTTTTTCCAAAATTGAAGAAATATTCGAAACTACTGGCGACACTTACTGTAACGCGACCAACGTGGAGGCTATCTTACTAGTAATTAATTTAAGAACACAGACCTATGTTCACAAGGACAAAATAAACCGATCTACGGATCAGTAGCGCGTATGAAGACCAGAAGACTGGCGTGTGAATCCTGGCTTTAGGGGGGCGGCTGTCGCAGCAGCCGCCTCCTCGCTGCTGACCGGTTTTAAGAAAAATACGCTTTTTCTAAACAATTGAATTAATTAACTATACGGGATGCATAAATTGCCACATCGGCATACTCCTGCCACAGGAGGCGCTGCATGTTGCCATACTCTGACAGCAGTTCGTTCGTCAGAGCTCTGTAAGCTCGTCAGCCAACTTGTTAATTTGCAGAACTGAGACAAGTAATGAGGATTTTGCTGCTCAGTGCATGCCTGTTGTTGACTAAATACTAGGAGTAAACGATAACTATTTAACAGTTCAGTACAATAATTCGAGAATTAAGATGGCAATGGTGACCCATGAAGGATGGAACGATTATGCGGTATGTTGGTGTCAAGAGCGATCGGGACCTAAACACGGAGGAAATCCGACCAGAGGAACAGCTGATCGGGAAAGAAGAAGGAATGGTTATAATCAGGAGTAGGAAAGACGTCCATAACAGACTTAACAGAATACGGCGAACCCAAGTAAACAAACCCTGTGGAACTCAACCCATTCGTGATCGTTCAAACCCTGAATACCTCATCAAAATAACCAAATGAATATTTATAAATTGAAGCCATAATGTAAACATTTACTTAAATTCTAGCCCAGGTATAACAAGCGACCTGTAAGGTTAGTTAAGAATAGGTTAGGATAGGTTTAGTTGAACTAGAATAGGTGGCTAATATCATGTAAACGGCAAACAACGTAACACATGAACCCTTTCTCTTACAGCGATACTCATATCTAACGCATCATATCGTGTTATTCTTACGAGAAGGGTAACTTACTTGGTGAAAGAACGGGTTACCACGCACTGGGCGCTGTTTCTGTGAGACATCAAGGTTTACTTTAGGCGGCAATGGGCTACACGGCCCAGCTTGACAACGGAATAGTAGAACTTGACATGCAAGCTAAATTAAGTGCTTTACTTGACAATCGCCCTAACCAACACAACTTGTTAAACAACCTGAGCAGCTAACCTGACAAAAAAAAAATAACAGTTCAGCCCAACAGCGCAAACAGCCGGCACAAACAAAACAGCCTAGCATGATCAACAGCACAAACGGTTCTTTTGAATACCTACAACCAAGTGTGCGTAACTACATCAAGCGAGTGACCTCAATATAAACTTTAGTAACCTGATTTTCTTCCCTCCTGTCCACCAAGATCGTGGCTCGCCACCGTGATACACATCGGGGCTCATGCATGGCTGTCACACTTGGCTGGGCCACTTGACCATCCTGCTGCGGTTGTGGCGCTAGAAAGAGAACAACTTTCTGATTGCAGTGCACTCGTACGTTGTTATCACCAATGAGGGACACTTCGTGGGCTCCTTAAGTTACGTAAGGTGTGATATGGTTGCGTGCAGCAGCTTTCTCTCAAAGTGAAGCGTCATAGGAAGAAGCTCCTGAGATCGGTGAGAATTAGTTTAGAAGGGAATATGACTTTGATAACGTTTATCTAGACTGGTTCATGTCGCCTCATCCCTTCTTCGCAGATTTTAATGTTATAATCTAGTCAGCTTAAACGTGCTGCCACTCATGAGTTATGCTTAAACAAGTGAAAATTCAGACGTTATTATTTACTTGCTTTCAGCTCTTATTAACTTTTGATTACACTTACAAAAGCATGAAGGAGCAGCGTTCAAATAAGCAACTAGTATGAATGAAACAATAATTTGTGCCATGGGAGAGATTACAAAAATGATGAGGAGTGTATCTTCCTTGGCATTCAATAAAATGTGAGACCAAACATGTCGCTGGCATGAACCATTCTTCATTCACATTTTTAAAACTTATGCTGAAACTGTGTGAACTTATCGTGCACAGTCCACAAAGAATTCGAGCAGATATATTTGCCTAGATATAACACATCAACATTGGTATTGAAATTGTAAGCTTTTCTATCCAAGCCATTGTAACAAAGAAAAAAGCATCAACACATGACAGACATAGGACGGAGAAAAAATGCGGATACCTAAACATAGCTCGACGGCCACCCTTGGAACTTTTAATACTTTACTGGCCTAGTGAATCTCAGGGTCAGTTTTCAAAATAAACAGCGCTATTCCTGTACAAATTTTGTAAATGGCAAGTTTACTACTTTAATTAGGTTTTATCTATCGAGCACGTATGTTTTATATCTTATTGCTGTTTTTCAAGCCCAGGATTGTGCGGTGAAGTGCGACAGGGTGGAGATAGGTTATAGTTTTGATTGGTCTTTGGGTTTTTCATTATATCGAGTATACGGATATGGATTACACTAGGTTGGGTTATGTTGGGTAGGACTGAGTTGGGTTGACTTGGGTTAAGGTTGGGTAAAGTCAGGTCAAAAAAGAAAAAAGGATGTAGTTGTGTTCCGCTGCAGCTGGAAACGGAAAAGGTCCTGAAACCTGAAGACGGAAAAATCGACGGGCACATCGGAATAGCAAATTAGAAATGGAGAAGAATATTTTATGGATTTTTAATGGGAGTGTAGGATATGAAACAAAACACCGCGGGTACCGACAGAAGATATCCCTACAGCCCACCTACGGCGAAGGCAATCGATGGAGGAAATTGCTCGGAGCGATTGTCAAGACTCCAACGAGAAACATAACTGTCCCATGTACGATATGACGAGCGTTACGATAATCGCGGGCCTACTTTACGTAAAAGGGCGCTATCATTGGGATTTTTTATCATCGTATTTGAGAGGCAACAGATTTCCTATTTTAAATCCCTCATTAATATTGCTTGAACTATTTTTCTAATATTTGAATAAATGCTGTTATCTACATTCAAGGTCACCAGTGGCCTGACAATCCGCAGGTAACTCTTTAACCATATTCACGACAGTGGCATTGGGTATCATGGATGCCGTGATGTATATATAATTTACTGGCAGTGCTCTTCTATGTTTCTATTCATCAACTAAGCCTCAGTCTCCACATTTGGCCCCCTCAGGGAGCATAGGACGGGTCATAGGCCATAGGGTTAGGTTAGTTAGGTTCCCCCATCCTATGTTATGGGGCTCGGCAACCCCAGGGGGCTCCTCAGCCATTAGCTATGCCTTCGGGACGCCTGTCTTTCGTGCCCACTCTCCTTCCATCCCGATTTCATACTCCTGCTTGCTCATGCTTCATTCTGTTCTTCCTCTTCATTCCCGACTTGCTGTTCCTATGCGCGTTGATCCTGTGCAGGAACACCTTCGTGCATGGGTTCCCCGTTTCTATCTGCATACTATATGTCCCTTGCTCTTTCCTCTGTGATATAGTTCTGCTCGGAAACAGAGGCTCAATCTTTCTAACTATAACAGTCTCCACATTTACACTGCTATTAATAAAAGATGTGATCTGCCAAAAATAACTTATATGTATATTAATTATCCTGTTATCTTGGCCTACATTGGCCTTTGGCAAGTAGCGGCCTTTGGCAACTACAGAAGTGAGTGCTAGTCGGACGTTTGATGCAAGTCAATCTTTCGGACGCGACAGGAATTTTAGATTTACATAATTTTTAATACAGAATTTTCAGTTTAGAATTTTTATCGTGAATTAAACTTGATGAAGAAGTTTGTCACATTCTTTAATGTTATTGTAACTTTCGAAAACCATAATATCACCCTTCTGACTGAATTGTTAGTTGCTGAAATGGTAATAATGCATTAGCGTATTGTATACTTTTTCGGGTCCATTAATCCTTATCAACTCGAATGTCAATCAAATCGAACAGTTATCGTAGCCGTAGGCACAACATCACGACATGGATGAGGAAATATTCATACAAATACGACGCTTGCACTTGCGTGTATAGAAGACGTTATCATTACGCATTCGTTCCTTCCCAATCATCATGTACACGCAGACCGCAGGAAACAGAGCGACAGTCGCGGACGTGCTAAGCTTTCACTTCAGTGTTGCTAAGGATGATTGATGGCACGAGCTGAGTAGAAGATGCCTATAGTCTTCTCGTGAGTTGCGTCAACGGATCGCAGCGAGTCTCTCCCACTCACTAAAACAATGAAAGCCGAGAGCCATCGCCACTAAAGTTCCCCCCCGACAGCTGCCGCACGTTTCAACTGCTGACAAAGATGCATTTTTACCAAAGCTATACGTGAGAAAACATTAAATTTATTTGGTATGGAAGAGACATGAACATGTTGGCAGAAATCCGCAGCTTGCAGTGACATCACGAGGTGGGTACGCAAGGAATGGAATCCGCCGTACGAAGAAAACGATGAATTTCTGTTTTGCGAGGAATCAGAGTGAAAGCAACTGTCGAAACTTTATTTAAAGGTCCAGTGGGACACTACAGGCATGCTGTGCTAATAATTAATTCTGCTAAAGAAACGCGCTTTAGACACTGCAAAAACAAGTTTTTATTCGGTCGGAAGCACTAGTTGAGCTGTCAGTGCGCAGTAGAACAAGCATCAACAGTCGCAAGGTAATTAACACGACACGAGACGTACAGATTATATTTCTGTTCACGAACGCCATTGGAACGATAAAGCTCTCAGTCCACAAAACTATCGGAAATAATAAATTATATAATTGGCCCCGTCGTTAACGCACAGAAGAGCAAACGAAGGCAGAGGCCAGCCCGCTGAGTCAACTATTGCAACGTTATACTTGTCACGCTCCGGATACTTCAAAGATAAAATATCCAGTGTGGCATTTAGGAAAATAATCAGCCTAGCCATCAACGTACCTACACAACAGCAAGTGAAGCCAAATGCTACGTACGACCCCCGAAGTCAACGCACAATAAAAGCAACTACGATTATTTTCCGTAAAGCAAAAGTTGCAGCAGCAGCGATCAAAGTTTCATCAACGAAAATTAGCGGATGCATAGAAGAGCAAACAAAAGCAGTGGCCACAACCCCAGGGGTCAAGCTAGGCCGCTCGAGCGTTGCCCCCCACACGTACAACGGTAAACAGGTTACGTGGGCCGCCCGCCCAATGCTCAGCGGGCCCACGCCGCAACTGCAACTGTCCACTAGCTTGGCAGCTTTGCATATTGCTCCATCTTTACACTAGCTTCGGACAATTTCGTTTTTTACGAGGTCCTGGTGGTGTTGCGCAAGCCACTCGCAGTGAGCAAAGATTCCACAGAAGTGATTACCTAAGTTTTGTAAGTTATGAGTAGCGTCGCAGGTAGCATACAGTGTAGGCCTAGTGGTTTCCTGAGTTAATATGGGCCGCAACTCTAAAATTTATTTAGTATGATCTTACGCCCATAAACGTTGGTGAATTTAGTTGAAGGTCCAGAATGTAGGCCACTTAATAATAATACCGACATCGGCCGCTTCCAGGTAGCTAAACACTGAATTATGTTGCGTTTTGATGGAGATCGATAAGCGAAAATTAGATCAGGTTGAAAAAGATGACCAAAGGGGGAATCCTTATCCTTATTGCTCAGCCAACGTTGAAATCCAAACAATGTAGATATTTACACCTTCTGTTAGCGCTCTTATAGAGTCCGATTTTTACTGTGTCCATACGTTGAAACTATATTTGTTCTCGGTTCATGACATAAAAATGGAGTAAATGATCAACGAAGCTCAGAAGAAACGAGTAGAGAAGATGCAGCAATCATGTTTTCCAGTTTGCTTGCTTTCTTACTTTAATAAATCACCTATCGCTTCAGTGCTATAATTTAGATTCCCAGAAGTTGAGTCGTGTACATAGGAAAGACGGCGGGGAATTGAACTACCTACATTCAGTAATGCATCACTGCTTGCGAATACAAACTGATATATATATTTTATAACATGTCATCTAAGGGCAGGAAAAAGTATATACGCTGCTCAGATTGAAGCAGACAGCACTCAGTTCATACGACAATTTCAGTTGGCCGTTGTAGTGTCTCTTCTGAAGAATATTAGAAACAAAAGTACCTATGATGAATGAAGAATGATCATAATGATATTCCTCTCAGTTATTCTTGACAGCTTGGGCAGTCTAATGGGAATATTATAATGAATGTTACTGCACAACCTCGTATAGGTTACGAGTGCCCTAGTTTGTGAACTTTCACCTGTGCAGATGGATAAATTAGCACAAGCTACTCCGACCACTAGGCTACACATGCCACAAGAGATGAAAATGAAGGGTAGAATAGCAAGCCGAGACGAACAGGATGTTCCTACAAGAAAGATCAAACCGCGTGAGATCAGCACGTGAGGAAAGAAGAAGAAAGAAAAAAATTATAAGAAAGTAAAAAAATGAAAGAAAACAAGCGTGGACTTGTATAGAACGATGCTTCGTCAGCCTATGTAAAGCCACGGTGAAATAAAACTGGACTAGCTAACTAAACAGACCCATCACTATTGCCCATTCAATGCCTACTGAAGTAATTAACCGACTAACTTCCATACAATGCATCCGCAAGAGACAAAGGAAAAAACAGCAGGAGTGTCCTCAGACGAGTTGTGCCTGCTCTACCAGCTAACTTTCTCTGATGGCACGTAGAGGCGCCGTGGTATGCTCTTCAGTCGCCTCAACAGTCCACTCCCTACCTGCTGCTGCTCCTCCTCGTGTGGAGATGGACAGGATCCTGCAGGCAGCAAGTTTCGGTTGTTGAAACACACCCTCAGTAGACAGGGAATTTTTACCCCCAGCTGCGAAGGAAACGATCGTGCACGGCGGTTTCACACGAGAGTTTTTCTAATAGGTACGGTATGTTCTTTCGGCAAATTGTCCCAATGCCTCGTTCTGTTGTTGTTGTTAACACAATTATACTTACAAAAAAATGACTAAAATGTTTGCCGCCACGTCAGGTGCGACAGCGAGTGTCACTAACCAAGTTTTTTTATTTTTGTTCAAACTTCAAGTGAATTAGAATTCAGAAACCTGAGCACTTTTTTACTGCCAAAAAAGACACAGGACATTCCGGCGATTTGCTGAGGCTATCGCGTGAGCCCAGCCACTGAAAGCCAAGTTTCACTAATCGATCCACAGCTGCACAGCCTCACTACGTAGAGAGGAGGTTTTGCCAGCCGCGGCGATGTTTTAGGAAGTAGGCATGGAACATTGGATGCTCTAAGGCGAAATGAAAGAGGCTGCCGTCGAAAATTAAATTTCTTTTTATTTTTTTAAGATCACATCCAGAGTACGGTACCACCCATGACGACAGTTTATTTACATTACTTTGTTTCAGATTTAAGGGAAAACTTTACTACTACATACGACCCCATCTAAATCATGCTCTATTCAGGCAAGGCTGCTTAGCTTTGCCGCTTCGATGACATTGCGGGATTACAAAAAGGAAAAGCTGAATGGACCGCCGCTCTAAGAGAAAAGGAGAAGCAGGAAGAGCCTTTAGCGCTGCCCGAGTCCGGCATGCCTG